>OW679198.1:156313338-156587761 GCA_940337035.1 Agriotes lineatus | reverse complement strand
TGATGAAGCCCCTTACGAAAGTGGGCAAAACGTTGAGTTCTTCGACCTCAATAATGACACGGTCCAATCCCGGAAGTCGTTTTCTACTTAATGACAATGGCCGTGAAAGCCTCCGAAATCATCTGAGGGTTTCTTGGTTGCTGCGGTCAGGCTGGAAATCTATCCAGAGGCAAATCAATAAGAGTGTTTACCTTACCACAGAGAAGCTTCGGAATCGAAAGGATTTAAAGATGATCGAACACGCGCGAAGCCGGAAATTGAACTGGGAAAACAACCTTCCCGTATGGACCTGGAAAGTACGATCATGGCACACCCGAGACAAGGAATAATACTCAAATTAGAGAGAAATAAGGTAGACATCTCCTGCATATCGCAAGCAACGAAGAAAGGACAGGAAGCAACCAAGTTTATCCATGTCCTTAGACTCCACTTAGCGTCCACTCATAAAAGTAACACATGAAAAAATATAATAGGAGAAAGATCGGCAACCGATTATATGCTTACAAACCGAACTCACATGTTAGATACTTAACGGATCACCACTGTAGGCATGGGAAGTGAGCCGGGCGTTATGTGCAGGATTTGTTTCTTCTGTTTAGTTGGTGGATTTTATATGCGCCTCACCTGTCAGCTAGCGGCACGTTGCCCAAATTCATCTGGGATAAGTCTTTTCGAAACTGTCTGAGCCGACTTTTATCGAAAACATCCATGAGTCTATTTTGGGTTTTTCCTGTTTTTAGAAACCAGTGCGGGGCTCCTGAAACTCATAGGTTTAGCATTCCCCGCGACTGAGCCGTCGCTGTATGCCTGGTTCGAGCTGTCACCTGTATTTCAACCTTAGGATGTCTTTGCTTATCTAGATCATCACATAGCGTGCAGATAGGGCTCAAAGGAAGCTAAGTTCAGGTTTTGTCTTCCTTTCTTTTAAGTAAAATTACACAAGATGAGATCAGTGAACCAGTTTCAGAGGTTATCCCGATTGCTACCAATTCTGACGTTGGCTGCTATTGTACAGTTCGCTTCATGAACTGCGTACCTGTATAATTGATTTCCCAACCGCGTCGTTTAGGGTAACTGCGACCGCCTTTAATTTTAAACTAGTGTGGATCTCGTTTATACCTTTGTTAGAACCGTTGTATAAGCCTTTTATTTGAAATTCGTACTAATGACTACTCGCAATTTATACTATTAATCATCTGATATTTGTAATGAATTCTACCGAAATTGAAACTATTATACTATGATATTAGCATTTTGGTGTTACTATTTGTTAGTGCTACCTGTGTGTGGTTTGAGTTTTTCTCTCAGAAAATTATGTACTACCTGAGTTTACGAATTCGTTGGAGCCCTTAAGTTCGTTAAGCATGCGTTAGTACCTAATAAGCTGCACGCCGTCTTCGTGGCTAGCCGGCCGGCAATTGTATTCAAGTAGTCATAAAGTTTTATTTTTAGGGAATTAGCCGACGAACTGTTTGTATGCTACAACTTTCATTAGAAAATTGTCAACAACATGATCGTATGCTAGAATCCCTGTATTAATCTAACAAAATTATATATCTAAACACGCAACAGCTAACTAATGTTATGCACATTATTACGCCAATTTATTCAAGTCGGCAATGTAAATCAGAAAGACAGTTTCGCACATTGAACATCCATGTATTTCACTATCCAGTCGTGTGGATCTAATCGAATTGTTCCGCATCCGTTAATAAGAATTGTGTTCGGAAGGTAAAGTTCTCTGCTGATCGTTAATTACAAAAGGTTTGGCTGAGGTAATATTTGCCTTCCTAATTTCACTACATGGGAAGGAATGCTTTACTGGACTGTTTTAATAATATCACTCAGAGAGCGGAAAATGAGGCTTATATTTAGTCAAGTATAATATATAGTATAGTATAAACAGGTCAATGACCTATAAAGAAGAATAAGTAAGTAAGTAGTATAGTATATTGTATGCTAAGAGCTGAAAGTGCATTCTTGCCGCTTGCGCATGAATATAGCCGAAAGGAGCAATCATGCAAAAGCGGAAAAAGACACTTTTAGTTCGAAGCATACATACTAATTTCAGTACCAAAGCGAACGAACAGAAATTGGCCGCAATTGGTTGTTTATCTGTAGCAAAATTACATATAAAAATATAAAACCAAGAAACGATTGATAGTCGCATACTGCTACTTTTTCACGAGAATTTTAAGTTTGTGAAGGATAATTTCTGCGAGATGTGCAATATAATAAACCATGTATTTTTGTCATATCGGAAATCGTGCGATGCGTTTCCAGGTGGGCGAAAAGTTAGAAGTACGAGAAATTACTGCTGCAAGTTAGTGTTCGGTTCTGTCCGGTGTTGAATCCGCTGTCCAGCTGGCATGCCGGATAACGCCTACTGCTACTTCACGTAACACAGGTTTCTTTCTTGGCAGAAGCCTCGGCCGGTGAACCTCGCACTCCACGTAAGTATATCGGGGTAGTATCGCATGATTACTAGTGCACCGAATAGGATACAGAACAAAATGGAAAAAAAAGAGAAAAAGGATTGAAAATTAATTCTAAAGTGTATTGGGTCATATGGTAGCAGAGATCGAACCATTCCTCAGGTTGCAGACGGCGAGCTACTTCCAGAATTCCCCATGTTTTATAAATTCCCACATATTATACCTGTATTTTACACTGTCGCTAATATTTAATTTGAGGCATTTTCTATGGTCTTTTTATTTTATTATGTATACTCATTTATTAATGTACCTAGACCCCGTGAAGTCTCGATAGTGAAAGTCGTCGACTAATGATGCTTCCTTTGTGTTATCATATTTGAATTGAGACAACTTCTTCGACAATTTCTCACAGCAGACTGGAATATAGTCTCTCCTTGTTGATTGCAACATAGTTGAATTACTACGACGTAGTCTGTTGCAACTGTAAGTTTCATTTTTGTTAGAACCTGTTATTGCTTTGGATGCTTGTTAATAGATTCCAAAATTACAATATATAATTTTTACCTGCTATAGCCTAAGTTTTCGTTTAAATGAGGTTATTTATAGGTCATCACTTGGCGTAAAAGCAGTTTGCTCTTAGTGGACGTTGTTTGGTAAACATGATACCTACGACGCGATTGTTTGCTAAATTATACTTTTTCTAGTATTTTCCCGTAAAATTTTAAATAAAAAAAGGGCACTTTATCATTTTTTTAAAGGGCGGTGCATATTAATAAATACACAACAAAAAATGAAATGCACAAATACCGTATGGTCGAAAGCTTTTATCCTATAGGAAGATGTGAATTTTTTGAAATTTAATTTAAGAAGGAAAGCGTCCAGTTCTCGTTGTCTTCATCAGTTCTCCTCACCGTCTATATTCTTCTGTCGGTGTTCTCTCACTTGCTTTTCTTGCGCCTCCTTTCTCTCTCCAGGTTTTGTTTTCTTCTAATAGTATTCGTCATCATTTGATGTGTTCTCCTTTTGTGTTAAGCTCTTGATTCTCTCCGTTCTATTTTCGTATATGTCTTCTCTTAGATCTCTTTCTAAATCTTTTATTTCGATAGCTTGAAGTTGTTCCAGCGTACAACGTTCTCCATTCACTATGAGGTTATTGTATCTTATTGTTGTTAGGTTACCGTTTGCTCTAATGGTTTTCATATATTCACTTAGCTCTCTCCTTTGTTGTTGGATCAGAAATAGTCCTCCTCATTGTAAATTTTTGTTCCATTTAACTTCTTCGCTGCTCTTAGGATTTTAATTGTTTTTACCATTTCTGTACTTCCATCATGATAGGTCTCACTTTTCCATCTTTTTTACTTCCGATCCTTGTAGTGTCGATTACCTCATTTTCTATTTCTAACTTTATTTCTATGTCTCGCAATACAATTCCTGTTGTTTCCTTCAGCTGTAGGTCTTTCTCTTCGCTTTGCTCCTCCACTCCATGAATTATTATTCTTCTTTTCCTGATTTCCCTTTCAATTTCCTCCAGTTTCTTATCTTGTTCGCCTAATCTTTGTTTTATGAGCCTGTTCTCTTTTCTTAGCTGCTCGTATTCCTTTTTTATTTTTGTCAACTCGCTTTGGAATCTATCAAGTTTTTCTTCCATGCGCGCATCTCTAGCTTCCATTTTATCTAATTTGGAGTTCATCCTCTCTAGAAGTTTTTCCATCTTTCTTAGCAGTGCAATTCGTGTTATCTCCTTTAAATTATTACCAGCTAATTCTGTTTCTCCTCCTGTAATTTGTTACCGCCCCACTTGTTTGGATCGCTATTATATACTTCGTTCCGCCTTCGTACTTTTGCCTTATTACGTTCCTGTGTGTTTTTGAATTTGGCGCCTCCCGCTTCTTGGTAAAACTGCACTGCGCAAAGCGGCATTCCCCGGTCTACCCGTCGAAGGTTAGCCTCTTATTAGTGTTTTAACTGATATGGTCTTTTCTTACTTAATTCTAATCCTACCTTATTTATTTATGGTGTGTTTTCAGCTATCAACTTTTTTTATACTATGTGCTTCCTTCTTTCCAATTTATAGGCCCTAAATCACCTCGCAGAAAAATTACGTAGTGTTATTACTTACTTCGCCAGGACCGCCGTACCTTTAAATAATTGAAAAGCGTAAATAATTTCGAACTGTGATCTCAGCATTTATGTAACGTAGGGGGACTACAGCTTAACAGTAAAGTTATACCAAGGAACAACACTTACGAAACAGAAGCGTCACTTGCCGTCGGCGCGTTTGAAGTTCATGATGCCGCATCATGTGACGGCACTTTGGCGGTAGATGGGCGCGTAATTTGAAAATCTCAAAAATATAATTTCGGGAATTCCTGCTTAAAAACCGTACAATTAAATAACGGTTGCGAATATAAACCAATAAAATATCATTTTTATTTATTGTACTTTGTAAGAGATACAAATAAAACTCAAATTACATTCTTATTGTGAAAAATTATACATTTTATGCTACTTACACTATAAATTTTTGATTATAATAATATAATTATTTTTCAGTCCAGGAGTTTTTAAATCTTTGTTTACAAATTTTAAAGGATAAAATATTCTTAATCGAATAAATAATTGTATAACGTACGTCATCGGAAAATTTTGACATGGATGAGTAAATACATGTTCTTTTAACATTTCGTACATTTTTATACTAACATTGCCCTGTACAATAAAATTATTTATATGACTAAGAAACTTCTTTTCCATTTCGTTAATAAAAATTCCAAATTCTTCCGAAGGCATCCGCAAATTGCCAAATGTGTCTTTATGTTTATTTTCGTACGCTTTAAAATATGAAAAGAAGTTGTTTTGCTGCAAATTAACAACCTGCCTAGAAAACATTTCGCATGTATTACAATTATGCACGTCTAAACATTTTTTAATAAAATATCCACACACATAATTGAGAGCATTTTGGGTAGGAAGATGGTCCCGGTAATCGACAGTGTTTACTTGTATGGCTTTATTTATTGGAACAGTGGGATTAGAAATGCTTTTAAAATTGTCAGATAAATGTCGCTTAGAAATATCGTTTAAGGTAGTTAACAGCCGGTCGAAGTCTTCGGTACAATTGGCATTTGACGAATAATGCATATAATTTAAGCAATACAATTTCTTAAATGCTCGTACAAACTGTATTGCTGTTGGATTATAAGCGCTACCATTTTGTTGCCTAATTGTACAGAAAAAGTTTTCCAGGCAATCTTGATTGAGACGTCTAGTTTGCAAATACGTAAATCCCTGAACTTTCAACATACGCCATAGACCTAGGATAGCAGCTATGGTAGTTTGGATTGTTTTTATGCATTTGATTGTGTTGGTTTTATCGACGCCAGTTCTAGAAACTACACTAATTTTTTTTATATTTGCATCGAATTGAAAAACTTAATTTGATATTCTGCCCCCATAAAAGAGTTGTTGTAATATTTGTTGCTTCGTATCTTTAAGGAGTTTAACATATCAAAACGTTTGTCACATTTTTCTAAAAATTCTGCTGTCCCTACTGCAATCGGCGGTAGAGCATTCAAACTGACATAAGTATTTATGCAAGCAGCAACTGTTGCACTTAAAACTTGCACTGCAAGTTTCACTTTCATCTTTTGGAACCCAGATGGGTTTATATGAGCATCAGATAGTTTTGATGCTAGCCTTAGATTTTGATTTTTATCTGCATTATAAAAATCAATTATTGGAAACCAGGAAGCCACTTTACTTTCAAAACAAAAATCATATTTTATGAGCATATTTCGAATTGCTTTAAAGATATGCGGGGCATAAAAAATATAGAATATTTTTTGATTATTAATTAGAAAATAAGGACTGTCAGTTGACACATTGAGTCCCTGAGAAAGAGCTATAAAGTTCGACCCCATGTCAGTTGTTAATGCGCACACATTTAATCCAACAGATTGCAGGCTTGTGATTGTTGATTTAACAATGTGAATCAGATCTCTTCCATTGCAAGATCCAGCAACAAAGTAGTATGCAAGCGGTTGTTTCTAATTTTCAAAAACACCTCTCGCCATTATCACCATTACAGAATTTGCAGCTAAAGGTTTTTTTTCGGTGCCCGTATCATGGAAACCAATAACAGTGTCTGTTTTTAATGAAAAAAAAGAGTTTTTTTTAATTGACATTTCATCTACACATACCATGCAAACTTTTCCTTTTTTTGAAAAATGTTCTACTTTTATTTTCAAATCATCAAATAAGTTTTCTTGTATCCCTGGACTGCAATCAAAATTTTCAGCCATTCTCTGCAGACACTTTTTAGAAGGGAGAGAAAATAATTTTCCTATAAACCTATATACGTGGGGCCCAAGAAAGTAAATGGTGAGAGAAAATTGCTTATATTCTTTGGAATAGCGATTTCCTTTGGAATTATGTTTTAGATAAACCTGCATTTTTACAAACTCCGCTACATTTAGCGATAAGAATTTATCACACAGCTATTTAAAATGCTGTATGTCGGCGCTCTGCGGGCTTTTTTTACTACTACCACATAAATTTAATTTTTTTCTGAGCCTCATTTTGCACAAATTTGACTTTTTTAGTCTGTTCCTTAAAACCTGTTTTCTAGGAGTATCCCTTGAAAGGGCTGCACATGTCTGCGTCATTTGTGTTGTCTTGTCTGAAACAGAATAGTAGAGTACAAGCAATCCAGTGAGACAAATGTCTCATTTAAAAAAACAAAAAAGACCGTTTTTCAAATAGAACGCGTATTAAGTAAAAACTGTACCCAGACCTGGAAGGTGTCAAAGTGGTTGCCTAACCGATCGACGTTTTAAGGCGCAGAGGGTCGCAGCTCCGTTTGGCCGCTGAAACATTTTTATTTAATACGCGTTCTATTTGAAAAACGGTCTTTTTTGTGATTTCTCGAAAACCGGAAGTGTCACGTGACTGAAATTCGGTTCCTGAGCTGACATGACCATTCCAAACATATAACTTTGATAACTTTTTTCTCTGTCTCTTACGGTTTGGCTGCTGAAACAGCGTCCCGGACGGACGGAAGGACGGACAGACAAGTCTATTAGATAAAGGATTACACAAAGATTTTAATATACTTAATTATTTTTGAACGAAATGGTTTCGACAAGTTATCAAAGAAAAATATCAAATGGCTTTCATCAGAGAGAGTTACCAACCTTAGATGTTGATTTCTTTGTCGACATCAATAATGAGTGAGGTAGAAGCAACGTTTTGCTCCAAAACCTGAGCCTGCTCATAGTTTTCGGCTGCACTGGCATCTACGTCTGCTTGAATAAAAGAAAGCATACATAAATAACAAAATGGTTGCAATATAAACTTAAAATAGGAACCTTCTGCTTGCAGCTTTCTTTTCTTCAATGGGGCGGCATTAATTTTTGTTGGTGGAGATTTTCTTTTAATCGTCATTTTTCGTGGAGGATTTGGTATATTAAACAAAGTGGGTTCTGCCATTGGCAACAGTTTGTTATGTAGAGGACTGGAAAACATAATGTCTTCAAAATGCATAGCAAAACACTCTACAATTGTCGTAGAGATACGTAGATTTGTCAAGTAGGTCTTGTCTTCTAGATAAAATCACCCATTTTTGCATCTGCAACACAAAACTGTTAATACCAAAATCAAATAAAATGTAATCATAAAGTAATAACAAATGCTACTACTGTTACGGATACGTAACTTACGAAAAGTGTGTATAAATATCACGCTTTAAATTCTAATAACAAACGAGAACAAAAACGTTTACTATATAAAGCCTATAAAGCACTTACTTTTTCGAATCCTTTGGAAATCTAAAGAAACTAACGTTTTTATTACATTTGCTATTATTTCTGCAATTCACTGCTGCGCACCAATTACCACCTTTCACAGCTTTTTCCATGTTTTATGATAAAAATCTAAACACCACGTTTGATTTCAATGGTAGTCAATGCGAGAACAGCGGAGTTTTACTTTCCAGTTTCCAGTAGGCGGTTCTGCTCTCTTAGAGCTAACGCATGCGCAAACAAAAGTACTAACTCGAATTATCGGTCAGTGACGCTTCTGTTTCGTAAGTGTTGTTCCGTGGTTATACTGGCAAATTCAGCTATAGTTAACTGTATGCTTAATGAGTCAATCACACAAAGATCAAGGCTAGAAAAGAGCGTCTTTAACAGACAAATAGTGAATTACACACTAAAACATACGTCTGTGTTGTGCTCCGAAAGATATTTTTAATGTCATCAACTGGTGAGCTGACTTTCTTACGGGGCCACATTTCATGTCTGCTAGGTTAAGTTTCGTTGAAATAAGATTTGCTTCCAAAAATCTCAGAAGGCTGGTCTTATGGCACCGAAAGCGTGCCTACAGTAAGGGAAAGCTTTGAGGTTGCCCAAATGAGATCCGACAAAGACAAGCAATGACAACTTGTGGTCGGAATGGCAAATTTTCCGATTCTGCATAATAGGGATTTCCCAACTGCACAATATTACTACACATGCATAATGCCCTAAACAACGTTACGGAATCAGATCGGATGGAAAAGGTTTGGTAGAGCACGCTGTCAACTTTGGTGAGTTTAAATGCGTATGGGAACATCGGCCTAACATTTCAAGGGCAACATTGATGTAAATTGTCAAGAAGGATTTAAACCATATATCTAATACTTACTATATTGCTAGCGGCTATGAGTGGGAAACTCGCCGATGAAGTGAGACACACAACCAACTCCTTCATGTATACGGTGAGCTGTGGGCAAGCGCGGCGGCGTCGTCCGCCCAATGGGGAAGTGGTCAAGTTTAAAATTCGCTTCTAAAGGCGGAGTTCGAATTCTTACGCATGCGCACGAGACGCGTTATACTCTAAGTGAGACTATGTCGGCGCCGCGCCGTAATGTTTTCTGAAGTTTCCAGGCCCTACCAGCAATATATGTGTATTATATATATGATTTAAACACAAAGGCAAGCAAGTGAAATGAACATTATTTATTACCATTTAGTTCGCGAAGTTATTTGAAAATCTGCGTTTCCTTTAAACTTATGTGGTTGAACTCATTAGTGAGCAAAATGCCTTGCTACATTGAACTTCATTAGTATGACCAGCTCCTACAAACTGTATGCATGTTCAGCATTTAAAACTTTGCCCTGTGATTATGTACGAAAATGTATTGTAAATAATATTCACGGCTTTCCATTCGTTATCATATGTGACATTCACTGTAATATTTATTGAGGGGTATTACTTTTCCTTCAATGGAATTGTTTCTTCCCTTCAAACTTTCTGCACGTATACAGTGTTTTCCACTCCAAAATTGCGAAATGTTATTTTTTTTTCTGCAAGCGCGACTAGTTGCGGAATATCGGATCAGTTGGATAAAAATCGAAGATATCTTAAAGATGACAGGGGCTACAGATTTAATACGAAAATCAGTAAAAATTGAATGAAGATGAGCAACTTACAGAGTAAACTCCATTTATAACAGACACCAAACGCCATTATTGCTCGCCAACAGCAGTCAGAACAATTGTGTCTGGAAAAATACGGGAAAAGATTGGTGATATCCTTAAGGACATCAACTGGTATTTTCTTTGCCGAGTCTGTACTAAGGACATTTCCATGAGTAATGTGCGTACTCAGTTCCAGATATGGCTTACTTTGCGAGATATCTGGGAAATGAATTTACTGCAAGAAACTTCGCAAACAAAAATCACATACCTAGTAAATTTAAGCGATTTATTAACATTCATTAAAGAAACAGGGTTTAAGCAGCCACCAACGACGGACCAGAACCACCACCAACAAGCAATTGCACCAAACAATTCCTAATAATTATACCTACCTACTTGTAACGTCGCATCGTGCGATAAGCAAAATTCTTGGCAGATGTCAGGCTGTAATAATTACACAATGGAAACCGATATTAATAAATTGGCGCAGAGTGCTTGAGGCGTTACTTTCAAACGTAAATCAGGGTAAGTTAAGCACAGACGTTAAAATTTGGTGCAAGTTATCGTATCAAGAAAATTAAAAAAATAAATAACTGTTAATTATGTTACGGTATTAAAACAACTTTACGACACCCACCCAAGGTGAGCATCGCACCACGGAATCAGTCCTGGAAAACTGGCACACTTGCCCTGAGATTTGCTAGAAACAGGCTAAAGGCCACGGCTGGAACGCTCAGGGAGTCGGGCGTGAGTCACACGATACGTTCTGGGCAAGCGTGTTGAGGCATATATATAGGGTACGTCAAAATTATGGGGGCGCCACCAAGCCTGTCTTAACTCGAATAACCGGGCCTGGGCGGTTAAACGGGAGCGAAGTATTCAAGATACTCCGTCGATAAGAATTCTCATGAGCTGCAAGCTCAAATAACAATTTCGTGATCGCAAATACTGGAATGGTAATATTGGGACTCTTTGGGCTGAGACTGCGCAACCACTGGACCTACCTGCACGCTCTGATCTCTCACGTCTCGCCGTACACCAATCTTTACACTGCAAAAGGCGCTATCTGAAACAAAGCATGCACAGGTCGAATAGGAATAATACGTCCCTTAATTAAATATGCGTCTATTGGTCGCTAATTAAATCTGGGCAGCAAATCGTGCCGCCAAGCTTATGTTACTGCTTACGTTAAGCACCAGCTGATGGACGCGCTATGCTAGTAAACAACACACTATGGGTGGCCAGCCGCAGTGGGCTCGACACGTTACATATTAGTGTACAGTTTAGAAATACGCACTCCGGAAAAGGGCGCGTTAGTGCGCGATAACAGACGCCGACCTGCAAAGGCAGCGGGGCAGCGTGACTGCAATATTTGACCAGGAAGAGGGGCTAACATAGCCTCACTAAAGCATGCGAATTTGGAATAGTTGCCAGCCCCTGCTACGTCGCCCACGCAGTCGTTGGCTGCGGTTAACACCTGGGAAGCAAAGCACAAAGCCCTCGCAAACATAAACAAAGAGCTCGAACCGATTAGGGCGCGCCAGGCTCAGCACGGCGAGGCGTTGATTCTATTTAGGTATTAACCGGTACAATATAGCGAAGCTCGCGCACATGAAATTACTGAATTAAAAGTTCGCACGAACGTAACACGAAAACATAGGCGCAAAGTTCTTTAGCTATTTTAGGCGATGAGACGCGAAACTCGCGCACATGAACTTACTAGTAGGCTACCAAAGTAGCGTCGTGAAGCATGGTGGCCTCAAACCGGCATTAAAAGCCGCGACTAGCAAGCAAGGGGCATGCATCCCCCCACACAAAGTTGAGCGCAAAAGCACCACCGCTCGCACAAGTGACAGTTACTATGTTTAAATGGTTGCAATTACAAATACCTTAGTCCGCAGACGGTCCATGAGAGTGGCGTGCAGTCAGTTGGTAGAAGGCGGCAGTCTGTGGCAGCTCAATCGCCAAAACACGGCATTAGGGGTAAACGGGCTGGAATCCGCCAAGATGGCGGCGTTAGGACGCTCTCCTGAGAGCACACTTACGGCGGCAAAGAAGCCTACTTCGTCCTGCCTAGAAAGATCCTCGAAAACAACGAGTTGCGAAGGGAAAGCCCCCTTTCTCACAAACGCAGAACTGACCCCAAGAATCCCTTCACACACCTACGCCTTGGCGTAAAGACGTGCCACTCGCACAATCACACGCGACCTCTTAAAGGATGGCATATTCGACAACATTCGCTGAAACAGCACGAGACGGGAAAAACAGGCTGGCGTCCCCGCAAATGGCGGGAACGCCGCGAAACGGCACACTCTGCGACTTCTTCGATCAACGGCCTGACTTGAACTCCTCAAGCAAGCCGTGTTCCGGCCCCTGCAGTGGCGTGAGCCAAACGGCGTTGCCACGTGACTCTCGGCAGCCAATGGCGATGCGCTCCATAAAACAAATTAATTCCGGTAACAAAGACAGCCAATGGCGAGGCGCCTCAACGGCGTGATTTCTAGAAGGTTCGGAATTCTTGCGAGCGATAACACCCGGCTGCCAAAGTACCAGCAAAGGGGTGCTCCAACTGACGAGAAATACTGCGTTTGGGGCCAAATATGTGCAAAATCATTATTATGGAATTAGGCGATGGAGCCAAATACTTAACTAAAAGAGTTTAGCATACGGGCACGCTGCCCTAAAGCCTACTTGGCTAATTAAAATACCAAAATGACCTGACAATTAATCATTCCGATAAGTAATTGAGATACACTTTTCAAATACACCTTTTCACCTGTATAATCAATATGTGATGTATGTTATGCAGTGTATAATTATATATCCTGTGTCAATCAGCAAAACCAGGTGAAAACTTTGCAAGTAGAAAATTTTTCTATTCAACATTCAACAACCACTTAACCAGTAACGACGAACTACTGAACAGAATGTGTTATTCGGATGAGTCGGTTTTACTTTGAAGAGACTACGCAAATTCTCACCCTATAAGAATGTGGAATGCAGAAAATGCTCATATATTTTGTGAACCTGCTTTACATGCTGTGAAATATAGGTGTTATTAGAACAATATTTTGAAAGCGTTTGTAAATCAGTTGCATAATGTTAAACTAATACACGGATATTTCTAGCAACATGGTGCCAGAGTGTAAAGTGGTCGAAAAGTGTTAGATTAACTATTTCACTTTTATGGTGATCGCATGAATCAAAGTGCCCAAGTAGAATTTCAAAAGAATGTGCCAATATTCAGAAGCCTCCTTTACACTATAAAGCATTTAAGAACGGCTACATCCGAGCCACTCAATTTTTATCGATAAAATATTCTAACGCTCACATCGCTTTACTAGAATAATATGCGTGTTACATAAATACAGCAAGCGTATGTTAACCAAACCGAATTTAATCTCAGCTGAGCTTTTAAAGAAATACATTTTAAATAATTCGAGTAAATTTATTTAATGTTTGGAAGTAATTACAAAACTGCGGTATCCACAAATTACATGTGATGCGTCATGTAAACGAATTGTGCATTAATAGCCCGGGGAAGACACTCTTTAATTATCTGCAACGGATAAGGTCATTTATGTAGTTTTACCGGACCATGTAATTGCAAAGAGTGAGCTTGGTATGTTTATCGTTATTACATAATTATTCAATGGTTGTTCATTGTGATGAAAACCTGCTCTAACGCAACTTACGAGTAACCTTTGTTGAAATAAGGCTAAGCTTTATGAATTCATGTATTAAAAATGATATAACCGTTTGTAAAGATATTGTCTTGAAAGAATTACACTGATTAAAATCCTATAGAGTTCTGGTCCACATTTTTATTTTTAACTATTAGAACGATTTCTGACAATTGGATCAAAGTAGACTATATTGACAGATGCATGTATATGTCGTAAACATTAAGCAAATTTAGGCAAATGACCATTTGTCTACGCCTAACATACCAGTCATGTAGCAAATATTGGCAAAAATACTGACACCCGTATGCATAGTCGTTCGCCAGCGGCTCGCCAGCGCGGCGTCTCGCCGGAGTTTCGTTATGAATAGTATGTTGGCGGCACTGTACGTCTATGTCAAATTCGAGGTTATCAGGTTAGGTTTTCCGTCAGTGTTGACAGAAACTGACACAAAATCTAACCTGCTAACCTCGAATTTGACATAGACGTACAGTGTCACCAACATATTATTCATAACAAAACTCCGGCGAGTCTTCGGCGAGCCGCTGGCGAACGACTATGCATACGGGTGTGAACCTCGTTCTCGATTGATTAGGTTAGTTGATATTTTTTTTTACTTCCATGGTCAGCGTTATGCTCATGGTCGACGTAGTGTTCACTGTCGGAGTTGTATTTAGTTCTATGTTTTAAACACTCAGCATATTCCTAGACAAATGATCATTTGCCTAAATTTTCTATATGCTTACGACATATGCACTTTGGTGTTACATCCGAGAGGTTAAAATTATTCGAATACTGCCTAGAACAAATAATATCTAATAATGCTAAGTATGCTTAACGCTGTATTAACATGTGTGACTATGCTGGTGCATTCTGAAAGCGACCTATCCTATTCGATTAAAATATAATTTGAACTAAGGGATTAGATTTATAAGTCAACAGAAACACGTAGCTAGTAGCACGTAGGGTAATTTACTAAAGGATAAGGAATGTACATAACAATCAGGTCAGACTGTAAACTAATTCATGATCAGGGTACTACAATCGGGAGTTATTTAAAAATTCGGTTAGACTTTGTTGGTTTATGTTGAATATTTACATCCCGGTCTTAATTACATTAGTGAACAGCAATACATTCTGCCCAGAGTCGACTGAGCGGGCGTTGGCTGGAAAAACGCATTCCTAAAGTTGTTTGTTACAGACAAGCCGGTTATTTGTTTTTAGCCACATATTGAATGTACTTTATATATACATGTCGTGAATTCAGTCCAATAGACTAGACGTCCAATTGTCTAGATAAAAACATATCAATAGCGCAAAGCACACATAAAAACTTCATTAATATGTATGCCTCAAGCCCAAGCTCGAGTCTGGAAAACGGAGGCGAAAGAAGAAAGAAAAAAAAAGAAAGTAGTTCTGAAGTCGTTCCATCAAGTTAGTTGATAGAAGCTATAATTTTTGCAAAAAACGCCTGAGCTACCATATATATTCGAGCACGTACTAGTTCAGAATGTGTGCAGGATTTTAATGAATGTATTTGATGTAGTTTTTGATGTCTTCCCGTTTCTAATTGCACTGGATATAATGTTTTCTTCTATAGACGGCAATAAGTTTAATTTTATCTTCATGCAGTGCATTATTTTATTGGGAGATTGTAGATTCTATTCTTTCAAAAATTGGAGAAACTTTTAACAAACAGTAGCAATTAGTGACTGTTATGCTTCCAATATCTCGCTGAGAGGGGGGGCTATTTTTTTGCTCCCTCGAATTAGTTGAATGAGAAGTATCTTGAAATCTGAAAGACAATTCTGCAGCTTCAGCTTCGCAAAACTTTAACAATATCAAGACAGCTTTGTTATGATGTTAACGGAGTTACATATTGTAATGGTTTTTAGTATAAGGGTTTAATATCAAATTAAAAAGGTTAAAAGAATACAGTATTAAATTACAAAGATGAACTTAAGTATTAGAAGGATATCGAAATTGTTAAAATGCACTCGTTTTTTTGTAAAGAAATGAAATGAATTAAAAATTCAATTTAATGATGCCATATAACAAACATTAAGAATCTAACATAATTTAATTATTACCTATCTGAAATAAAGTGGAGGATTAATGAAAAATAACTATTTGAAAAATATAATTCAACATAGTGGGTGTTAGATAAATAAAGTTTATATAGTGTTGGACTATAAAATATATGCTAAACTATATCACTAAGGAGATAATAATATTGATGTCGAAATATTTTTTTGGACAAAAAACATGTACCCCTTTATACAAAGTTTAATCTGTTTTTTGGAATGTAAAGGGTTGTTAATAAAACATTAAATTTGCGAGAAGAAAATAAAAAGTAAAATTTTGAAAGATATAAAGATGTGAAGATGGTAAAAAGAAAAAAATGGATGTGGTGAGAATGCCTTAAGTAATACAGTTATAATCAACAAAAGCAATTTCTGGAATTGAATGTTGAACTGAGTTTATTGTCAATCAATCATATGAATTGCATAACAAGGAATGGTTTTTACTAGAAGTGGTTTACATCGAGATTGTTAGCAGAGTGAGCGTTTTATGGTGTGGATAGAAGGTTCATCTAATGGAGTTATAATTCGCCAAGCTTGTCATTGAAGTGACATCTTGTAACTTGCATTTAGTCTAGGTTTGTGATACTAGGTCGTCGGTGGCTTAAGAATTTTGGTAGGAAGACGTGGAAGGCGTTTGGTGCTGATCAGTTTTTTGGCGGTTCTGTTAGAGAAAGATGGTAGGTGCCTCGTCATGTTTGGCTGAGAAGTCTTTGCGGATCCTGGTGTTTGGTTGAGTTCGTACTGCGATTTGTTTGTACGTTGGGAGTTCTCTGTGAGACTACTGGATGCGTTTGGCTTGGTAAAGGAGAGTATCGAGGTCTATGAACAGGTGACAGACTACAGGTATTTATGTAGAAACTGAAAAAAAATATAGAATGAGTGAAGTGCGGTAATTTTAAAGAGGGGCGTACTTACTATTTGATATTTGTTGAATGGCAAGTAATGTAACGAAGAGGTATTTGTAATTGATTTTGCACTTGCATAATTTTAAGTGCCAGGTGACAGGCGTACAAGTTGTCATGAAGTAAAAGAATGAATTTTCAGGAATAAAAGCAGTTTAGATTATGAGCGAATCCGATTTGTGTTTTCAGTCAAGAGTAAACTGTTTTCTACATATTGATAATCCATAATTTATAAAAGGGCAAATGAGTTACTTAAATTCAATTTTAAAAGAGAATTGATTGAAAATAAACTAAAGTAGAGTAAAGGTCAGACGTAATAGTTAAAGTATAATAATAATTATTACAACATAAACTATTTACATACATAAACACCATTATAACATAGTTAATTGTAACAATATATATAAAAATAAAACAACCCAAAACTGTATTCAAAAGGCAGTGAAAATGAAACATACGTCATAGTATGTCCATGCCAGCACGACGTGAACCGACTTGCTTTGCGGAAAACGTGTTGTATCCGATCGAAGCGTAAACGTACTGAAACCCTAGAAGCCTGCAGGCCTTTCCTTGAATTACAAAGAAATCTAAGACTTAGAAGTCAGAAAACATACGAACTGAAATCGAACTTGAGGAATAATGTTGCATTTACAGACCTCGCACCGTAAGTAAAATTCGGGTGGCGCAGCTGCCGGCACCCGATAGGCAAATCTCAATGAAAGCTTCGCCTTATCGAAATTCGAATTGCTCATTTAAAGACAAGGCATTTTGTACATGCGTAATGTGATATTTGCCGATCGGGTGCCGAGCAGGTGCGCGACTCGAATTATACTTATGTCGCGCGACCTGTACGGTGGACAGCGAGCGAATGTGGTCAAAAGTCGCATGAAGGTAAGCCAGCAGAACGTACTGAGGCATTGCCTTAACCAATAAATAAGCAAAATTATATCAAACTGCCAGTATAAATAAGCCCTTAAATAATTCGTGTGGTCCGAAAAGTGCGTATCACATGGCTCTACTAAATAGAATATATTTGTATGTTTACACTAATGTAAGATTTACTGGGCTACGTCCTACAAATAAAAATTGAGAAAAGTCCTTTGATTTAAGATGATAAAGTTAAATTATAAAGCAGGAACTTGACCTTGTTACGTGTAATTTTACATTTAGATACAGTTAAGGATTGTTTGGATAATTTCTTATCTTAAATGCATTCATATAGTTAGATTCACCTGCATACGTTAGGTGTAGCTTTGGTTGCATACTCATTTTTGCAATTTTTGGGACTTTTGAAAAATCCTTGTCTAGGGAATTTTGAGTAACAATTTTGAAAATTGTTTTGATAGTACGATTTCCGGCGACCATTTTTAAGTTTTCCTTTTTGGAGCTGCATGTGATTTTTGGGAATTTTCACTTAAGTGGATTATATAGTTTCCATGTTTCTTTGAGGAATCTGCCATCCAGAAATAGGAAATGGGTGTTATATTGCTAAAATGAATCCGATTGTATTGGGATAAATATATATTTCTGCAATTTACTTACTCGAGGCCGCATTACAACTCTGGTATGTTGATTTATGGTTGCCGTAGAACATTTTTTTTGATAACGTCTCGTATTTAGGCCTCCTCGTAATAGTTTGGCCTCCTCGTCCTAGTTTGCTGTATCGTTCTCCGATTTTTCGGGATCCATTATGCCTGTGGCATTGGTGTTGCTTGACTAAGGCACCTGGAGCAACAATTCCGTTCCAATCCGAGCCCCTCAGCACATGTGATAGTTCGCATGCAAGGCTTCTCCCCATGGTGACTGCACTCGAATGCGTTTCTCACCTGCAAAGTTAGATGAAGCCCTGACTCTTTGGAGGTTATTCAAGCTGGTGGACATCTTAATAGCTATCCCCCATAGCTGTTGATGTAGCGATCCTTCTGTGCACGATCCAGGTATCTACAACACCTAGTGTTATCTACCTTTTGGTGTTTATTGAACTGAAAATATCGTTCGTTATGGCACAATGATCTTTACTTTATGTATTGTACTTACCTAGGTATATGCTAGCGAAATTCATGTCGTTTTACATGCGAAATATTGTATAGCTTCGTTGTACATCACGTGCAATTACTTTGGTGTAATAGGATAATGTCATTTTATGCATTTAATATCTTTATGTTTGGTAGTACTGCTTTGGTCGCATTCGAGTGTCAGATACTTGTCAATGTTCAAAATTTAAACCATTATTGGCGAGGGTCTCCGGGAGCATCAATTTAACATTTAACATAATATGAGCACCGTAAATACACCATGTTATGTGTATTAGCACTCCCCTAGGCGAAATGGTACCAATTCGAAGAGGTTCGCGACTAGATAGAGTATTTACCTAATTAATCAAGCGATATAGAACTTACTATTCTCCCGCATTCCGGTATCGCTGTTTTTAATTATATTTAAGTCACTATCGTAGTTGATACACGGGTACTCGAACGAATTGCGATTATCGTAGTCACATTTTAGACTTTATTAATATAAAATCTTGTACATTACATACCACTAAAATTACATTGACAAACTATTCCATTTACATACTATTATCACAGAATTGTGTTGCCTTTTTCCAAGTATGACACAGAATTTCGAAGGTGTACAAACTGAAATAAATAACTAGGTGATTTCGAGTCTTGGTGTTTTGCTGACTTTTATTATTTTTTTTTTGTGAAACAGCTAGTGGTTTAGGAATTTACACGGCCCTCTGTAGGTTTTCTGGTTTGGACCGTCTCAAACCAGTGGCGCTTCCGGACAACCCACCCCATCCTGCTCAGGACCTAGCTTGGCAAACGTTTGCTACACGACTAGACGATTCCTGTACCACCCTGCTGTAAAGTATTTATAATTTTTGTTTTTTTTACGTGCGAATAAAATTCCCGTGTGTAGCAAATGTAATAAATTTGGCGCCTCCGACGTGGAGCCTTTGGTTAAGTAGTTTGGCATTTAGTGCAGTATAGAGTATTTGATTAGTATCGATTGGTTCCTTGTCGTATCGGTAATTATCGGATTATAGCCATTTTGTTGCATATCTTGAGGAATTTTGTTAGAATTTAGGAATGTGTGTTTAGATTAGGTACAATTTTTGGGCATATTAGTAGGTATTAGTATTATTAGTACTGAAGGGCTATTTTTGTTTTTCTTTTGTGCTCTTATTAGTAAGGTTTAGTATTTTTAGTATAGGTATAGGATTGTTTAGTTACGACAATTACAATGGATGTTGGAAGATTATTGGCGGACGAGCTAACGTATGAATTGCTAATTCGTGGATGTCCAGTGGGTTCGAACGTAACCGAGAAGAGATCAATTTTGCGAGACGCTATGCATAGACAGCAGTTAGGAACGCTAGACGTGACAACAGGAATTTATTTCGAGCCTGATGAAGAACTGAAGATTTGTGCTACAAAACTTCACGAACTGCAAGAGGCATTAGAAAATTTTGATGTCAATAACAAAAAACAACATGCAACAACAGCATCAGCAAACACTGTCTACCCAATTAGGTCAGTTATCTATAGCTATCGATCAAGCTTATTTAGGTTACCACGAACAAACTATACATGAGCAAGCAACAGTTCAGTCTCAACAACAATCTATTCTAGATGAGCCTAATTTACTACTTCCAGTTACCACATCCTTGGCAACTACAGGTGCAGAAGAAAATGCAACTGCCATCGGGCAACTCATTGATCATGAGATGTCGATATTCCCAACACAATTTGAACCATCGAAACGTCGAGTGAGCTTCCATGAGTCAACGCCAGAGCGTAACGCTGAAGTTTCCCATCACGACAGCAACTTACAGCAAAAACTGAAGTCCATGGAACTGAGCGAGATTGTGAGACCTACAACAAGCTTAGATAGACAAGCTGGAAATTTACATATACCTACCACTGAAAGTCGGAGACATTCAGAGTGTTCTCGACCTGTGTACAGCAACTTTATTCCAATCAGCAAGTGGAACATTCATTATGATGGTGAATCGTCCAGTTTAACAAGCTTCTTAGTGCGTGTAGAAGAGCTAAGAGAAGCACGTGGAATTTCAAAAGCTCAATTGCTTCAGTCAGCAGTAGAAATTTTCACTGGAGACGCACTGATATGGTACCGAGCGGTGAAGCGTACTATCATCGATTGGGACGACTTGATTAGTAAGTTGAAAGCAAACTTTCTACCTCACGACTACGAAATGCGCCTTTGGGACGAAATTCGAAGCCGCACACAACACCCATCAGAAAAAGTGGTTGTTTACATAGCAACTATGGAGAATTTATTCAGCAGGCTGCCTCGACTTCCATCTGAAATTACAAGATTAGCAATAATTAGGAAGAACTTACAACCATATTATACTATGCAATTAGCATTACACCCAATCTACACTATTGCTGGTCTTACTCAAACTTGTATGGCTCTAGAAGATGCCAAGTTAGCTTCTACCAATTTTAAAGCCCCTCCCATGCATAACCAGTATTTACTTGAACCAGATCTAGCATATCGCAAACGCATTGGCAAGCCACCGATTTGTGTAGTCGAAGAAAAGTCCCTGATTGACTTCGGCGAAATGGAGTCTTCAACAAATGCCTGGCAGGATCATTTAGCAAGAACAGCGAGCAGCAATGAGGCTGCAGAAGTCCCAAATACTGTGGCAAATATAGCGACGATTACTTGTTGGAATTGTTCCAAATCAGGACATCGAGCCATGCAGTGTACTGCTCCTAAACGGATGTACTGTTATGGCTGCGGGCAAGTAGGAGTAACCAGCCGCACTTGCAAGAGATGTTCGGGAAACGAGCAAGGAGCACGGTAGACAACCGGACCCGGTGCTCTAAAACCAGGAAGAAGCCGGTCAATAATTACAAGCAATCATTATTACCTGATGGCGGAGCATTCATCCCAGCGGTGAATTATATCTTTGACCAATGCCATGGGGACAATAGGCCATATTTAACTGTGACCATTTTAGGCATCAAAATCAAAGGATTACTTGATACTGGAGCATCCTGTACAATATTAGGTAACCCAGGTTGGAAACTTCTACAGCATATGGGGATTACTGTGTTACCAGCTGAAAATCGAGTTTGTACAGTAGCGAATAAGCAAACTTGCGCCATTGTAGGAATCGTCCACCTCCCAGTACAACTCGAAGATAAAGTCCGAACCATAACCCTATTAGTTGTACCAGATTTGCCACATACTCTTATTCTAGGTATCGACTTTTGGACTACAATGGGCATAATTCCGAATCTACAACAAGGGCAATGGTCATTTCACATAGAAGAAGAGCTCTTACCTTCTGTCAACGCCGTTGTAGCTCGTGCGTTTCTTACTCAGCTTCAGCAAACTCAACTAGATCAACTCATAAGACCATATTTTCAGAAAGCCAATAACCAAATTGGTAATACTACTTTGGTGGAGCATCAGATCAAGATCACCACTTCAGAACCCATAAAGCAAAGATCTTATCGTGTGTCGCCTTTTATTCAGCAGAAGATCGATGAAGAGGTGCAATACATGCTGGACAACGATGTTATCGAGCCATCAACATCAGCATGGTCATCTCCAGTACTGTTAGTACCTAAAAAAGACGGTAAATACAGATTCTGCGTGGACTACAGAAAGGTTAATAGCGTTACCATTAAAGATGCCTATCCCATTCCGTTTGTGTCTACTATTTTGGATCGTCTTAGGAACGCAAAATATCTGAGCTCTATGGACGTGAAGTCCGCGTATTGGCAAGTGCCTGTGGCCAAAGAATCTAGGCAATATACCGCCTTTGCAGTACCAGGACGTGGATTATTCCACTTCAAAAAAATGCCGTTCGGTTTGACTAACAGCGCGGCCACCTGGCAAAGATTGATTGATCGTGTCATTGGACCTGATCTCGAGCCTCATGTATTCGTTTACTTAGACGATATCATCGGGACAACAGAAGATTTTGACACCCATTTGCGAGTCCTGAAAGAAATTTTTGAACGTCTTCAGAAAGCTGGCCTAACTTTATCTGCAGAGAAGTGCAGCTTTTGCCGCCCTGAATTAAAATACTTAGGATTCATAGTCGATCAGTATGGACTTCATGTGGACCCGGACAAAATTAAGGCCATAATTAACATCCCTTCTCCTAAGAATGTCACGGAGGTACGAAGAATCATCGGAACTGCTTCGTGGTACCGTAGGTTCATCCCTAACTTTTCTACTGTCATCGCTCCCATGGCCGATTTACTGCAAAAGAACACTAGTTGGTGTTGGACTCAGAAATGCGAAGAATCTTTTCAATATATCAAAGACTGCTTAGTGACCGCACCTATTTTAAGTTGCCCAGACTTTTCCAAGCCATTCTTCGTTCAGACTGATGCTTCCGGGGTTGGTATTGGTGCCGTACTTTCGCAACAAGACAGCGACGGAGAACATGTCATCTGTTATATCAGCAGATCGCTCAGCCGGCAGGAACGAAAATACTCCACCACAGAACGTGAGTGCTTGGCTGTAATTTGGGCAGTGGAGAAGCTTCGCGCATACCTCGAAGGATATTCCTTCACCGTGATTACAGACCACCATTCTTTAGTATGGCTGAACAATTTGAAGGAGCCAACAGGACGCCTGACTCGGTGGATTCTTCGCCTGCAACAATTCAATTTCAATGTCGTGCACAGAAAGGGAAAAGATCACGTGGTTCCCGATTTATTATCAAGGTCTGTCCCCGAAGTAAATCATGTCGTGATAACGATTGAAGAGCCAGCACCCATCCGAGATCCCTGGTATCTAAATCTAAAAACAAAAATTATATCAAATCCTTTACAATTTCCACAGTGGCGAATTGAGAATGATATAATCTATAAATACATCAAATGTACCTACCCGCAGCTGAGAGACGATAACGAAACATGGAAAGAAGTGGTACCAAAAGAAAAACGTCAAGAACTCATCCACGAACATCATGACGCATTAACAGCATGCCATGCAGGCATCTTCAAAACCTACGAACGCCTGAAGAATCGCTTCTATTGGCCGAAAATGCGATCCGATGTAGCCAACTACATTCGAAGGTGTAAGATCTGCGCTGCCATGAAACCTGAACAGAATTGTCCAGCTGGTCTTATGGGACAGCGCCCGAATGTCACAAAACCTTGGCAGATGATTGCAGTAGATATCTGTGGTCCCTTACCTAGATCATCCAGAGGCTACAGTTACATTTTGGTTATTTCAGACCAACTTACCAAGTTTGTGCTACTGTTTCCACTCCGTCAAGCTACAGCTGCTGCTGTAACCAGATTAGTTGAGGAAAATGTTTTTCTATTCTTTGGATGTCCTCAGTACTTAGTATGCGATAATGGTGTGCAGTTCCGTTCACGAGAATTTATGCAGTTATGTGACAGCTACCATGTGAAAATTATTTACACTCCTGCGTATCATCCTCAAGCTAACTTCGTAGAAAGAGTTAATCGTGTCATCAAAACTATGTTGGCTTCATATGTTGCAGATAACCACAAGAAATGGGAACAACTTTTGCCTAAAGTGGGCTGCGCTATCAGGAGCTCGGTTCATGAAGTCACTAAAGTGACTCCATTCTTTGCCAACTTTGCACGTGAACATGTTCCTAGGGGTGATTATTTTAAATCAGGTGTAAAGGCTGAAACAGATAAATGTGAGATATCTGATAAACTTAAAGAGTTAGACAAGCTACATCAAGATATACATAAGAGACTTTTGAATGCTCATGCCAGATCTAAACAACGATATGACCTACGACGCAGAGAAGTGACATATAATGTGGGCGACAGAGTTTACCGACGCAATTTTGTGTTGTCCGACGCCACCAAACACTTCACCGCAAAGCTCGCTCCAAAATTTATTGGGCCTTTGACTGTACGAAGGAAATTATCACCTGTTACGTACGAGCTTCAAGATGAAGATGGGACATTTCGCGGCACATGGCATGTCAAAGACATAAAGCAACACCCGCCAGATGAAGAAAACTAGATTCTGTTGGATTGTCGTAACGAAGACAAACTTAGCATTGGACTTTGCATTCGAGTTTGGCATTAGGATTTTGAATGTTAGGTTAGGCTTTAGGGACCAAGGGTTTTTTGTTGAACCTTTGGGTGGATGGTTGGGCTGCTTGAAGGGAGGACTCGCTGTTGGGGAACTTTATCATCTCGTTCTTTCCCCCTCCTTGTGGGACAGTGACGTTCCATCATACAGGAGTGAGACATTTTTGCAGTCTCATTTCCGGTGTTCCGCCATCTGGTCACTGTGGATGGTGTTTCAGTGTGTAGTCGATCCTGGGCTGCACACTTTCCTTGACTAGTAGGGTGTAGGGTTATTTTTTTTTTGTCATCGCAGAGGATGGTTGCCTATGATCGCGGTGCATCCTACGGGGTCCCGCGCCTGGTACCCATTGTCTGTGATGACTTCAAACGTTTTTCGGCCTTTTTCCAATTTTGAAATTTCTGGTAGTTCACTTAATTCCACCCTACGATGACTGACTGACGTGACAACGGACAATCCTTCCTATCCTTCTTCTGTGTCGTCCGCTATCTTCTTTTCTAGAGCTCCTTAATCCCTTACCCCTTTTTTCACCACTCTCACCTTTCATTTTCCTCTTCTTGGTGGACAGTGTCTCGGTGGGTGTTGTGTAGACTTGGGCCTGGATCGGTTCATCCACCGGCGCGCCTTTACCACCCAGCAGCGACGGATGTTCCGATGTCCTTTTCTGCATGACATTCATGTGGAGAGCTGTTTATCCCTTCACTCCTTTTCTCAACCATCAATCTTTTAAGACCCTGTGTGATTCCCTTATTTCCTTTCGTCTTCCGACATTAACGTATTTTTTTTTTGGCTACGTATCCGCTTCTAAATTCGTTGACATTGGCTTGAATGTGCTGGGTATCCGCAATAGTTCTTTTCGTGTACCTGTAAAATTTCGAAGCTTCATTATGGTGCAGGCATAGGTTCTACGTCGGTAAATTCAGGGAATTTACCTATTTTTAAGTGAGGGGAGAGTCTGTTACGTGTAATTTTACATTTAGATACAGTTAAGGATTGTTTGGATAATTTCTTATCTTAAATGCATTCATATAGTTAGATTCACCTGCATACGTTAGGTGTAGCTTTGGTTGCATACTCATTTTTGCAATTTTTGGGACTTTTGAAAAATCCTTGTCTAGGGAATTTTGAGTAACAATTTTGAAAATTGTTTTGATAGTACGATTTCCGGCGACCATTTTTAAGTTTTCCTTTTTGGAGCTGCATGTGATTTTTGGGAATTTTCACTTAAGTGGATTATATAGTTTCCATGTTTCTTTGAGGAATCTGCCATCCAGAAATAGGAAATGGGTGTTATATTGCTAAAATGAATCCGATTGTATTGGGATAAATATATATTTCTGCAATTTACTTACTCGAGGCCGCATTACAACTCTGGTATGTTGATTTATGGTTGCCGTAGAACATTTTTTTTGATAACGTCTCGTATTTAGGCCTCCTCGTAATAGTTTGGCCTCCTCGTCCTAGTTTGCTGTATCGTTCTCCGATTTTTCGGGATCCATTATGCCTGTGGCATTGGTGTTGCTTGACTAAGGCACCTGGAGCAACAATTCCGTTCCAATCCGAGCCCCTCAGCACATGTGATAGTTCGCATGCAAGGCTTCTCCCCATGGTGACTGCACTCGAATGCGTTTCTCACCTGCAAAGTTAGATGAAGCCCTGACTCTTTGGAGGTTATTCAAGCTGGTGGACATCTTAATAGCTATCCCCCATAGCTGTTGATGTAGCGATCCTTCTGTGCACGATCCAGGTATCTACAACACCTAGTGTTATCTACCTTTTGGTGTTTATTGAACTGAAAATATCGTTCGTTATGGCACAATGATCTTTACTTTATGTATTGTACTTACCTAGGTATATGCTAGCGAAATTCATGTCGTTTTACATGCGAAATATTGTATAGCTTCGTTGTACATCACGTGCAATTACTTTGGTGTAATAGGATAATGTCATTTTATGCATTTAATATCTTTAAGTTTGGTAGTACTGCTTTGGTCGCATTCGAGTGTCAGATACTTGTCAATGTTCAAAATTTAAACCATTATTGGCGAGGGTCTCCGGGAGCATCAATTTAACATTTAACATAATATGAGCACCGTAAATACACCATGTTATGTGTATTAGCACTCCCCTAGGCGAAATGGTACCAATTCGAAGAGGTTCGCGACTAGATAGAGTATTTACCTAATTAATCAAGCGATATAGAACTTACTATTCTCCCGCATTCCGGTATCGCTGTTTTTAATTATATTTAAGTCACTATCGTAGTTGATACACGGGTACTCGAACGAATTGCGATTATCGTAGTCACATTTTAGACTTTATTAATATAAAATCTTGTACATTACATACCACTAAAATTACATTGACAAACTATTCCATTTACATACTATTATCACAGAATTGTGTTGCCTTTTTCCAAGTATGACACAGAATTTCGAAGGTGTACAAACTGAAATAAATAACTAGGTGATTTCGAGTCTTGGTGTTTTGCTGACTTTTATTATTTTTTTTTTGTGAAACAGCTAGTGGTTTAGGAATTTACACGGCCCTCTGTAGGTTTTCTGGTTTGGACCGTCTCAAACCAGTGGCGCTTCCGGACAACCCACCCCATCCTGCTCAGGACCTAGCTTGGCAAACGTTTGCTACACGACTAGACGATTCCTGTACCACCCTGCTGTAAAGTATTTATAATTTTTGTTTGTTTTTACGTGCGAATAAAATTCCCGTGTGTAGCAAATGTAATAACCTGGCTGCCTGAATGTGTTGGAAAAGCGTCTCAATTACTGGACATTGACATTACATTAAAACATTTGCTAACAAGGCATCAAATGCAGAAACATAAATAAATGGCGGCTACATACACAAATAGTGATAGTTTATATTATCCAAGCTAATACACATTTCGTATGTTTCTACGAATGATAATGCATATTACGACAAGCGTTTAACAGTTAAGGTAGCTATATTGCATTCGCAATCTTTCTGAATGAGGGTTGGCCATGATTTCGTTTTATCAAGTTACTTTCTTTATTATATTTTTTGTTTCCTTTAGGTTTTCCTGTTATTAAAAACTGCGTTTTAAGGGTCTGCCAAATCTAAATTTAGCGATTTTAAAAATATCTCGGTAGTTAATGTGAAGCTCGTGTCAATTTGAATTAACGCAGCAGGAAGATGCCCAACACGATATCAAAAGAAACCAAAGTGCACATTAAAAAATGTTTTCCCGCTGCTGATCATGTAAGTCAGTGATACAGCCTTAGTAACAAAACGTGTAAGTCGGTGATTATATTTGTTTCTTGCTTTTTCTTGACAACGGAACTTAATATTATTATTACGTTCCTAGGATAATAAAATTAGCAAAGCAAGATGCAGATTTAGACGTTTTGTTTATAAATTGCAAGTGTTCATGTGACATGTGACACTCACAGGTAACACGACTCACGAAAACTAATCCTGGTGACAGGTGACAAACCAAACGATCAAAAATCTAGGAAAACTTCGATAAGCAGCGGGAAAAATATAATAAGATATCTCGGAATGTATCGCCTATTAACATTTTCGGCAGGCAACAAGTCGCGACTTCGTCTTGGCTTGTACTTGCCTACCTCAAATGTTAATAGGTCCTTATATTCCTTGTTACTTAAATAGCTATTTGAAACCCTACGAAATACGCGGCCTGATTTAACCCATGATTGTCTGGTAAACAGCGTTTCCAATATTTTTGGGGTAAAGATAATTACATACATATTTTGTATATTTACCTAATAACGCATTAATTAAATTAAATTATTATAAAACAACAGCCTAAAGAGTTGCAATCTTCTGTCGTTGGCGTACGCTCTAAATCTAGTTTATATCAAAATAATTTTTTTAGGAAGGACTTAAGGCAATATAATTCCGAAAATAGGTTTTTTACAGTAAGTGATTTATTGGTTGATGTTAAAGAACAGTGTGGGCTTACGGGAGGGACTTTCAATTTTTAGTTACAAGCGCACTCTCATTTCCCTCGCATTTGATTCCGTTCACCCTGTATGTAGACGCGCTTGGATGTTTCGGAACACCCTTTTGAACGCGTGTGACTGCGAGGCCTCGCGCTCTCTTTGTCACCGGAACGTATTTGTTTTATTGGGCGCATCGCCATTGGCTGTCGAGGGTCACGTGGTAACGCCGTTTTGGTTCACGCCACTTCCGGCGTCGTAACGCTGCTTCGCGGGAGTTGATCGCAGGCCGTCGATCGAAGAGGTCGCAGAGTGTGTGTTGGCCCGGCGTTCCCGCCATGGCGGAGACGCCAGCCTGTTTTTCCCGTCTCGTGCTGTTTCAGCGAATGTTGTGTAAATTGCCGTTGTTTGTTAGTACCGTTGCTGTGAAAGCCTTCCTATTTCCCGTGCTGTTTCAGCGAATATGCCATAAACTGTTTCGCCTTTAAGAGGTCGCGTGTGATTGTGCGAGTGGCAAGTCTTTACGTCAAAGAGTGGGTGTGTGATGGGCTTCACGGGGTCAGTTCTGCGTTTGTGAGAAAGGGGGCTTTCCCTTTTCAACTCGCTGTTTTCGAGGATCTTTCTATGCAGGACGAAGTAGGCTTCTTTGCCGCCGTGTGCTTTCAGGAGAGCGTCCTAACGCCGCCATCTTGTCGGATTCTAGCCCGTTTACCCCAGAGGCCGTGTTTCGGCGGTTTAGCTGCCACAGACTGTCGCCTTCTACCTACTGATTGCACGCAACTCTCATAGACCGTCTACGGACTAAGGTATTTGTAATTACAACCATTTAAACATGTTAACTGTCGCTTGTGCGAGCGGTGTTGCTTTTGTGCTCAACTTTGTGTGGGCGGATGCATGCCCTTTGCTTGCTTGTCGCGGCTTTTAGTGCCGGCTTGAGGCCACCATGCTTCAAGACGCTACTTTGGTAGCCTGCTAGTAATTTCATGTGCGCGAGTTTCGCGTTTCATCGCCTAAATAGCTAAAAAACTCTGCGCCTATGTTTTGGTGTTACGTTTGTGAGAACTTTTAATTCAGTAATTTTATGTGCGCGCGCTTTGCTTTATTGTACCGATTAATACATAAATGGAATCAACGCGTAGGCGTGCGGAGCCTGGCGCGCCCTAATCTGGTCGAGCCCTTTGTTTATGTTTGCGAGGGCTTTGTGCTTTGCTTATCAGGTGTTAACCGAAGCCAACGACTGTGTGGGCGACGTAGCAGGGGCTATCACCTATTCCAAATTCGCATACTTTAGTGAGGCTATGTTAGCCCCTCTTCCTGGTCAAATATTGCAGTCACGCTGCCCCGCTGCCTAACGAGTTAGGCATTCAATTAATTCGTCGCGCATTTGTGCGGCGTCGTGCTTTGCTGCTAGCTACACTGCTCCCGTTGCCTTTGCAGGTCGGCGTCTGTTATCGCGAACTAACGCGCCCTTTTCCGGAGTGCGTATTTCCAAACTGTACTCTAATATGTAAAGTGTCGAGCCCACTGCGGCCGGCCACCCATAGTGTGTTGTTTATTAGCATAGCGCGTCCATCAGCTGGTGCTTAGCGTAAGAAATAACATAACCTTGGCGGCACGATTTGCTGCCCAGATGTAGTTATCGACCAATAGACGCATAACTAATTAAGGGACGTATTATTCCTATTCGACCTGTGCATGCTTTGTTTCAGATAGCGCTTCTACAGTGTAAATATTGGTGTACGGCGAGACGTGAGAGATCAGAGCGTGCAGGTAGGTCCGGTGGTTGCGCAGTCGCGGCCCAAAGGGTCCCAATATTACCATTCCAGTATTTGCGATCACGAAATTGTTATTTGGGCTTGCAGCTCATGAGAATTTTTATCGACAGAGTATCTTGAATACTTCGCTCCCGTTTAACCGCCCAAGCCCGGTTATTCGAGTTAAGACAGGCTTGTTGGCGCCCTCTTTATTTTACCGTTACTTACCGACCCTCTGGCCGTAGCCCTTAGGCAATCTCGTTAAGGACCCGCCCAGTTCCACTGATGCCTTAGCCGGCCTATCTTGTTGCGGCATGGGTAGCGGCCTAGGAGAACTTTCGTCCCGATTTTGTCCATTATGGCACGCGCCGGCCGTTTCGTTGTTATATGAGCCGGTGCGGTGTCGTAAAGTCAGTTTAAGACCGTAACAGGGCGCAAAATTGTATGTCAACAAAAGCATGTTGTTGCATCCAAAATTAGTTTCTTGCGAAAATATCTACACTTAAAAAATTCCCATGAAAATATCATCGTCGTGTACCTTGATGAAACGTGGATCTACCAAAATGGATCTACGATTCGTCGTTGGGTTCACGAAGATGATAGTAAAAGTAATCCATCTAAATTCAGGGGGGAGGAAAAACGATTCACAATTTTGCATGCTGGAACTAAATTTGGGTTTTTAGAAGGATGTGATTTTTTATTGGATTCAAAATACAACGACAGAGATTACCACAAGACCATGACCGCAACTGTATTTCAAAATTGGGTAATTAATCAGCTTATTCCTGCTTTAGCTAGAATTAATGGTAAATGTGTGGTAGTTATGGATATCATTCCTTATCATTCTGTGCAGTTGGACAAAACGCCCACATTTTCCACCAAAAAAGGCGAAATGCAGGAATGGCTGGTTAAAGACAGTGTAAAGTTTTCTGATAACTATATAAAAAACAGCTTTGGCAGTTAATTAAACCTTTTAGAGAAAATCACAGCAAGCGCTATGCAGTCGACGAACTTTTAAAAGAGAAAGGTAATGAGGTTCTTAGATTACCCCCCTACCATTGTCAATACAACCCTATCGAAATGGCATGGGAGTTTTGTAAGACCTATTATAACAAACTTATAAATTCGCAGCCACCATCTAAGGATAGGGTTAGAAATTTATGGTCTGAAGCTCTTTTAAAATGTTCACCAGACATGTGGCAAAATTATTGTAAGCTTTGTGAGGAACTTATTTCGGCAGACTGGACAAAACATATGGGTAACCTTTCGTTTGAAAATATTCCTCCCATCATTATTTCACTAGCAGAATCTGATTCTGAATCACAGTCAGGAGTCAGAATCTCTTAGTGAAGTAATGGAAGTGGAATAAGAAATTCTATCATTTCGGTTCAAAATTTCAGTAAATATTCAAGAGCAAAAACGCAGTTATTGCAAACGTGGCAAACAAAAAAGGCTGCCAAACAATCCAAAAAGGCAGTCATCAGTAATTCAGACGTAAGCAACCAGAAAGAGTTATTTAAGCAACAGAGGCGTCTATTATACCGGTACACTACCACGGGAACGTCGGAGCAATCATATAGCAATGCCCAGTGAACAAAGAAAATTGAAGAAGATCAAACCCCCTGAGTGGATGCAGCGAAAGTGCAGTCGAAACAAATCACAGCATATTGCGGTAGTTCATATTTTATTCTCTGTGCATTGTTGAAATTATAGCATTTTTTAGGTACTCTACGGAACAGTAGCTAACTTCATGTGTCTCCTTCAGCTCGTTTAGGCGCTTATTGTAAAGAAGGGATTAACCAAGGTACCTACTATAACATGCAAATAAAAGACGTGTTGCCAATATCGTCGAAAAATACGCTAAAACACAGAGGAAGACAATTAAAATTCTAACAATTTTCTGCTACTTGTAAAAACATGTTGTGATTAGTTTAATAAAATTTTGATTTATAAAATCTTTTGCGTTAAGATACAGAGGAAGCGCTTGTAACAGCGCAAACGATAAATGATAGAAAACATAACCTTAAGATAAAATTATCGAACGTCAAATATTACGTCACAATTCAACTCCTTAAACACCAATCACACTCCCAAAACTCTCTAAATTCCATGGCCAACCCTCATCCAGAAAGATCGCGAATGCAATATAGTGCATATCATCCTAACTGCAATGCATTTACACTTAAGTAACAACAGAATAAAAGAAGCATAATTGCCTTAAACTGGCGTGCTTTAGTAAATACCGAAGCGATGGCTCATCGTTTGACGTCATAGGTGGCCAATACGCTTGTGATTGCATTCAAAAATTCCCGTGTTGGAATGCGATGACCTGGAGTTGTATAATCTTTGATGCATTCTGGTACTCAAATTTTGCTTTTAGTTTACACGTTTCATTAATTTCAATAATAGCTATTTAAGTAACAACGAATGCAAGGGCCTATTAACATTTGAGGTAGGCAAGTACAAGCCAAGGCGAAGCCGCGGCTTGTTGCCTTCCGAAGATGTTAATATGCGATACATTCCGAGTTATCTTATTATATTTTTCCCGCTGCTTATCGAAATTTTCCCAGATTTTTGAAAAAATCGCTTGGTTTGTCACCTGTCACCAGGATTAATTTTCGTCAGTCGTGTTACCTGTGAGTGTCACCTAAACACTTGCAATTCTAGACAAAACGTCTAAGTCTGCATCTTGCGTTGCTAATTTTATTATCCTAGGAACTTAATAATCATATTAAGTTCCGTTGTCAAGGTAAAGCAGCAAACAAATATAATCACGGACTTACACGTTTTGTTACTAAGGCTGTATCATTGACTTACATGATCAGCAGCGGGAAAAACTTTTTAATTAACTAAGCTCAAACTATGGTAAGCCACCAGATGCTCGTCTCATAGGCTGCCTGTCTGGGTTAGATTCCCGGCAACTTTAGAAGGATTTTCAAATATCGTGCGCTCTCCGGCTACCACGCTAACACCTTTGGTAGTAGTTAACTTCAGATAAGGGAACTTTTTCTCCATTTCCACGGTCAAGGCTAGCTACCTAACCGACTTACGAGTAAAGAGGGCTTATACAACTACTTTGTGGCAAAAAAAAACTCAAACTAATTTCAACGCCTTTGACCTTGTGATGCGGCATTCCTGACTTTGCGATGCTATTTTAAAGTCAACATGATACGAAAGACAAAAACGATCCATAAAAGGCGAGTACTAGATAAACGTTATTGTTTAAAGTTTTTGTGCTAAAATGAAGCTAGTAGCATAAAAAGGAAGTATAAAGTTTTTACCTCCGACCTATAGTTTTATTTAATTTTTATTTTTTATTTTATTTTTGGTACTCAGCCAACAGCAATTAGGCCAATTATAGGCGTCATTATACATTTTACGGGGACTTCCAACCCCACTAACGACTGTCATGATGTTATTATGACATCCGGGACCAACTATTTTCGTGACAGCCGTATCACGAGGCGCCGAGAGAAACAGCCATGAAACTCCCATCGAAGTTCTGACCAGAAAGAGCACTAAAAAAGTAAGGAACAGCTAACATCTTAATAAAATGCATTTGAAAGCAGGCGGGCAACAAAAACCCTTCTTCGTTTGTATGTGAGAGCTACAATATGGCCTAATAAAATTCTTGTTCTCATTTATATTAATATTATTCCCTTCAACGTTCATTGTTAAGGTTTGGAATGGTCTGGCCCAATATGACCGTTGGTTTAGACTCAGTTGTGTAGTACCTTCCACAGAATATCGTGTACGGTAGTACTACTGCAGCACCCTATGTTGGTAACTTTTATCATGAATTAATTTTGTTTATTCGTTTTGACTACATTCTGGCATAATTAACATAGGAAAACATATCTACTGAGATATGTCGAGTTTTGTTATCTACCGCTTTGGCTATGGGATTTATAATCCGGTGATTGCTGAACTCTCATAATAGTTCTCCGATTCGTGTAGCTAGATAATCTGGATTTGGGAAAACGTCAATGGTAAAACGAATTTAATATAGAACCAACGTTGTTTTTAGGGAATGTACTCACTTGAGTTTGTAAATCGACTTACCACTGTGTTCACATTTTATATAGAACTCCTCGAGAGGTTATCCATGCGACGAGATAAGCGTTTGTGTCGTGAGGCTGGTCATATCTGCATTTCCTTGTCCTTATCATCCTCCGTTGATGCAAATGGAATGATTTGATCGTGTCGCTACAGAATCAGAGCAAACTTGAGACTTCGTCAACGACCTGAATAAATGCTGAAGACATTAGTTAAACGAATAAAGTTAATTTTGAAGTATTGATATATTTATTCATGACTGCAATTCAAGTGCATAAGCTAACCTTGAAAATGTACAATAATCGGTTAATATTGATTTATACTGAGTAACGGTACACCACAAATTTATATGTATGTCTGATATCTATCAGTAAATAACGTAGTCATGTCATGGATAGGAGATTGGACTTACTTCCACTCCTTTACCTTTACATTATATCTTTACATTAATCAAATACACTGTGGTTTTTATCGCGTTACAGCACATATTACGTGCATCGTTTTTTCATGAGTGTTTAAAATTTTGATAACATTTGAAACTAATTTCGTAGTTGCCGTAGCGGCATCTATGAAATTAGTTAATTTCAAATGTTATCAAAATTTTAAACACATGAAAAAACAATGCACGTAGTATGTGCTGTTACGCGATAAAAAAACCCACAGTGTATATTGGTAAAAGCTGCCAGTGTAAATACACTATTTATGTCCTACCAGTACATTAATTGAAATTAATGACTCTATTTTAAGGTATCTTAGATACAAAATAACGCTCCAGGGCAATTATTTTCTTCATAAGAACACTAGGGTTATTATGAAAAATTAACAGTATTTGTTTCCACGGATACAACTTTATTATGCACCACTGTCACAATGAAAATTAATGACAGCTCAGCTAATGTCACAAATCTAACTTAGATCCAGTGCAGTCTTTAGGCACGGGCCCGATGGGCCCGTGCCCGGGGCCCCCAATTTTTTAGGGCCCCCGACGGACGGATTGATCAACTAATAATTATGTAATTCATTAATTAATTTTGTAAAAAAAATAAAAATTAAAGTTCTGTATTCATTTGAGAAATTTAAAGTGGAAGTGTTTATTCCAATTATCCACTCATTGATAACTCAACTACAGCAGAGATCTGCTGCATATATTGAAGTGAACAATCGGTTTGGATTTTTATCAAGTTTAAGAACCATTAGTCCAAACGAGTTGCACGATTGCTGTAAAAAGTTTGCTGAATATTATCACCTTGATATAAATGGAGAATAATTAGAAACGTAATGTATTCATTTAACGCTGTATTTAGGAACTAACGATGTATATAAAACTGAACAAATTGATAATTCGCTACTATATAACATTTTGAGAACTGATAAATTAGAAGAAACATTTCCTAACGTTGCGATATCACTTAGAATTTTCCTGTCATTGATGATCACTAATTGCAGTAAAGAACGTTGATTTTCTAAATTAAACTGGATAAAAAACGAACTTCGCAGTACTATGCTACAAGAAGGCTAATAGTATTTAACATTACTAGCTTGGTAAGAGGGTTTTTACTGGTGAATAGAAGGATATGACTGGCGAGCCAAAGGCGTGTCAGTCATCTTCTTGAGCCAGTAAAACCTGTTACCCTGCGTGTATTGTTGAATATTTTATTTGTTCCTCACTTGTAAATAACTAAAAATTTAGCATTTATTCAAAATGTCAAAGTGACACGCAACTAAATTCATCAATATGACACATACTAAGGAAGACAACTCTGGCTTTGTACGCTATCATTTATCTATGAGCACGCTTGTAAAATTTTACTGGCTAGCCAGTAACAAATTTACTGGCTAGCCAGTAACAAATTTACTGGCTAGCCAGTTAAGAAACATTTTAAAGGTGAATACAGTAACTTGATAAATTGATGTTTACAAGTGAGGGACAAATAAACTCTTTATCATTAATGTGCATAGAGAGCGACATATTGTTGAATTTAAATTTTGAAGATATAATACAGGACTTTGCCCATACCAAATCGAGAAAAAAATCTTTTATTAGTGTGTAGCAATAATTATGACCTATTTGTTAATTTTTAGATTTCTTATGTTCTATTGTGTTTATATTCATTTTACCAGAATTTTAATTTCGTTTCAGTACATAGTTGTATAAAAATAAAAGCAGGTATATAAAAAAAATATATTGTATTGTATTGAGTTACTTCCTTTCTAGAAGGGCCCCGGTGTTACCTTGGGCCCGGGGCCTCAATCATATAAAAGACGGCACTGCTTAGATCAGCTAACTAGATCAATCTTAAATACTATATCATAGTAATTATATGAATTGAATATGAATATGAATTAGGTAAGAAAATTGGTAGGACATAAAACCTTGAAGGCACCACGGGCATTATGAGCTAAGAGTCCGCGATTGTTGTACACACCTCGGGCCAAACCCTCGGTTAGTACACTAACAATCTTGGGCTCTTATTTTACTCATAATGCCCTTAGTACCTTAATAACTATTAGGATTTTTTAGTAATTTACCCAATTGCATCTATTTGAATAAATATCACTTAGATTACGTCGCACCTATTTGTTGTAATTACTATAATCGACTATAGCTTATCTGAGAGTCTTCTACTGTGTGATTTTGAACCTTCATGCTAAGTTACAATAGTCGAAATCATAACCGAACTTTCCAACTAAGATTTGCGAGTTGATGCAATGAATAAATTGGTGACGCTTGTTGAAATTCGCATATGATTATTGGAACCTATCCCTGTCTCCGCGGATTAGCTAGTGGGCCCCGTTGAACGCAAAAGGGTATTTTCAACTCGCTATTTGAATTACAGTGAAGTGCCATATGAATGTCTTGTAGTTTAGTTAGTTTGTTTTAATTTGCTACTGAGTATTGGAGCGTTCAGCGGTTCAAGAAGCGTGAACAGGTAAAATTCCAGTAACCCAACAATATTGAAAACACCACCAAATAAATCCACTTGGTACATAACTAATTATAAATTCACAGTCAGTATAGTTGCCGCAGTTGAATACTACTAAAAACCACTATTAGGTTATTCTTTTCTTGTGTTGGTTATTATACGTTTAGTGATATTTAATGCTAGAGAAAATCGATTCTCTTTTTCTTTCTTGAACGCTCCATTTTCAAACGATTCAGTAGTGTTAAATTATTAATGTTTTCAAAATATGAGCATGGAAACTCCTTTCAAAGTTGACATTTTAGTATTTTAGTATTTTTTCAACATCTTTGCTAATGTCAGCGTGGGTCAGCCAGCGCGATAAATGTTACGTGCAAGCTTTTGTACAATTACGAATTCTATTGAAAATGTTTCCTGAGATATGCGGGGTGTTAAAAAATGATAGCAAGCTTTAATGTTAAAAGATGATAGCACTCATCGAAAGAGACAAAAAGTTCCCCTACACATAAGTCCCGAAATGCCTCTTAAGAAAGCTACAGCTTCGAGAAAGGTAAACAGCGCATTTGCTTTTCTCGAAAACTGATGCTTTCAGCGCCTCAAAACGAGAGTTTTTGATTAAAATATTGACTGAAAAGGTATGACAATAGTAATTTACGTTACAAGACCGGAAAGTAGTGTTTTGCAGGTCGAACCAAGTAGATTCCAGGGCTCGCCTGCGGCTCGCCCTGGAAGCTTGGAGAGACCTACAAAACAGTTTCCGGTCATGTATCGTACAATATTTTTTGTACGACCGACACTAATACAAACTCAATTTTTATGTTTTTTATAAATTTCCCAACAAATACTAAATACAACTACAACCAACCATAACTAGGTAAATAAATTATTTTTGGATATTTATGTTAAATGTACAATTGGAACGTTAAATATTTGAAGGGAAAATGTCTCTGAAATGCTGGGAATGGTCACGTTTTTTGTCGTAGTACTAACAAAATTGGTTTGTAGCTCATTTTCTTTGGAGCATCCTGCTTGAATTTTGTTTGCTATATTAATTTTGTTCTGAATGGAATCTTCCAAGTAGCATTCCGCTACGGTGGAAGATTTCCATCCCCCATGTCGTTTTAAATTTATAATGTCACCAGCTCCATCTGCTAGCAGAGTCGCTGAGCTTCGACGAAAGCAGTGGCCTGTAAATTCGCCTGGATTTTCTAATCCAAGGTAGGACGCGATTTTGCTAGGGACCTTTCCGACACAATGCAGTCCTATAACTTGGGTTGAACATGCCCTTGTTATAAAATATAAACAGTCGTCTATGGCACGTGTGCGGTGGCCTAAGTTGCAAATAATTCCTATAAAGTTGCAAATCTCTTTCTGAGTTTATAATAAAGGATCGGGTGGTATTCGTTTTAGTATTGGGATATTGACGATCAACGTTGTTTCCTTATCCTTTATACTAGCTGAAACCCGCGGCATATGCCGCATTTAAAATGTACGACGAATTTAATAACTTTTGTTGCACTAAAGAAAGTTTTAAAAGCACGCTAGAGTTTTGCAGTAAGGAAAAGTTCCAAAAAATAATTTTTCAAATGGAAAGTCTCTGGAAAGGAAACGCTCGCCTCTGGAAGCCGTCCTAATTAATACGACGTTGTTGGAACGCAGTAAAAAAAAATTGCGGAAAGAATTGTTCTACAAGTTAAGAAAAGTGAGTTATCCAGTGAATGTAAAAGTTTTACGTGAGCATGGAAGAATGACGTTGTAGCCCACAGCACATGCCGCATTTAAAGTTTTGTGCGTTAGATAGATATACTTGGTAACATTACAAAAAATTTTACACACGTCTACTATGGCAAATGCTACACCAAATACATACAATATATACAGTTCACATTTAATTATATATATTTATTCCTAATTCAGTACATAAAACATGCTTAGAGTCATGTTTTTGATAACAGAGATAAAACTTAGATTACATTTACATTTTAGTTTATTGGCATACATGTTTAACGTCAGCGTACAAACAATTTCCAGAATATTTTATACCACATTGAATATTATGCATCATCGGATGAAAAATTTTATTATTTGGCCTGAATGAGATCAGATGATTAAATCAATGCCAGAATGCTTCAAGGTAGCATTTGGCAACAAGATTTCAGTAATAATAGATTGTTTTGAGATGAGAGTGAAAAAATCAAGTAGCCTTAAAGTACAATGTACTACATGATCTACGTACAAACAACATAATACGGTAAAGGTACTAATAGGCATCACTCCTCCTGGATCAATATCATTTGTATCACATGGATATGGTGGCAGAATAAGCGATAAAGGTCTAACAGAGGATTGTGGGATTTTAAACAATCTCTTGCCAGAAGATTTTGTATTGGCAGATCGTGGCTTTTTAATAAAAGACTCCGTAGGACTACATATGGCCACAGTGATAACGCCTGCTTTTCTAAAAGGGAAACTGCAGCTCGATCCAAGGGATATAGAATCAACCAGGAATATAGCAAGCGTGAGGTAGTGCAAGTATATTGTTACAATAATTATCTTAATTACATCTTTTTTTCAGAATACACGTCAAACGCGTTATTGGAGTCCTTCGTCAAAAAAATACAGTTCTTCACGAAACGATGCCTATGTTCCTGGCGAAAAAGAAAACTAACGATGTTGCTGTGGTAGATCAGATATGAACAGTTTCTTGTGCACTCGTAAATGTATGCCCTCCTATAATTGTATAATTATGAAATAAATTGTATTAACAAAGTTAATCTAATTATTTTTACTTTAATAATAATAATATCTACAAAATTATTAAAATTAGTTAATTAAGGATCTAATGTTAATACTATCCACCAACATTTATTATATAATGTAAAATTATTTGATTATCTTTTTCTGCATGTGGCCAATTAATAAAAAGCAAAATTACAATATCACATAGCAAAAATTATTAAATAGTACCTATACGATAAGAAACAAGGATATTTCTAAACTATGTAAGCTACATTAACAATCAATAAAGGTACACATGCTGTCTACACAACATAAAAGAATAATTAAGTATGAAAAATAATTTTTCCGTTGACCGCTTCTTAATTTCAATATTAATGAATTATTTTTCCTAAAAAAGGATGGACTAACAGAAGTCATTAATACACCGTTTTTGATTAATACACTCTTTTTCATTAAATAGCTGTTTTTAAAAAAAGGATGGATTAATAGATCTATTAATACACTGTTTTTGATTAATCCACTCTTTTTCATTAATTAACTGTTTTGATGATTTTGAGGTTTAGATTTTTTGCATGGAGGTTAGTTGTATTAATCAAATTTTTCGCCACAAAAAACGATTTTGCGGTCAACGAAAAAATTTTGTGTAATTGTAGGCATGCTGAACGGTACCATTTTATTCTACATTTTCTGTCATAACATTTTACCATTTGTTCGCCGTCGTCTGGTTTCCTACAGTGACACCATAGCTGCAATCCATAATCAAAATAGGTACATAACATTGTAACATATAATTCACAAAAATACAAACTTCTTCATCATATGTGCCTATTACGATGTCACTGGAAATTGAACCAACACCTATAGCTCGCATGTCCATGGGGATGTCGTCTGAACTTGGACCAGCACTCGTAGATGGCATATCCATGGCGATGTCACTCGAGTCCCTGTATATAGTTATATAAGAGTCGGGCAAACACAAATGTCAGCCGCCATTAGTGTTCCAAAAATAAATGATGCATTCAAGGCCGGAATTGTCTTCCTTAGTATGTCACTTTGATGAATTTAATTACTTGTCAGTTTGACATTGTCAATAAATGGTAAACTTAATGCACTTACGAAAACTACAATGGTAGGTATGTACTGTTTACCGATTGGTGGTCAGCTGATTTTGCAGTAGATAGATCGGATTGAGTAATTTACGAGTGGTTTTTTGGTGGTGTAGTAAACATATAACCTCTAAAAACTTGTCTTGTCGTCGAATCGAACAATATTACGTACGTTATTTAATTGTCTTTGTCATAGCCATCGTTCAAATTTTTATTTTCGATTGCTACTGCGCATGCGCAGTGGATCGTAGCCAATCAAAAATTGAACCGCGTTTGCCCGACTCTTATCTTACTATATACATTATCTTACTATATACAGGGACTCTAGATGTCACTACAACTTGAATCCAAACCAGTGGTCATAGATGGCAGAACTAATGTTAGAATCTAGTAATTTCCAAGTTTTTTATTGGTAACACTTTTGACATCTATCATATTGACATTAAATCGTTAACTTTACTTAAGCTAAACGACTCAATAAATCGGAGGCGTTCTCAACATTGTGGTATGGCGCATTTCAAAACAGAATTAACAACACACACAAAAATAGAGACAATAGCAATAACAAAATAACAGAATTAACAAAATCAACAGCAATTTTCACACTTTGACTTGCACAATATCGCAAGATAGTCCAGTTACCTTAGACGGACAACCGCAGCATCTGCCAAAAAAATCCAAGTGAGCTGAAATTTTGCATACACCTTTATTTTGACATTTCAAATAATGTCTCAAAAGTCCCCATCGATATCGCGCTTGCGTTTTGAGTTATTCAAGGTCAAATGTCACAGAAATAAGTTTTTCGCAATTATCTCGCTTTCTATGGGTCGTATGACTTTTTTTGTTATTACAAAAAATGAAGGCTAGGAAATTCTCTACAAAAAAGATTATATTTTTTGTTTACATACAACTAACCGTTCAGTAAATAACACACTATTAAGTTTTCCAGACGGGTTTTACTTCTTTTTACGATAAAGAAAGTATTGGATTCATCCCAAAAATTCGGAAATTGAGTTTTCAACAGATCTTCACGTTTTAGAGTCCCCTGAACCCAAAAAACATGTTTTTGCTCATTGGTCTGTGTGTCCGTCCGTCGGTCTGTCTGTGAACAGAATAACTCATAAACGAAAAGAGGTATGGCGTTGAAACTTCATAAATAAGTTTTTTGTACTATCTAAATGCGACAGCAAGCTTCTGAAGAAAATCGCATAACCGGTGTGTATTGATGTGAGATAAGTGATTTTTCAGTTGAATACCTCTAAAATTCAACTTGAAAATCAATCATCTCAATCAATCCACATTAAAAATGTAATAAAAATGTAAAGTTTGAAAAAACTCGTTGGAGCCGTTTTTGAAACACAAGAGTAAACATCATACTTCCGGTTATGCGATTTTCTTCAAAAGATAGCTGTCGCATTTAGATAGTACACAAAACTTATGTATGAAGTTTCAACGCCATACCTTTTTTCATTTTTGAGATATTCTGTTCGCAGACAGACAGACACACAGACAGACAGACCAATGAACAAATACACGTTTTTTGGGTTCAGGGGACTCTAAAACGTGAAGATCTGTTGAAAATTCAATTTAGAATTTTTGGGGTGAATGCAATACTTCCTTTATCGTAAAAGGAAGTAAAACCCGTCTGCAAAACTTAACAGTGTGTTATTTACTGAATGGTTAGTTGTACGTAAAGCACCTGTATAATCTTTTTTGTAGAGAATTTTCTAGCCTTCATTTTTTGTAATAACTAAAAAAGTCATACGACCCATAGAAAGCGAGATATTTGCGAAAAACTTATTTCTGTGACCTTTGGCGTTGAATAACTCAAATCGCAAGCGCCATATCGATGGGGACTTTTGAGACATTATTTGTAATGTCAAAGGTGTATGCAAAATCTCAGCTCACTTGGATTTTTTCAGCAGGCCGATCCTACTGTAGCTGGCCTAAGAGATTTTTGTAGGTATAGATTATAGTACAAAACGCCACCATAACGATGCAATAAGCATAAAATTGTGGGTTGAAGATACGAAAAGTCTATGTGACGAGTGTCCAGTATTGTTATACCGGGTGACCATAAATATCTGAGATCTCGGTAGCCATGGAATTAGCTACTTATAAATGTTGGGTTAGTATTATATTTCAATTACAATAAGTATTAGTACCTATGTAATGTAATAAAATGCAATAAGAGGAGGGGAATGTGCCCCGGATTCTGCAGTTTAGCCTACGACTCGATTATAAAAATCTCCTGTTCTAACTCCATTACTTATTGCAATCCGTAATAATTTTTGACAGATAGGAATTTTAGTTGTGATGACTAGAGCTAGGATAGTTAGGCAAATTGCCTTTTTTAGTAAATGGAAGGATAAGAGGCAGACCCAATTTTAAATCTGTTTTAGAATGCGTGAAATTCAAAAATGCAAATTTTATTTTGCCTTTTTTGCCTTTTTTGCGCCTTTTTAAGGATTCTGCCTTTTTTGAGGAATTTCCTATTTTTCTTGCCTTTTGGTACCTTTTATGATATATTAAATTAGAATTTTAAGAAATTTAGATCTTACATTTTCAATTTAAAAAGAATGTACTAGCAATTTTCCAAGAAAGTGCACATTTAAAATTTTTGAAATAAATTGTGAAAAGTATTATTCCCAAGCACTTACAGGTAAGAAGTTTAGTGGGTTTAACCCTATATTGTTACGGGCTGAAAATTTCTCAGAAGGATTATTTTCTTGAGATTAATTTTAATGAGGGTACCAGTATTGTCAGGCGAAAGTTTTCTACTGAATCAACCAGTTTGTCACAATTTTTGAATGTGTTAACATTGTGATTTGTGAAGTGCATCGATTGTATTTCTCAGTTAAACTTCTTTTAATTTTGCATTTTTTTATTTTTGCCTTTTTACTTTATTTTTGCCTTTTTTACTTTATTTTTGCCTTTTTAGTGCTTTTTTAAATCTTTTATTTTGCCTTTTTGCCTGCCTTTTTCGAGACTTTATTTTGCCTAACTATCCTAGCTTTAGTGATGACATTAATGACATTTAGGTTAGTTGGATTTTTCACTTTAATAAAGCGGTGTTGATTCCAAAGGTAATGTGATATCAGATATTTATGGCCACCCGGTATAAAGAACAAGGTGTTGAATAGATATTTATGTATTTAGTGTGTAAAGAGAGCCATTTTGGTATGAGGATGCGAGTTTCGTGCCGAGAGGTAGCGAGGCGCGAAAAAGCAACCGAATACCAAAATGGCTCTTTACACTCGAAATACAACAACACTACGGTCCTAAATAAATAACAAAATTGTTAAATAATTGAAATTTCGATACACACCATTTGATGAAGTCGTTGTACCGCCGTTCATAAAGGCCGCGCGATTTGGCCGGGAACAACACTCGTTGGTTGCTGTCTGGGTCGCTTCAAATACTTCAGGCCGGGTGCAATTACCTTCAGATTCCATCTTCAACTTCACAAAAACTCACAAACTCAATAAATCTGTTGCGTGATGATGGACGCACCGTGATGCAATTGTCAATAATGTAGCCAGTTCCAGAAAAATGACGAATTAAATTAATAATCAGGTTAGCCATGGCGATGCGTAAAGTAAAATGAGTGATGCGATTATAGCATTAAGACATTTTTTACGTGGTTGCGATGCTAAAATGCTTACTAGGGAAAAATGTGTGAATCGCTAACTTTTCGCATTAACAGTGAGCGCTTAATAGTCAGTTTTAAAGGTAACCGTAGAAAAAGTGATTTACGGCTTCTTGATATCAACGATTTTGCTTTGATAATAATGACGTCTTTTCAAATTCAACAGTTGCTACAATTTGGTTACAACAAAATAGAAGCAAATTAAAGACGTATCAAAATTTAATAACCAACAATTGTTGAAGAAAAAAATATAATGGATGGCCTTTTGAATAAAACCAACACCTTGTTCTTTATATAACAATACTGGATACTCATCACCTAGATTTTTCATATCTTCAACTCACAATTTTACGCTTATTGCATCGTTACGGTGGCGTTTTGTACTATAATCTATACGAAAATCTCTTGCGATATTGTGCAAGTCTTTCTTCTATAAAAGTAGGATTTGTTGTGATTTCTCTTTCGTCAAGCCAGCATCACGAATATCATTTAATATGTGCTCAAAAGTTACACCTTTGCCTAGAACACACAAAAAGTTTACAGAGCGATGACAGTTGTAATATTGTTTCTTACTGCCATCCGCCAGCAATTTAGATGAAGTGTGAAGTACATACGATGAAAAAGTGCGTCCTTCAATTTGGTCTTTCCGTGGAAATAATAAATGTAAACTTTAACCACACTTTCAAACATAAACGGCAAAGATCGGTTACGTCACCGATGGCATCGGCACCACTCGGGTCAGAATATGCAGGGTTGCCAGACGGAATGCATGCCCGTTTTAAAAATGTACTTTTGTAGGAAACGGTTTCATAATGTACCAGATTCGTAAAATTGTACCAGGTCTGGCAACGCTGCTAATATCAAGACCACTCCCAAAATGGTAACTGCACATAGACCACGCGCATAAATGTTTGACTTTGGAATTTTCTGCTTTATTATAAGGGTATGATCATTCACCGTCATTTGAACGAGCTCCTCGCGGCGACATGCATCTGCAGAACCCATAATTAGAAGCACCTAAAATAGAATTAAAATTTATTGTAACCAGTTTTTACTTTGATGTTTTTTCTAGTGTACCTTAAGCATAAGATATTCGCTATCAGCAGCATTATTCAGAAATGTTTCAATTTGTTCTCTTGTAAGAATCTTAGATTTCTACGGCTTATAACCAATAGACTTCTTCTTTATAAACGCTATTAATTTGAAGAACTTGCTAATGTCCACTCCTTCTTTTGTGGCCAGCATGGATTTAAGCATGGAATATAGGCTCCATAAGCTCGGAGAGGTCAGTTTTTAGGATTTTTCCGCAAAGTAAGCCAAAAGGACTTCTTCACCTACCTTTTTTACTTTCTTTTCTCGGCACCAATTTAAAAATGCATCGTACGCCTTTTCGTACCGAGCTTTAGAGTTTTCCGGTAATATGTCGTATGTCGCCTTCTTAGCCGCTTCCAAAATTTCTTGCGGAATTATATTTTCTGTTTCTAGCCGTTCAAAATCTGAATCCATATTTTGCAAATTCACTTTTAAGAATTCAAACAAATTATGACATAAGTATATTATTTGGCTTGTTGTTTGTTTGTTTGTTTGTTTATCGGAACAAAAACACAATTGTTTCCATAGTTTCCACAAGTTTTTCAGTATATTTTCACATCACGGCTTGCTGAATTGCGTGACAAACGTCATTATGACGTTTGTCACGCAATGCAGCAGGCCGTGTTTCACCTAGAGGGATCAGAAAGAAACAAAAATAGCGACCGGCAATAGTAATTTACGTAACAAGTATAGAAAGTGGAGCTTTTCAGTACGAGTGAGATGTTTCCGGAAGAGGCCGTTAGGCCGAGTCCGGAATTTCGAGACGAGTATGGAAAAGCCACTTTCATACGAGTTTCGTACACTAGCATACAAAACGGAATACTAAATCTATCTTCGTATATAGCAAATAAGTAGAGTAATATTATTATGTACGTAACGTTTTATAGTAGCACTTTGCCGTACGAATACCGCAAAATACTACTTTGCTGTACGAATACCGCAACGTGCAACTTTCTGATTAATAAATTGTACGGCAAAGTAGCTCTTTCAATGCTAGTGTACGAAAAAAGCTTTTACCGGTCCCTGATGCCCGTTTTCCGATCTTGACCGGCAAAACGTTACTTTCTGGTGAAAAAATTCTCCAGGAAGTGTATATTTTCTGGTCGGTCGTGCAAAAAAATATTTTTCTACGGTCACCTCTAAAACTGACTATTAAGCGCTCACTGTCAATGCGAAAAGTTAGCGATTCACACATTTTTTCCCTAGTAACCATTTTAGCATCGCAACCACGTAAACAATGTCTTAATGAAATAATCGCGTCACTTCATTTTACTTTACGCATCGCCATGGCTAACCTGATTATTATTGTTATTCGTCATTTTTCTGGAACTGGCTAAAATTATTGACAATTGTATCACGGTGCGTCCATCATCACGCAACAGATTTATTGAGTTTGTGAGTTTTTTTGAAGTTGAAGATGGAATCTGAAGATAATTGCACCCCGCCTGAAGTATTTGAAGCGACCCAGACAGCAACCAACGAGTTGTTGCCGGCCAAATCGCGCGGCCTCTATGAACGGCGGTACAACGACTTCATCAAATGGGGTGAATCAAAATTTCAATTATTTAACAATTTTGTCATTTATTTAGGACCGTAGAAAAAATTTTGTATGTATTTCGAGTGTAAAGAGCCATTTTGGTATTCGGTTGCTTTTTCGCGCCTCGCTACCGCTCGGCACGAAACTCGCATCCTCATACCAAAATGGCCCTCTTTACACACTAAATACATAAATATCTATTCTCTACCCTTGCATAAACTATTACATATGCACCTTATGGCAACATTTTTCAAGCTCATTTAACTCATCATTAATAGTAGCTGTAGCTGCCTCGAAAAACATATCCGTTGCACGAAAATTAGGATTCCACCTTGAAAAATTAGTACAAGGCGGAAATTTGGTTGTTGGGTTTATCTTTTTATTGAATATACTTAAAGTCGTCTAGAAGCTGTGCTACGGCCATATTGAAAAATGGGGGCTCATCTTCGGTACTTTTTATATAATTCATTAATAGTTGGAGATATAAAAAAACCAAATAAAACATCTAGACGACAACAAATTATTTATCATATAACAATTTTTCTTCTAAACCTAATGGTTTTCGAAGTGGGGGCTGTAGAACGTTATTGATATTTCCAAAACCCAAATTTTGAACAAAATGTACTATAAAATACCACTTACTATGTGTTGAGTCAAAATTAGTCATAACTAAATAGAATTCAGCTAAGCAGGAAGATAGAAGGCTTAATTACAACCCCAGGCAATTAGCTCTACATTATTATCCATTTCTACTGCTGGTCTTAGAGATATGTGGTATATGAGAGGTTGGCAGCTGCTGCACTTGTAGAATATCAAACTGCCAACTGAAATTTAGAATGAAATTGCTAATCTCAAACGACAAACACAAAGAATGAGTAAACACATTAAACAAGCAATAGAAGAAAGAAGAACTAGTAGCGGAAAGAAAAAGAAATTCCGATAAATATTAAGAATTAAATAGAATAACTAAAAAAAGGAGACGGAAAAAAATAAGAAGAGCAACAATAATAAGTAACGGCAAAACCTAAAAATACTAAGAAGAAAACTCGCCCACGGAGGAAAAATCGTGAAATAAAGAGATACAAAAAGGAAAAGTAACTAAAAATCCAGATAGATGAAGCATCGACTACGGCCTCCTAATCTATGTGGTATTTGTCGAATATCAGCCATTTTTAGACAGTCCTGGACATTTTGGCAATAATGGGAGCTCTAGAATGCAAGGATTGACTCGTGATATGCCAAACTAATCTAAAACATTTACATAATTGCTATTTTTACCGAAAAGCAAACAAAACAAATAAAGGCAGAAAAGGGGAATAGGTAGGAAGATAACAAACTTATTACAAAGTTATTCACGGTAGCCTTGGACAATGTCTGTAAGATATTAAATTGGGTGTACAAAGCGTTTAACATAAACAAAGAAAAACTAAACATTCTGAGGTTTGCGGATGATGTGGTGCTATTAATAGATACATTTTACGAACTACAGGAGATGGGAACAACTAAATGAAGAATCCAGTAAGTAAAAACTAATGAATACCTTGAAGTAAATCACTATATTTATCTCAGACAAAGAATAGCAAAAGGAATATTAAACATTTGAACTGGAAAAGTGAATAAAATTAAGATAGTGTGCATAAAGAATAATAAGCTCCATATTATGTACTGTTTGAAGCTTTCGGGGTTACTCGAATTATTCTCCTTAGCATAGAATTTCGGCTTAGACCGCGTAGTATTTGTATATGAACACCCAGCATTTTCTGGCTTAATGTGCCTTGCACCTTGTAAAGTCGAGCAAAAACCCGCGCGATGGCCATGCTCTCTGGTGGCTCGTGTAGTTTGAGTATCTTGAGAACGAGGATACTTAGGCAGATTTGGCCGTTTTGCTGTTTGTGCATCCATATTCACTAACGTTTCGCAAGACTTTGCAGCTTGCATCGTCAGAGTAAAAGTCGCACTAAGAACCGAAGGTCGGTGTGAAGCTATTTATAGTCCTCTGTGCCAGGCGCGCGGAGTGGCGTAACGCTGGTTGGTCATCCGAGTGCAACGTAATCCGTGGGGCGTGGCCGTATGACGCACCGTGGTTGTAATGCTTTAGATCGTGTATCACAGGGGTCCACGTTTTACTAAGTTTAAAGCCATCTTTCCTGTTGATATTATTTGGATGTTTTTCTATTTCTATGGCTTCACGTATAACTCGCGGGAAGTAATGAGGTATTCTGGCAAGTAATATGGCATGCTCAAATTCTAGAGTGTGTCTATTTGTAAAAGTATGCTCAGCTACGGCTGATTTTGTGATGCGTTTGTGTTTGCAATCGCCTTTATGTTCTTGGAGTCTTAGATCAACGGAACGACCAGTCTGTCCAATGTAACTCGAGCCGCAAGAACAAGGAATGCAATATACGCCAGCGGTTTTTAAACTTGGAATCTTGTCTTTCAGATCACCTGCATTTCAACCTACGGATGTGTTTGGACCTTCGCTTACCTGAATCATCACGTAACGTGCAAAAAGGGCTCAAAGGAAGCGAAGATCGGGTTTTGTCTTTCTTTCTTTTAAGTGAAATGATACTTCAGACGTTGGTTACTATTGTACAGTTTGCTTCACAAACTGCGTACCTGATTAAATGATTTCCCAACCACGGTGTCTAGGTTAACCGCGATCACATTTAATTTTAAACTGTTGTTACTGTTACCGAATTAGAAACAATTATATGTACTGCGATTTTAGAATTTTGGTGTCATTATTTGTTACTGCTACCTGAGCGCGATTTGAGATTGTCTTTCAGGAAATTATGGGCTTCTTGAGTTTTCGAATTCTTAGTTGAATGCCTGGATATACTTGGCGTTAATTGGTAAGGATTCGTTGGCGCCCTGTTGGCTTTCAATCATTTGTTGGTACTTAAAAAACTGCACTCCGTATTCCTAACTAGCCAGCCGGAAAGTGTATCCAAGTAGTCATAAAGTTTGTTTTGTCTTGAGAGAATAGCTGGCGAATCGTTTTGATGCTAACAATGTTCAAGGATGGAGAACAAAAGCTGCATAAAGAAAAAGATAATAATTGCTGCTTACTGATCAAACGATTATAGAAAAAATGTTCATGCTCGTCGAGAGTATGGGACTTTGTTGCCCCATATTATGGGCAGTAACAATGTCTTCCCTGCAGCTGCAATGTTGTCTTGGGATACAGTATCCTCAATAAATAATGCAACAGTCTGTCGTAGCTTCGGAGTTTCTGTAGCTAACTTTTAATCTTTCCCTTTTCAAAGAGAGCTAAGATTGTGTCACAATCAAAAACTGTAACCGCATATAGAAGTAGCAAATAGTTCAGGGTATTCCTGTGCAATTTCTCTTGCATTGGTATATAGAACTTTGAGTTTTTTTAAATATCTGAGCCTATCTGAAGGAACCAAAGATGCATCTCATCTGCAACCACAAGGTGGTTAGATGAATGAAGACATATATGTCAACAACAACTAGTCGAAAACCATCCCCTGCTTTCTAAGTAGCTGCTGATATGATAGACACATCAGCATCGGCTTCAGCCTCTTCTAGGTAAACTTCTTAACTGGGCAGCAAGAGGATTTTTATTTATATTGTTTGCAAGAAAATCCGTTTTCATTGTAGTTACGATAGTATTCTCACTAATATTTATATCTGCTGATGTCCATCTCCAGCTCATAATTCAGAAACTATTCGGTTTAAAAGAAAAATGATAACTGAAATTGTTTACTGTATCAGAATCTGCAGTTTTCATTGGTATTTTTTTATATTTGCATTTGTTGTGAAATTATATAAAAAAACAAAAATAAACTCCCATTTTTCAGTATGGCGGCTGTAGCACAGCTTTGATTTTAGAAGACTTGTAGTTTTTAATTTTCATCTCATATGAATATTTCTTTCTCCGATGGAATAGATGTGAGCTGCTGGAGAGTCTTGAATATTAAAAGAATGGCGTTTTTGCAGATTGCCTTAATTGATTCTATGATAGCAGCCACTTCCTCCTCTCGGTGAATCTGATAGTTTCTAACAAACCACTGTGCATTTAAAATTATTCGTAAAACTTTATTTTGAAGGCTTGGCACTTTCTTTAGTTCAGTCTCACTGTCACCTCCCCATACAGATCATCCATATATTACAGGTCGAATAATAGACGAGTATATTAGCGTTCCACACTTGATTTTAAGAAGGGATTTTGTATTTATTAGAGAATATAGTTGCACGAGTCTTGACTGCGTCTCGTTTACCTTCTTATTAATATGATATGCCCATGTCAATCTATTGTAGTAGACACCCAGATATTTTAAAGCGTTATCAACTTTGTTTTATGGGATTACTTTATTTTTTAAAGCAATATTTGATGTATTATTTTAGCCTTGGTTTTGGTGGTATTTAGTTCTAAACACCATTTGCTAAAACACTCGATAATTATGTCCACACTCTCTTGTAATCGTGTGATTGCCGTGTAGATATCGTTGTTTTGACTAATAATGGCAGTGTCACCTGCGAACATGGCGAATGCTGTACTTTCCAGTTGGAGAATGTCATGGACGTATAAGTTGAATAAAATGGGCCCAAGTATTGATTCTTGCGGCACCCCTGCTTTAGCCAATTTTATTTCCGATATTTTAGTTTATTACAACGGAGGATTTGCGATCTTCTACAAATGTTTTAATAATGCATAAGAGGTAACTATGCAATTTAGTTCCCATGTGTTTATACAAGAGTCCCTTGTGCCACAATGTATCGAACGCTTGCTTGATATGGAGAAAGATGGTAGCTGTTTCTGTTTCTGTAACACGATTAGTTTGGTGAACCGTAGAGCGCTGGTTTCTGAACCCAAAGTGAAAATTCGGGAAAAAATTTATTTACACATTTACAACTTATCGATCGACAACCAGTGTTGTCATAAGATTTCTTACCCGGTTTATGAAACAGCAAAATATTCCATATTGGTCAGTGAAGTATCCAATTCTTAAACGAGCATTAAGCACTGATGTCACGTATACTACTGCCTTTTTTTGTAAGTTTTTCAATAAACCGTTTGGAATTACATCATGACCTGGCGCCTTCTTTGGTGGTAACTTATTTATAATAGTCTTGATTTCACTTGGTATTGTTGGTGACATTTTATCTGGATGAAGAGGAAATTATTCCATCAGCTCCTTTTCGATATTGTTTTTGATGTTTTCGTTCAGGAGGTCTTTGGTAGTTCTATATGTGTCGGCCAAGTGACTAGCAAACAATGCGCATTTCTCTTTATCAGATGAGTAGGTTTCGATGTTGGTCTTGGTGGTGGATATATTATGGTGCTGTTTTAGATTCGCCTGGTTAGCCTCTACATTTCTTGTGGTTCAAGCTGGCGAATGTATGTCTAATAGCTGTTTATTCTATGTTGTTCCAATTCCCGTTAAATTGTGCATATTAAGTAACTTAAGTGTGATCTGACTGCTTGTCTTTAATTAATTGCTGTATATTGGTAGGTGGGTTCATAAAGTCCCTTGTGCGTCTTGGTTTCTGAATGGTAGTAGAAACTTCAATTGGGTTTTTAATTGTTTTTAATAAAGCATTATGCTACTATTAATGTCGAATTGATTGTTTAGTACAATAGGACAATGTATTTGTTGCTGCAGTGCCTGAACATCTTCCAATCAATTTTATCAGCTATCTTTGGTTGATTATCAAAAGTTAAAATAATCGGCAGATGATCAGAATCTAGTTCGGGCAGCACCATCTGACTAATCGGTCTTGAGAAGTTCTTATGTAGAATGACATCAAGTATATCTGGTTGGTAGTCTATTCGATAACGTATGAGGTATAAATTCCTATGACTAAAGTTGTTATGTTATCATTGAGGAAGTGTTGCAGGTCATTAGCACTAATACGTTTATGTGGTTGTTTATATGCACAGATGACCTTTAATTTTCCTCAATTTTTGAAGTTTAATTATTGCAGCTGTTCTATTGTTGTGGTTTCGATATGGTATACACCAAGATGCTTTTTTGAAATTATTGCAACCCCTCCGGAAGCAGTATTTCCTGGTCTGTCTTTTCGGAAGACATTATATCCTGGTATACTCAGTTTTTTATTTATCAGCAGATGTGTTTCGGTGACACATTATGTCTTTCCAAGAACGCAGTAATTATTATTTATCGTTGTCGAGTAATTTCGTTTGCATTCCAATTTATGATGATTAGGTTCGAGTAGCTTTTGGTTATTTTATTTGATAAAGTTATGTAATAATATTCGGGCTTCTTAAATTTTGCTTATAGGGGACATGATGATTTCAATATTTGCTCTGTGAGTGAATTTGATTTATTGGGTTTTTTATTATGTCCATTGTTGAGATGGCTATTTACATTATTGGAATGGTTAACTGATTTGTTACGAATTGCATCTGCATGTTTCTAATAAGGAGTGGTATATATACACATATGTGTGTATATATATATATTGCTATGGTACATAGAGAAAGAAAATAATTTAAATATATCGAAAATTAAGTGCAAAGAATGGAATAGTATTCGTATAGTAATCATTGAAAAAGGCTAGGAAATATTATAATGCAAACAACTTAATGTTGCAGGATAATGAATCAAAGTCCTAATATAAAATGTCTAGAGTGTGGCATTCAATTTAAATAATGGTAGTCAAGAGATAGAAAAATATGTTTTAGAGGGATTATTAAATAAACAAACTTGAAAACTGAAATGTAAAGTATTTTTCGACTAATAAACTTTAATATACTCTAGTCCTATTTACCTAAGAACTATTTTGGCATGATAAATGGACTATACATGAAATTTACGTGGTACTGAAGTGAAAATATAACTCGACAATGTAAATGAATTTTGCATAGTATAACTACAGGAGTGCAAGTAAATACAAAGATAAAATATAGCAAGAATGGAGGATCAAGATTATTAATTGGAACTATATAATAAAACATCAGTAAGAGTAACGATTTGGATATAATTGATTGGAATTTTAATACAAAGGATTGGCGATTGGACGTTCTTTTGGGAGTGTTGACGCTGCTTGGAGTTTCTGTGTGCTGCGCCGGAGGGTGTTTGGACTTGGTGAAGAACTGTCATCTTCCAGCTTAGGACGAGGTTGCTGTTTGGAGTTTTGTCACAACAGACTGGGTCCCATTGAACGGAGATCAACTTCCTGACGACTGAGGGAACATACATGAGGATTTGGATTGTTAAACAACGAGATTATTTTGAGGCTACTCACAGCTGGACAGTTTGAGTCGACAACGTGATGGATGCAGCTAGGTTACAAGTGAGGTGATTAGTGTTTATTTACAGATAGAACTGAAGGAAACAGGCTGATTCAAGCTACTTGGAAGTTTGAGCGTTGCAGGTTAGTTAATAATAAATACATGCTAATGTTATCTGTAACAAAGAACATTTAAAATTGGTTCATTAAGACAAAGAAAGTCATACTTACGAATTGATTTATGAATTTTATATAATTTGTAAAGGATCTTGATTAGTTATCTGCACAAGCAATTGCAAATGACATAAATGTCAAATTTATTGAAGTTTTAACATAATTCAAATTACAATTAGATTACTTGATATTTGAGAACCTACCCCTGAGTTGAGATACATGCTATTTCTTTTTATTAAGGTTAAAACCATTATTATTAAACGAACATAAGTCTATAATCATAGCAATATATTGCTGTTAACTTTCTATACTATACTAATACTCACAACCCTTGTAGTTTGCAGTGTGCTCTCCATGACCATTGACACATCTGGGTTTTTCGTTTTTGGTTTTTGTGCCCTGAGAGAAATGGCGCTCCCCTAAGCACTTCACACATCTGAGATTTAGTTTGCAGTAGATTTTCGTATGCGAATATCGCTGGCAATGAGTGCATTGGGGGATAATTTTTCCGGTTCTTCTTGACTCCACGGATACTTTACAGTAATACAGCTAGTTAAAATTGTAAAATGTTTATAAATTCTTCTTTTTATTTAATATTATTACACAAATCGGTATTGGCTGTTAATCTTTTTTCTGTAAGCGCGTAACACTTATTACAGGATATTTTTTAGGTCAGTTCTTGTTTTATCTCGTCGTTTGTTATTGAAACTGGAATGGTTCATATAATTATTGAGACTTTGATGTATCTGGGTTTTAATATGTATGATAATTTGCATTTATTTCTTTATCAAAGTAAGTCGTGAGGGAACGAAAGTCATCAATCGTGTTTAAATTTGTTTTGACTTGCGTGCGTTTATTGGTTATTATAAATTCGTCTTTCATTTAATATCTTTTAATAATTGTTGATAATTGTGAGCGTTATGAATAAATACAGTTATTTTTACTGGCTTAGTTTGTTGAGTACTCTTTTCAGTTGTGACAAGACTTTGTTCGTTTTGGGCGAGGAAGATAATATTTATTTTCTTTTATTAGTTTATTGTTAAAAACGTAACGTTTCTTCGAATTGTCTGCTGGTGGAAATTGGTTGAGGTATTTGAAGCTTGTGACAGGTGATTTTGGTAAATTTGATGATAAGCCGTTGTCGCAGGTAACTGTTACTGCTGTTATTTTTGCGTTTAAATTTAATTGCGGTTAAATTTGACAATAATTCCTGTAAGTACGATACTTTTTGGTTTGGAAGTACTATCGGGCACGCCCGCAGGCGGGCGGTATTTGTATGAACTTCAATTCAGATAGTGAATGTTATTAAGCGGTCATGGAACAATAACGCAATTATTATTAATAATCACTTTGTTTAAACACTTCTCGGTAAAACTACAACCGTATCGGTTCGCGGTTTTCGAGAGACTTTAAAAACTTACTAAACAAGCAAAATATAGCTGCGATGAATTTCCCGTAATAAAAAGGATCATAATAAAATTTCATAAGAATCGTACGGTACTAAAACGGTGGGAAAGTAATAATTCCCGTCTACTAAAGTGTGAAAAGGAAGATTTCACATTGCCGTCAAAAACACGTCGTTTTATTATTTCAACACTTTCCTGATAGTTACATGCGTTTGCTTATGAGCTAGACAGATCTATGCTACACAGCATTCAACTTCAGATAGAGAATTTTCAACGAAGTGTGAGTTACAGAGAATTATGTCTGTTATTAGAAAATATCCAACGTGTAGTAAAGTATGGCTGGACTGCGTTTATTGCCATCCATAGATCGCTAAATTTATCTATTCTAGTGTTACTACTTGTAATGAAAATAAAAATTAGTAAACTATAGGGCAGTGGTCAAAAATTGCTATATTTGTTGCGCGTCGTTACTTTTATGATTAGATGGTACACAGTTGGAAAAGTTACATGGAAAGCTTTTCTTAATGTAAATGGAGGTAGGTATAACATCGAATGGTTCCAAATGGTAATTACCCAGTTTCTTCCAGTAAGAAAAGCACTGGATTTCTTTAAATATGAATTTGCACATCGTCTTTGTTTTCGTTACATTCCTAAAGAGAGTACTAGCTTGAAATAAACCACAAAGGAAATAAGTCACTGAATATTCAGTAGTTTTAAATTATAGCACGTTAATTTACCGCATTTTAATCTCTAAAGTCATGGCAAAAGAAAATAAATGATCGATGGAAGTGAAAATTCGTGTCTCAACTTTAATTAATGGTCGGAACAAAGCCTAAAAATCGCAGAGCTAATTAGGCAAAGTTTTTCCAGAAAAATTTCAGGGGTTTATCACTTTCAGAATATTAATTGTTTCCATTATGGAAGTCGGTAACGATTTAGTAATTGCAACATCACTTTTATCAATGACGCGGACCATTTGTCAGATGTCAACACAAAAGGCTTTTGTTTATTAATCTCATCTCTTTCGACTCCAAAGCAATAAAACCTTGAAACTGATAAGGGTTTGGCACAAAAGAAATCAGAACAAAGCAGGCCAATCAAATTTTTATTATCGAGTTCCTTCCAGCTAACTGTGTATTCAGCGTTTATATACTGGTGTTTCTTTCTCAATCTATTTCGCCAGCTTATTAAATAGCATAATTTTTAAATCTCCTTGTTTTTTCAATAATGAGTAGGAATGTGGCGGTAGTGGACATTTTCGTTCTGGCTTTGGAAATTATTTATTTTTAGTGAACTAGTGATGAAAACCGTTTAATCAAGTCTTGTGTTGCAATTTTTACCGTACATCAATGTGGATTAATTTTCTTGATAAAAATGTATAATCAGACAAACATAAGCGTATATATTGCTATGGTACATAGAGAGAGAAAATAATTTAAATATATCGAAAATTAAGTGCAAAGAATGGAATAGTATTCGTATAGTAATCATTGAAAAAGGCTAGGAAATATTATAATGCAAACAACTTAATGTTGCAGGATAACGAATCAAAGTCCTAATATAAAATGTCTAGAGTGTGGCATTCAATTTAAATAATGGTAGTCAAGAGATAGAAAAATATGTTTTAGGGGATTATTAAATAAACAAACTTGAAAATGGAAATGTAAAGTATTTTTCTACTAATAAACTTTAATATACTATAGTCCTATTTATCTAAGAACTATTTTGGCATGATAAATGGACTATACATGAAATTTACGTGGTACTGAAGTGAAAATATAACTCGACAATGTAAATGAATTTTACATGGTATAACTACAGGAGTGCAAGTAAATACAAAGATAAAATATAGCAAGAATGGAGGATCAAGATTATTAATTGGAACTATATAATAAAACATCAGTAAGAGTAACGATTTGGATATAATTGATGGGAATGTTAATACAAAGGATTGGCGATTGGACGTTCTTTTGGGAGTGTTGACGCTGCTTGGAGTTTCTGTGTGCTGCGCCGGAGGGTGTTTGGACTTGGTGGAGAACTGTCATCTTCCAGCTTAGGACGAGGTTGCTGTTTGGAGTTTTGTCACAACAGACTGGGTCCCATTGAACGGAGATCAACTTCCTGACGACTGAGGGAACATACATGAGGATTTGGATTGTTAAACAACGAGATTATTTTGAGGCTACTCACAGCTGGACAGTTTGAATCGACAACGTGATGGATGCAGCGAGTTTACAAGTGAGGTGATTAGTGTTTATTTACAGATAGAACTGAAGGAAACAGGCTGATTCAAGCTACTTGGAAGTTTGAGCGTTGCAGGTTAGTTAATAATAAATACATGCTAATGTTATCTGTAACAAAGAACATTTAGAATTGGTTCATTTAGACAAAGAAAGTCATACTTACGAATTGATTTATGAATTTTATATAATTTGTAAAGGATCTTGATTAGTTATCTGCACAAGCAATTGCAAATGACATAAATGTCAAATTTATTGAAGTTTTAACATAATTCAAATTACAATTAGATTACTTGATATTTCAGAACCTACCCCTGAGTTGAGATACATGCTATTCCTTTTTATTAAGGTTAAAACCATTATTATTAAACGAACATAAGTCTATAATCATAGCAATATCTTACTTTATGTGTATTCTTGACGTTTGTGAACTTTTAATGTTTCACGGAGGCCAAATAGTTGCTTTATGTAAAAGGTATTTTTTCTGGAAACATCAAACATATCGCATCTTTTAAAGTAATCAACAGGACAACAGACAAGGATACAGAGCAAATAGCCTGGTTGATTATCAGCTAATAAGTAATTTTTGCTACAACTACTACTGTAATAACCTGGCTTTCTTAATTAATTCTTTAATTTTGAACTATGATTGATTACCAATGTTATTAAACTTTTTACTCTCGGATAGCCACAGATGCCAGGGTTCAGTCTGGTTAACTCAAATATACAATCAAGTACACATCAAACAAAGCGATTTATTTTGTATACCTATTTACATTTTAAAACAATAACTAAAATATTCTATGTATTTTCGAATAAACGATTTGAATTTCAATGTATCACGGGCAGGCTGACGCCTACTGGGTTAGGCAAACCACGATGTTTTCTCCGGTCGTATCTTCTCGGCTGCCGGACGAAAGCAGTTCGTAGTTAGGAGAGCGTCCTCTACTCGGCTAAACTGGAAACAGAAATTAGGTTAAGTTGTTTATTTTTATCGGGGGCATGAAATAAAGTTAGATTTGCCCTTATTTCGGGGTGTTGAGAATGAATTTGACGTGAGACGTAACCTCGTTACGCCAAAGCTATCCTGCAGTGCCCGTGAAACCTCGTGTAATGCAAAACCTTTTATGATAAGTGAAAAGGCGGTGGAACTACATATCGTGTGTCAGCTAATAACTTTTAAGCCAAATTTGTGTTTAAAGTTGTTACTGAAATTCCAGGGGTGCCTAAGTGATAACTAGGGGTTTTCTAATTACGTTATTCAAGGTGACTAAACCCTCCTTTAAGCTACCTGAATTACTTTTAGCTTGAAGCTAACCTCACACAATTTTTGGTTTAGATTATGTACTATGAATTGCGGCACTGCAGAAAGCACGGGAAATCTTCAGGACAAGATCCCTCTGGGTAAGTGAAGCTTTGAATTTTTACGAGTACGTTAATTCCGGGAGTTTAGTTGCGGGCTCTTAACCTCGCAATTCTTGTTCAAGCTTATGCACGGACCTGGAGGGCCACGTTTTTTAAAATGCTTTCTGAATGAATTACGTGGATGTTGTCTGGAAGCGGTTTCGAGGAGGTCTAAGACTCATATCAGGCGTATATGTACAACGAACCACGTACGAGTTCTAGACCACACCGGTTTCGAAGAGCAAACTTATATAAATTCCAGACAGGCATATATAAACAATGATCCACGTCTGAATTTTAGACAAGACAACTCCTGAATAGGCTCGACGGAGATCAATAGGCACTGAAAATCAATGGGCCACTTTGATCTTTCGGGGATTTCTGGGAAAATGTTCTTCGGACGGGACTAGGATTTGGGCCCTCAGGGGGGCCCCAGACAGGAAGCTGGTTCGGCTCGCTGGATGCAAGTCAAGTCCCTCTAAGAACGTACGATACCTCTTATTTATACATTACCGTACGCCGTAATTTGTGCATGATTTTAGGCAGGGATGCGCTGGAAGACGACGGCGCCGGCGGCTCGTAATTTCTGCGCACCTCGATTGTTTCTTCGTGCCTCGGCGATGTTTTCGGACAATTTGTGACGAAATTTTGGCGGCGGTCAAATTCGAACGTATTCCAATACGTAAAAATACGATTTCGGCCGGCGCTAACGTCACACAAGCCCCTTCCTATGGAAGAAACAGCCGGTGGGTGGACGCCCTCTTCATGGAAGTACCCCTTTCGGCTTGGAAAACACCTGGGGATCCTGGAATTCTCGGCACACAACTCGGACAACATACATTCTAGGGAACGCGGAAGTTATGGAAGTAACCGGCGTTTCTTCTGGCAGTGTCTACTAGGTGAGTATACTTTTGTAATACTTTTATCTGGGGGAGATATAAAAATCGCGGTTTCGACCTATACTCCTTTCAGGACTTCTCGAAAAAAAAAACAAGTTCGGAAAGCTAGGACAGGCAACTGCTGATATGCAAGGGAAACTTGCTTGCAGTTTCTGGTCAACAGGCGGTTGTTGTGGCATTAATTTCCACCTGGATCTTCACTGGGTTCAATTTCACAGGGAACATTCAGGAAAACTCTCAGGTTGTACTCCGGTACGGGTTGCATACAATTCCGCAGGCTCATGCTCTACAAATGCACGTTTTCTTATAGGCACTAAGGCGAAAGCGTGATCATTCTCAGGAGACATTCAACAACCTGCATGCAATTAATAATACTGGCGGGTACAACGGGCATGGACAGGACTGGTAATTTTTTTGAATTTTCTGGATAAGCGGAATGAAATTTCATGTACTGCAATCAACCACGTGAAAGCAGTTTCAGGCTAGATGAGACTAAATATTCGCGGTATCGAATCATTTGTCTTTTCGTACATTCATTCTCCGGGCTCATAAAATTCTACGGGGTGCATTCTAAAAGAAATGCTACTTACTGATGCTGAGCTCGCGGTATCGACTCGCATTCATTCAGGTTTTGTTCAATCGTGGGAACGTATTAAGGTTACGGGATTAACCGACTTTCTCACAATTTTTGAACTTTAACTGGAAGAAATTAGTAGAGGTTGCGGAGACCAACTTACAATTTCATGGACATTTTGTATGTTTACAGGTTACCTCGGTTCTGTGAAGATGGCTTCGACTTTGAAGATCTTGCACTGGACGTGATTTACCTGGAGGATTCGTGTTTCCAAAGACTTCTCGCGAGGGAGGTTGTGCTGCAGGATAGCACGATGCTCCACGTCTCTTGTAGCTGGCTGTACTTCTCAGGGTGAAGCTGTATACCAGGAGACGTCTCGGGAGGAAGTTTTTATGGAGGGAACTTACGAACACGGGGATGATCTGGACTCCAAAACTTAGTACTGTACTCAAATCTGATTTCTGGACTTCAGCTGGTTCTTTTGTACTTTCTGGAATATCTGGCGCCACTTGGAGGTGACCTAGTTGCGTAGATGCCCTGGCCTTCGACTGTTGGAATCTTCCAACGGCCTGGGTTTCAAACAGGAGCTCTCTATGGACTGGATTTCCTCTTTTCCGCACTTGGAATCAACATTCCTCTGGAGGTTTCTAATTTTCTGGTGTTGGACAAGCTGGTGGCCTCTATGGGGCCGTTTTCCAACATTTCTGCAGGTAGTCACAGGCGGTTCTGGCGGCGGTAACATCTGGTTCTGGTACATGTCTGTGGTCGCGGTTTGTACAACATTTAAAATAATTAATTATACTTTAACTGATAACTAATTATTTTTCAGGTAAAACTGCTCGAGCGCCACTTGGATTGCGTGCTGGTGAAGCCGATGAATTACTTGACTATATACTTGAGTTTATGTCTCTGCTCGGGCTGGCCATGTAATAACCTGGCTTTCTTAATTAATTCTTTAATTTTGAACTATGATTGATTACCAATGTTATTAAACTTTTTACTCTCGGATAGCCACAGATGCCAGGGTTCAGTCTGGTTAACTCAAATATACAATCAAGTACACATCAAACAAAGCGATTTATTTTGTATACCTATTTACATTTTAAAACAATAACTAAAATATTCTATGTATTTTCGAATAAACGATTTGAATTTCAATGTATCACGGGCAGGCTGACGCCTACTGGGTTAGGCAAACCACGATGTTTTCTCCGGTCGTATCTTCTCGGCTGCCGGACGAAAGCAGTTCGTAGTTAGGAGAGCGTCCTCTACTCGGCTAAACTGGAAACAGAAATTAGGTTAAGTTGTTTATTTTTATCGGGGGCATGAAATAAAGTTAGATTTGCCCTTATTTCGGGGTGTTGAGAATGAATTTGACGTGAGACGTAACCTCGTTACGCCAAAGCTATCCTGCAGTGCCCGTGAAACCTCGTGTAATGCAAAACCTTTTATGATAAGTGAAAAGGCGGTGGAACTACATATCGTGTGTCAGCTAATAACTTTTAAGCCAAATTTGTGTTTAAAGTTGTTACTGAAATTCCAGGGGTGCCTAAGTGATAACTAGGGGTTTTCTAATTACGTTATTCAAGGTGACTAAACCCTCCTTTAAGCTACCTGAATTACTTTTAGCTTGAAGCTAACCTCACACAATTTTTGGTTTAGATTATGTACTATGAATTGCGGCACTGCAGAAAGCACGGGAAATCTTCAGGACAAGATCCCTCTGGGTAAGTGAAGCTTTGAATTTTTACGAGTACGTTAATTCCGGGAGTTTAGTTGCGGGCTCTTAACCTCGCAATTCTTGTTCAAGCTTATGCACGGACCTGGAGGGCCACGTTTTTTAAAATGCTTTCTGAATGAATTACGTGGATGTTGTCTGGAAGCGGTTTCGAGGAGGTCTAAGACTCATATCAGGCGTATATGTACAACGAACCACGTACGAGTTCTAGACCACACCGGTTTCGAAGAGCAAACTTATATAAATTCCAGACAGGCATATATAAACAATGATCCACGTCTGAATTTTAGACAAGACAACTCCTGAATAGGCTCGACGGAGATCAATAGGCACTGAAAATCAATGGGCCACTTTGATCTTTCGGGGATTTCTGGGAAAATGTTCTTCGGACGGGACTAGGATTTGGGCCCTCAGGGGGGCCCCAGACAGGAAGCTGGTTCGGCTCGCTGGATGCAAGTCAAGTCCCTCTAAGAACGTACGATACCTCTTATTTATACATTACCGTACGCCGTAATTTGTGCATGATTTTAGGCAGGGATGCGCTGGAAGACGACGGCGCCGGCGGCTCGTAATTTCTGCGCACCTCGATTGTTTCTTCGTGCCTCGGCGATGTTTTCGGACAATTTGTGACGAAATTTTGGCGGCGGTCAAATTCGAACGTATTCCAATACGTAAAAATACGATTTCGGCCGGCGCTAACGTCACACTACTACTATTATTATTATTATTATTATTAATATTATTATATATTTCTGTTTACAGCCTCTGCGCTGCGGTCTAAATAAACCTACTGTTCTATTCACTGTTTTCAAGCATCACAGAACAATTCAGGTTTTCTCAAAGAAATTCAGAATAGTCTCCTTAGATATGATAACTAGCACTTGGGTTCGATAATCATTTTTATCTACTCCAGTGGGATAAGTAACTCATTATGTCACTCATTTGACACTATTTCAGTTAGGTAATGAAGCTCATTACACCACTCAGTTATGTAATGGTTTCATTGCGCAACTGAGTTGTGTAATGACTTCATTACGTAACTGAAATAGTGTCAAATGAATGACATAATGACATTTGCCTACTAAAATATATTTGAAAATGGCAGAGCTGACATTTCTCTTAATGCAGTTTTTTCAATTTTAGGCAGTCGTAGATAAAATTTTGTACAATACATGTGTGATAATGCATTATTAATATACTTGTGTGCTTACATAACTCGTGCTACGCACTCGTTTGTAACTTACACACACGTATATTAATGATGCTGTTATCCCACTTGTATAGTAAATAACTATTATCTACGATAGTGTGTCAAATTGCCTTTTAATTGGCAGTTTTAAGTTTGTAAAACGACTGTTTAATAATATGCTTCCATGTTTACGTCGCCAGTAGTAACGTGTTTAAAAGATTTCATTAGGCACGTTGCCAGTACCAATGTGTTTTAAAATCTTTAAAACATGCAGAATTACGACCGGTTACTGGTAATCCTAATTTATATTAATTTTTTTTATATATACCGTGTTTGCTAGATTCTAACGTAGATAAAATATTGTACGATACACATGCGTAAAGCATCGTTAGTTACTCGCGGGGCTTAAAACGCTCGCTCACTCGCGTTTTAACTCTACTCCACTCGTGCCTAAAGAGTAGCTTTACGCACTTGTATCGTAAATTACTATTATCTACGACAGTGTGTAAAATTGCCTTTTAGTTGGCAGTTTTAAGTTTGTAAAACGACAATTTAATAACATGTTTTCATTAGTTTACGTCGTCGGTAGTAACGTGTTTAAAAGATTTCATTAGGCACGTTGTCAATAGCAACGTGTTTTAAAATGTTTAAAACACGCAAAATTACGACCGGTTGCTGGTAATCCTAATTTACATTTTTTTTTTATATTTACCGTATTTTCTAGATTCTATCGTAGATAAAATATTGTACAATACACATGCGTAAAGCATCTTTAGTCACTCGCGGGGCTTAAAACGCTCGCTCACTCGCGTTTTAACTCTACCCAACTCGTGCCTAAAGAATAGCTTTACGCACTTGTATCGTAAATTCCTATTATCTACGACAGTGTGTAAAATTGACTTTCAGTTGGCAGTTTTAAGTGTGTAAAACTACTGTTTAATAACATGTTTTCATTGGTTTACGTCGTCAGTAGTAACGTGTTTAAAAGATGTCATTAGGCATGTTGTCAGTAGCAACGTGGTTTAAAATTGTTAAAAAACACGCAAAATTACGACTGGTTGCTGGTAATCCTAGTTTACCTTTAATTTTTTTATATTTACCGTATTTTCTAGATTCCATCGTAGATAAGATATTGTACAATACACATGCGTAAAGCATCTTTAGTCACTCGCTGGGCTTAAAACGCTCGCTCACTCGCGTTTTAACTCTACCCCACTCGTGACTAAATAGTAGCTTTACGCACTGGTATCGCAAATTGCTATTAAAAGATTGCCACCCTTATTATATGTATTTGTTAATTAATAAAACAGTGTACCGCAGCTATTCTTGTTGTATGTTTTGATTTTTCCTTTTCTTACTGCAGGAGTTCTTGTGTCGCTTTCTTCGAAGCTTCTTCTATGAAGAAGTGCTTTGTACTAAAGTATTCATTTCCAAGTTTGCGATGTTTTTCTAATACTTGTAGTCAGTTGGTAGTTTGCTCCCTGGCAGTGCTGTAGACTACACTGCAAGTGGGTTTCGGTCGTAGAAGCGGTTTTGTGCGGGCTGATTTTTATAGTTTTCCTTTTATTCTCTGGTTTCCAGGAACCCAAAACAGACTGTGCTTGTAGTGTTTTCCCAGTTGAACCACTTTCTTATGGTATTCATATATCAGTTTTGATTTGAACTAGTTTGACGACTGTTTAACTTAGTTAAAGCATTAGTTAAAATTTAGAGCTAAAATTAGAAAGTTATTTCAAAATATTGGTTAAATCTGACGGTAAACCGTTGAGGCAACTCATAGAAACATCGGCAAGAAGGTGCTGCAACTATAACTCAGCCGTTTAGCCAGTACAATTTTGGCCTTCGCTCTATTTTGATAACACCTTTAGCAGAATGTACTTACAGAACCCAAGAGCAAACTGCAAAACGTTTCTTTCTGAATATTTATTTTCGTATTTTTAATTATTAAGTTTGTTGAAGACGAATGCGTTGTTACGACATGAAATTAACATTCAAAATACTCGCCGTCAGTTACCCGATAAAACGACACAAATCGGAAATTCTTGGATCCGTTGCCCCAATGATGTTACAATGGGCTGTAACAAAAGTTGCCAACTAAGACTCAGGAGGAGAAGGGGAGGTTCATTACTATTTTAATTAGGGCAACGACCAGTAAACGAAATAAAGATGTTGAATGCCAGATGCCACCACCTTTAAATCGGTAAATCCGCTCACATAAAAGTGGAAATAGTAAACTGACCTTAAAAAGTGTTGGCAGTGCCCGATTCCAGCCAGCGTGCAGCATCAGTGATCTTTACCTTGCGTGTATTCCTTCAGCTTCCCCTAAACTTTAAAGTTAATATTACCGAGACGATTGGCCATAAACAAGGTGCACATACGACATTAAAAACGGTAATCGTTAAACATACACCAAAATCTACATAATTTAGTTTAACATAGTTCCGTTATGTAGTAGCGTTATGCGAGACCTCAAGAGAAATGGGCCGAAAGCGAAAGTTTGAGGTCTGCCAACCTCCGAAACGGGTCACACAGCTGCCATATTTACTTTTCGTGCCTCAGATGATTCCTCAGCGACAACTCCAAAATGCACTCACAACGCAACATCCGAAGAAGACAATTATCCAATTTCAAAGATAATCGAGAGAAGCACTTCAACGAAAGCGGGCGCGTCGACAAGAAACGCTTTCAGACACACCACTTGTTGACTCTCTTAGAACGGGAAGCCGAATTTTAAAACCAAAGGAAACGCGAGCGTACGTTTCTTATGTTGCTCTCTCTAACTCATACAGAAACGTCCGCATTGCCTCAAGTTGTGCCATACCCGTACGTGACTTTGAAAACGTGGACAATCTAACATCAGAAAATAGCCGCCAAACTGGTAATTAAGATATGCCGATTTACGATATTTATGCGGCAAGTAAGCATATCTAAATTTAAATCGACGCTGCTCAAGCTATAATAAAATGAGCCGGGAGACGCCAGTACTGAAAATGAACGGGGTTGAGCTTTGAAACATTTGGACCTAGATAAAGCGGAAAAAATACTAGTATGTGGAATACAAAAGCAAAAACGCGCTAAATTCAAAAATTGCCCTTACACTCCCATTACTTAAAGAGAATTTGCTGGATGTCTTTTAAACAATAACAAACCGGGACAATTTTGACACTGTAATTAAACAAACTGAAAAAAATCCAAAAGGAACTAACCTGACGTAACCGATGCGGGGTTGCTAGTCCCAACATCGGGCGCCTCTCCAGGTGGAGGATAGGGGCAAGTTCACCAGATATGGTGAGTACCTGCCAACAGTACATATAATAGAGTGGACGAGAAGCTACAGATAGGGCACTCTTTTGCTCATGCGGTCAGAAATCGCAACAAAAGGCGGATGAACCAAAAAATAGGTCAGTGGCATAGAATGTTGAACGCAACGGGAAATGGCACCATTAAATATCCCAATGGATGTCCCTAGTCAATCATCATAGTCACTAAAAACCAAAGTCAGAAACCTATTGATCATGGAAATCGGATACCAAGATCCGACTAAGGAGAACAACCTATGGACTGCAGGACCTCATCGGTCGTCAGCCAGCAAAATTCCTGCAAGGAGACGTGAGGAACAACATACAGAGAACAAGACGAGAATTCAGAATAGCCACTTGGAACGTGAGGAGCTTATTTGCAGCTGGAAAATTGGATAATGCCGTAGCCGAAATGGAACATATGAAACTAAACATACTAGGAGTGAGTGATATACAATGGGCAGGATTTGGAAAATGCTCAGCTAGGAATGGCGGTGTGATGTACTATTCCGGAAAATTACACAACACATAGATATGGATATTGTCGATGATACAACAAATAAATCTATATTTAGTTTCACCCCACTCTCCGATGGTGTCATGATAAGAATACTCTCAAGAACGGATCCAATAAACTTGATTCAAATATATGCTCCAACAGGAGACAAAGAGGAAGAAATAATAGAAGAATTTTACAATGAATTATAAACCATCCTTAGAATAACTAAAAAACACGAAGTCACAATTATAATGAGTGACTTCAATTACAAGGTTGGACAAGATGCGGTAGAACAATGTGTAGGAGGACATTGATTGGGCGAATGGAACGAACGTGGAGAGATTAACTGAATTCTGTCACAACAGAAATCTCATCGTAGCTAATACAATGTTTAAGCTCCCGAAACGGGAGATGGAAATCTCCTGCAGATGGAGTAAATAAAATAGTTAGAAACCATATTTACTACATAATTATCAGTAATCGGTTCAAAAACTCAATTAAATCTGTCAAAACCTACCCAGGAGCAGACATTTCATGGGATCACAACCCTGTTGTGACCTCGGTCAAAGTAAAGTTAAAAAATATTGAGAAAAACAAAAGCAACAGGCAAAGTCTAGATATTATCAATCTACGAGACCCAATCACACAACCAAAGACGAAAGAACAAGTCAATAACATTTTAAAAACTAATGTAAGAAATATTAGAGACTCTGAAAATATAGATGACCGCTAGAAACAGATTCAAAACGCATTAATAGCGGCAAGTAACGATAAGTTGGTCACAAAAAAGAGTAATAAATATAGGGCTAAACAAGGATGAATGACAAATGAAACACTGAACCTCACGGAAAAAAAACAAAAGAATGAAAATTAAAGCAAGTACAGGGAATTAAACCAAGTGATCAAACGAGAAATTAAAACAGCCAAAGAAGACTGGTTAAAGGGCCAATGCGTAGAATTTGAAGGATATTCGAAAAGGTATGACGAATTTAACTTACACAAAGATATAAAGAAATATCGGGTAAGAACAGACAGCAACAATCTAATATATTAAAGGACACAAACGGAAGAATAATAGTAGACACAGAAGAAAAAATGAGGAGATGGGTATCATACAGTTCAGAACTATTTGATGACAATAGACCTGAATCTGAGAGGGATACGGAAGACAGCGAAGAAAAAGGACCGAACAACGTACGTGAAGAAGTATATCACGCTGTGAGACAGACCGGTACCGGATGGGCTCCCAGTAGAACTGTTGAAGCCAATAGACGAAGAAAACATTGACATAAGTACTAGTCACGCTGTTTAACGATATTTATAGAACAGCTATAATACCAAAACAATGGCTGGTGTCCAAATTTGTTCTTGGAGTCTTAGATCAACGGAACTACCAGTCTGTCCAATGTAACTCGAGCAGCAAAGGCGATTGCAAACACAAACGCATCACAAAATCAGCCGTAGCTGAGCATACATTTACAAATGGGCACACTCTAGAATTTGAGCATGCCAGAGTACTTGCCAGAATACCTCATTACTTCCCGCGAGTGATACGTGAAGCCATAGAAATAGAAAAACATCTAAATAATATCAACAGGGAAGATGGCTTTAAGCTTAGTAAAACGTGGACCCCTGTGATACACGATCTAAAGCATTACAATCGCTGTGCGTCATACGGCCACGCCCCACGGATTACGTTACACTCGGATGACCAACCAGCGTTACGCCACTCCGCGCGCCTGGCACAGAGGACTATAAATAGCTCCACACCGACCTTCGGTTCTTAGTGCGACTTTCACTCTGATGATGCAAGCTGCAAGGTCTTGCGAAACGTTAGTGAATATGGATGCACAAACAGCAAAACGGCCAAATCTGCCTAAGTATCCTCGTTCTCAAGATACTCAAACAACACGAGCCACCAAAGAGCATGGCCATCGCGCGGGTTTTTGCTCGACTTCACAAGGTGCAAGGCACATTAAGCCAGAAAATGCTGGGTGTTCATATACAAATACTACGCGGTCTAAGCCGAAATTCTATGCTAAGGAGAATAATTACTTTTAAATGATTCACATTACCCCAGCTAGCTTTACTATGGTTTGCAGTTGCGTATAAAGAAATGTATACTTCACTTTCTCATATTAGGTTATATTTAGAATAAACAAACAAAGATTGGGCGAAAAGGATTTTAATTGTTGCTATCTACAATTTATGGATTTAATGGTATTTGGCTTCTCCATTATTCATTTACAAACAGTATATATTATTAATAGAAACTTACTTGCATAAATTTGAGAATTGAAATACTATTACACTGTTATAGTATTCTACTTTATATCTGGTAAGTAATCAGTACTAAAGAAGATTTATTGATCTATACAATAGTTTATTTATGTTTAGGTTGAAGGTTGTAATTTTGGAACTCCATAATATATTATATTGTCCGCCACAGTTGCTAATTGAACTTTAATTTATTGCATTGATGTTTTGGTTCAATATAAGTATCTTTCCTAAGATAACTTGTGCATCCTTTCTCTAATTATTCAACTTTTATGTTCTTTCAATTTTCATTACGTGTTTAATATAAATTATTCTATAAGGGTTAAGCTCTGTAGTATGACTAATTATTATGTTCAATGACAGTTCAGCTAACAAATGTCAAATGCAGGTAATGCTATTCACTGTTCAACTGAATTATGGCTTATACGTCCTTACTTTAAGGATGCTATTTACTTTAACTATTTTATTAGAGGTGAGTATACTCAAGAGTGTATAGTTAGTCTTATTATGACGATATATATTCACTTTCAGAAGGAAAGGTTTCTATAATTTCAAATCGTTAATTTGACATTACACCGACCTCACTGATTCCTAGCACTCTTGCTTGAGTTGGAACTTTCATTACTAGTAGAGGTTCTGCTTAAGAAGTGTATATCAACACTCAACTCGTCCTGTCATCCTGCTGTATGCCTCCCTAGAGTGAACTGAATCTTATAGAAAGGCTGGTGGAATCTTTGCCTTACATCCTTTTTGAAGAAAGAACTACCCAGGATTAACAAAACACAATTTGTTTTGTAAATAAGGCTGAATTTTTCCCTTTTGTTTTTGAGAGAGGTGGATAGTTTATTTTTAAAATATTAGTAGTGGCATGCCTTTACAACTTTCTTAGTGCTTATTGTGTAGCCTAACCATTATGAAATGATATTAAGAGTCCTTTTATAAGATACCTATGTAGTATGTACTATGTAATGCTACACTCGGAAATCGTTAAGATAAGAAATGACAATAAAAAAGACACCAGAATCAAAAGGTTCTTATGACAATTTAACTGGTGTCATTGTCAACCAATGACATTCTTCAATTTAAAAATAAACTACCAATCGAAGGATTATTTTAGTGACAATAATTCGAGGAGCTTTATTTCAGCGACAATAATTCGAGGAGCTTTATTTCAGCGACAATTTTTTCTGTGACAATTATTGTAGTGACAATATTTCGAGGAGCTTTATTTCAGCGACAATTTTTTCTGTAACTATTTTTTAATGAAAAGTTAAATTGTCAAGACGAATAGGACTCTAGGTCGAAATATTGCAGACAATTTTTGCTTTTCAGATTGTCTCGTTTCTGTCGCTCTGCGGCGACGAAAATAACGACGAGCGCTTGCACGAGTCGTTATTTTCGTCGCCGCAGAAACTCGTATCTGAATCGCAAAAATTATTGTCGGTAATATTTTGACTTCTCGTCCTATTATTACTGAAAATCGTACGACACTGATTAATGGCCAATAGAACAATTAGTTCACAGGCCGTAACCAAGACAACAACAAAATTTCTTGGATATTTTTTGTAGGTAGACTAACCTAACTGTGATTATGTGATTAATAAGTGGAAATTTTTTGACATTCACTGTTGTTGATATGTTGGTGACACTGTAAGTCTATGTCAAACTCGAGGTTAGCTTTTGCGTCAGTTTTGACATAGACTGACGCAAAACCTAACCTGCTAACCTCGAATTTGACATAGACTTACAGTGCCACTAACATATTAACAACTTACTATGGATACATTTTTAATATTACTTGATATTTTATTTTCGAGTAAAATTTAAATGTTACTTTATCTACGACAGTGTGTAAAATTGCCTCTAAGTTGGCAGTTTTAAGTTTGTAAAACGACTGTTTAATAACATGTTTTCGTTAGTTTACGTCGTTAATAGCAACGTGCTTAAAAAAATTTATTAGGCACGTAGTTATTAGCAACGTGTTTTTAAAACACTCAAAATTAGGACCGGTTGCTAGTAATTCTAATTTACATGTAAAATATTTTTTATATTTACCGTATTTTTTAGATTCTATCGTAGATAAAATATTGTACGATACACATGCGTAAAGCATCTTTAGTCACTCGTGGGGCTTAAAACGCTCGCTCACTCGCGTTTTACCTCTACTCCACTCTTGCCTAAAGAGTAGCTTTACGCACTTGTACCGTAAATTACTATTTTATGGCCGTGTCGCTACGATTTTCTTGCCGAATCTACATTCTAACATTAATTCATGTCCCGTAATTTTCTCATCGTGCACAGAACACCGTAATCGGCCCTCGCGTACCGCTCGTGCCGATTAATACGTAGTTTCTGTGCACTCTAAAAAATTACCGGAAAGAATTCATGCTCTTATGAGATTATAAGTGAAAATAACCTGCTAACACGAAAATATCAACAGCATAAATAACATTAATCAAGACTATACTTTAACATGAAATTGTAAAACCACTTTATCAACGAAAAGAAAACTTAATGACTTCAATAAGGATGCATGAAAACAAAAAACTATGTTTTTTTCTACTCGAAATCCTTAAAATAAGGGCAGGTACGGAAAATAACAAAAAGAGAACAAGAAAAGGCAAGAAAAAACAAACGGAAACAAAGAAAAAAACTCGTCTTAGGTAAATAAAACGAAGAACAAATGGATGAAGCGGAGGAAATAACTTAGACGTTAAAAAAACAATATCGCTTAAAGACGAAGATTAATAAAGAAGAAACGGATACCAATGTGGAATGTTGGACTTTTGGGGAAAAGGAGTGAGATATAAAATAATAAAATATACTATTTTATAAAATCCGTTTACTCCATTCTAGGATATAGGTACCCTCTAACTTTTTCCATCACTTTCGATTTTGATATCCATGCTAACCCATCTATCGTCTTGAAATCGTACAACCGCAGAAGGTGGTACCCTCCACCTTTTCATGCTGCTGGGGTTTTCATTCAATTATGTTGCGATTCGACCGTGACATGTCACTTTTAGCTACATGGCAAGCGTATTTCCACTTGAAGGATACAACTCTGTCCCCTACGCCAGCGATTTTGGTAATGGTTTTAATTCTGCCTTTTCTGATTTTGTCTTTTTCTGCTATGCACAGCATACACTTTTCCATCCCACTCCTAGTAATCGGGTTCCTTGTTTTGTATGTAATTATTGGAAAGATATACTGGTAGAATACTGTGGTTTTAAGGAATTAGGGTATTTTCTAGTATGGTAGAATACGTGAAAGTTTACCAAAATCTTTCATTTTATTTTTTTCCTTCTCTTGATTTCTTCTTTTTGGTTTCCACTATATAAATCTGTTCTTCATCTCATTTACAAAGTACAAGCATTCTTCCACTCTCCCACCACTACTCGTGTTGCTTGCTTTATGAAGGTCAGTTTTCGTCTGCTGTAAATCATCCTTGTCTTCCAATTGGAGAAAGGTATCATCGGAAGAGAGTTCACAGCTCTAATTCTCTGTGCATCTACATATTTGTGTTAAGTGAGGATATGGATTTACGTGGCTGTCAGTCTAAGCTACAGCCCTTGCAGGGAAATTTCAGAATTACTTGGTTTCTGACGTTATTACCGTACCGCTATAATAACAAAATAAATTTCTCAAAATACATCATTTTGCTGTTAAAAATAAGTGTTTTTGAATTTATAGTTGTCTTTCTGCCCTGGGTTGTCAAAGTTAGGGTTCACGTTCCTCAACGATATTATTTGATGTTGCCATTGATGTGTGTTTGACTTTTTTAACTGTCAAATACAACAATTTGCAAGTCTGTCTGTCTGTCTGTCTGTCTGTTTCCGGTATAACTCAAAAACTATTTGTCGGAGGAAGATGATATTTTGCATACACATTATATATATACGTGACATAAAACCTTGAAAATTTCAGACAAATATATACAGCGTGAGCACCTTAAAAAAATAAAATGTTGTTTATTTTTTATTTAACTTAGTAATACTCGTAGATGCAAATAATAATTTATACATAGTGTAGGATTTATTCTTAATAAAAATGGGAGCCAATAGACACAGAGTAAATGTTTTACGATACAAAAAGGAGGCACAATTTAGCGCGTTACTAAATATAGCTGCGACGCAGAAATTCGAAAGGTCGGTGCTCCGTGGCCAGGTAAAAATTTCCCAGTCCCTTACAATACCCTACAAAACGTTGGGGCTGCACAGGCGGTCAGCCTGCCGTTTGAATTCGACCACCGGTAACGTTTTTTGTATTTGAAAATGTATTTAATTTATTAGAAACTTGAAGATATTTTTTCTCCTAAGTTAATTTCATTTTTAAAATTATTTAGTGTCACAATGTCGACGAGATAAGTTCTGGGTAAGGCCGTTTACAAATTTTTTCACTTGATATTTTATCTATTCGTATACAGTATACCTTAGTAGAAGTGTACATGCTATCAAATAATGAATAATGTAGTTCTTTGTGTTTGCTTCTGTCAGAATAAATGGAAACGTTCATTATTCTTAGCGCCAAACGCGCCAAACAAAAATTAGTTTCAAATTATGAAGTTATGGAGGGCAGCAGGATCGTGAAAACAGAACTCCAGTTTCTCTTTTGGTTTCCGAGCTACAATCCAAATATGAAAACCCAACATTTCTATTTGTTTTTCAAGAAAAGGAAAAGCATCTGCTATTTGATGATGACAAAGCCAACTACTCCTTCCGTTAAAAACAAAGTTTTAGTTGATAACTTGGAAATCTTAGCTGACGTACTAATTATAACTAGAGTATATTAAGCTATTTTAAAAAGAGCATTAAAAACCCCTCTACTTAGATAAGATGTCTATGTTAGGTTTTAGAGGTAATGCTTTGGAGCTGTTCAGATCTTATTTATGTAAGAGGAAAATGTGCGTTAAGGTGCAAAATAGTATGTCAAAAACTGTTAACTGCGAACTTGGAATTCCCCAAGGGTCTGTGCTGGGACCACTGGTTTTTATATTATATATAAGTGACATTTCTAGCAGTATAAAATCAGAAGTTGTAATAAATTACGCTGACGATACCACAATAGTGGTTTCAGCCCAGACTTATCAGGACCTGGTTGATCTAACAGCTGCAGCAGCATGTGAGTTTCAGTCATGGTGTAAACAGAATAATTTAATTCTTAATGCTGAAAAGACAGAGTGTATTTCTTTTAAAGTTACTGCTCCAGAAAATAGTCTTTCTTTTAACTTTGCTGGTAGTTTTATAAAATCAGTTGACTGCACCAAATTTTTAGGCACATATTTGGACGGAAAAGTCTTGTTACGGTATTAAAAGGACTTTACGACACCCACCCAAGGTGAGCATCGCACCACTGAATCAGTCCTGGAAAACTGGCACACTTGCCCTGAAATCGGTTCGAAATAGGCTAATAGGCCACGGCTGGAACGCTCAGGGAGTCGGCCGTGAGTCACACGATACGTTCTGGGCAAGCGCGTTGTGGCATAATATATACAGGGTATGTCGAAATTATGAGGGCGCCACCAAGCCTGTCTTAACCCGGCTAACCGGGCGTGGACGGTTAGACGGGAGCGAAGCATGCAAAAATACTCCGTCAATAAGATTACTCAAGAGTTGCAAGGTCAAATAACAATTTCGGGATTGCCTTAAGCAAGGATTGTGATTAGGTGTCAATCCGACCACGACTACGCAGCTGTCTCACTCACCTGCACGCTCACAGCTTCCTCGTTCCGTCGTACAATATTCAATACAATGAAGGGGCGTCTATCTGTAACAGAACATGCAAAAGCCGAAACAAACAATAGTTCCCTTAACTAACCAATCATATATTTAACTTCGGGTTACAATGGGGTAGCAGAATGCGTCGCCCTGTATCTAACCTTAATCTATAATTAAGGGCACCAGCTGGCACGCGCGCTCTAAACTTAACGACAGATGTTGAACATTAGTGAACAGCAATAATAGGTAGTAACGAGTAGGTACAAAGATACACGTTGCCTTATGCAAGGGCAGCGACGATTTACATTAGCCTTCACGGCATGAACAGTCTGCAAGTCTGAATGAATACACTAGCGTAGTAATGAGTAGGTACAAAGATACACGTTGCCTTATGCAAGGGCAGCGACGATTTACATTAGCCTTCACGGCATGAACAGTCTGCAAGTCTGAATGAATACACTAGCGCAGTAATGAGTAGTAATGAGTAACACTCGCGTTCACAGCGGTAATCAGGTTAAAGGCACATACCTTAATGCGTAGGCGGCGAGGGAGCCTGGTACAGTTGAGTTGCGACGAGCTGCAATCGTAGGTGGCAGGTACCTTCGGTGCTACAACGGCGAAAGGGGGTGAATGCATAACCGCCTCAATGGCGACGGGAGACGCGTCAGGACGCGTACAACGGGACGACGAAAAGAATGGGGGCCTCACTCGTTCTGCTGAACCAAATCCTCGTAGGTCGAGATGAAGGGGGCACGACCCCTCACTAACAGTAGCAGGAACTGGGCTCCAAAAACACCCACGTTACGCCGAAGACCACTCGACAAATTCCGACTCACAACCACCACACAAGCGCTCTCTGCAATGGGCTCCGGACGACCGCCTTTAAGGCGAAAACGTTTGTAACAAAATTGCTGAAGCAGCACTTGACGGGAAAAAGACTGACGCCCCCGCCATAATGGCGGGAGCGCCGCACGAAGCACACACTATCCGACCACTTGCTTGATCGACGGCTCTCGGCTGAATCCCACGAGGGAAGCGTTGGCAAAAGGTCACCTTCGCCGCGTCCCCCACGTGACTAAACCACAGCGAATCGCAAGGCGATGAAATGAAACCAACCAATGCGTGCCACGCTGGTATCACGCCGCCACAGCGTGCTAAATGAAACAAACCAATGCGGGCCACGCTGGTATCACGCCGCCACAGCGTGCTATTCAGAATTCAGAAAAACGCCATCAGAGGAGAGCTCCAACCGACGAGAAATACTGCTTTTGGGGCTAAATATGTGCGAAATCGTGATTCTGGAATTAGGCGATGGAGCCAAATAAAGAGCTAAAAGGGCTTAGCATACGGGCACGCTGCTCTAAGCTTAGGCGGCTATTCAAAATACCAAAATGACCTAACTAAAGGCGTGAAATGCGATTAAGCATCTGCGACAGCAAAATGACTTAACAGTCTGTTGGGGGCAACAGATCGATTCAGTTTCACAAGTAGTAAGTAGGGCATGTTTTGCTTTACGTCAACTTAAAGAAGTACTTTCAGTAGACTGTTTAATGAATGTCTACTACAGTTTAATTTATTCCTACTTAACATACAATGTTGTGCTATGGGGAGGAGGGACTGACAGCCATCGAATTTTTGTTTGTCAAAAAAGGGCTATCAGAATCATTTTTAATATGAACAGTAGAGACTCTTGCCGTTCTACTTTTAACCGTCATAAAATTATGACTTTTCCGTCTATTTATATATACAAACTTTTATTGCTAATTAAGATGACAATTAGTAAACATGCTGTAAACCTCCACAGTTATCCAACTAGACATGCAGGGCAGCTAATTTTGGAGCAACATAGAACCATAAAATATGAAAAGTCTCCTATCTATGCAGGGAAACGATTTTTCAATAAGTTACTTGCACACGTAAGAGATATGAGCTTCATAAAATTTAAGAAGTGCATAAAATCGTTTTTATTAGCCAAATGCTACTATAGTATTCAAGAATATACAAATGACCAATTCGGTGATCTGCAGTAGCTGTGGAGTTTTATACATGTACAATATGTGTACTGTGACTTACATGTTTTGTACAGTTTCATTGACTGGTTGCTTTTATTATTTATTGTTTATGTTATTTATATCCTAGTCTGACGTAGCCAATGTTTATCCTCTGTAAATCAAAAGGCTTTAAATAAATACATACATACATACATACATACATAGTCTTTTATATCTTCGAGGGTAAATCAACTCTGATATCAAAAGAAATAGTTATTTTTTTACACTTCAACTGGTAAATCAGAGGAGATAATTTCGTTTTCACTATCACGTTTTTTTTGACACGTTGAATTCATAATGTACAAACCATTTTCCTTTTAAAAAGTGAGATTTCCATCTCAACATGCGCACGTACTTTTGAAATACGTTGTAAAGACGTTGATGTAGTTGAAAAGACGTTATTCGTTAAAAATTAAACGTATAATTTCAGTAAAACAGTTAACGTAATTTTTATCACCTAAATTTGACGTTGATTTTTAGTAATTCTTTTTACTGTTTATGTCATTAATCGTTCATAAAACGTATTAGATACGACGACTATTGAGTTTGTTTATATGGTGCCGATATGTCTTTGAGTTACTTACTATTACTGGTATATTTTCTTTGTTTTGATACTTACGACCCTTCATGAAACTGCTGTTTTTTTTTGTGGTTTAGGTTGTTGGAGACATCCAAGGTAGGCGATGAAGTAATTTGTTAGCTAAAATGTGTGTTTGTTGTAAATAACTGCTGGTGGCCGTTTGTATTCGATTTATTAAGTATTTTGTAACCTTAAGAACCGCTGCCTGGTTATTATTCACGTCATATTTTGCCGAGGGTTTGAGCTAACCAGGGCAGTGTGCACCCCTCGTTTAAGGACAAAGGATAAACATGTTTCAATTATCATATGGAAGGAGTTTCGAAGCTAAAGTTTAGAAAATAAAACTAACACTTTCATTCTACGGCACTGCTTGATTAGAATGGTATCCCCATTTAGAATTGGTGGTAACAAATCATGGCATAAAATAAAATAAGGTTTACCAGTAAAAATCATAGACGTGCAAGAAGTGAGGTTATGTAAGTTTATAATTCAGTGATTTAACAAAAAACACTGTTTTAATTAAAATTTTGTACATAATAAATTAATTAAGTTTTGAGTTAAGGGTAATTAATAAGTGGCAGTTAATAGTATTTCTACATTAAAATTTGTAGGTCAAAAATTCGTTCGCAGTTTAGAAAATGCCTTACGGATCGGCAATGTAAAATCCATACGCAACGGAATCATTCTGAAAGAAGGTGAAAAGGTAGAACAGGAATGTCTGACATACCAACTTTTTATCTTGTAGCATGGACATGGATAAAATGGCTGACCAATTTAACAAAAGTTAATGTAGGGGCGTATTATTTATAAATTTTAGGAGTTCATCTGACAATGCTGAGCGTTTTTAACTTGTTTTTATTTAAAATTTGAGAATATATGGTATTTATTAGCAGAACTACTTTCTCACTTGCGTCTTATCCTTCTAACGTTTCATTATTTTCAATATTATTTGTTGCCGATTATTATCAACCTCTTGAATTTTGTTATACGAGTATATTTGGCTCAATTTTGACGATTACGCTTCTTACGTTACGTTTTGTTGTTACGTATTTACTTTTACACTGTAACTCAGATTTGAAAGTTCTACCTTCAGTAAGTCACAATATAATACTGGTTTCTTCTGAATTACAACGGAAAGTTGTTCTATGAATGTCATTTTTTGGCAGTGGTCTATTATGATATGTTTTTCGGACTTTTTCCACTGTCTAGGGTTAAATTATACAACGTTTCGGGAGTTTTGAACCGCCCTGGTGGCCTAGTGGTTATAGTGGCAGACTAGCTATCAGCGGTCCCGGGTTCAAACCCCGGGGGAGGCACAAATTTACGTAGAAAAACGTATAATATCAGTCCTTCTCAGGACTAACCAAGAACACCTGAAGACGAGAGTAGATCAAAACTCCCGAAACGTTGTGTGATTTACACCCTAGACAGTGGAAAAAGTCCGAAAAACATATCATACAACGGAAAGGTATTGAAACTGTATTATTAAAATTTTTCCCAAATGAGATTTTGTACATTACTTATTCACGGTAACGTGAGAAAGAATCATTCTTTAGTAATTTCGTTTAGGGCTGGCTAGGAATATTAGGTCTTAAAAGGCTTTTCCTCAAGGAAGAGGAATCGCCTGGTACCCACGTTAAAAAGTTTTACAATCACTTTCGCTAATGCTTCGTAGCAGAGCAGAATGTTTACCACTGAGCTGACTATGCCTCCCAAGGGTGCTAACTGTGGGAGTTGCCCTTAAAAACAGAAAACAGCCCTAAATTAATTAGCTTTTAGCCTCTTAGTAACTTCTTAAGTAAGGTGTCCTTTCAAATTACACAAGCACCCGAAAACTAACGCCGCAGAGAAGTGACGGCTAATTAAACCAGACGTTTCCTGTTCTCTTAACCGGGGAAGTTATAAACAACGATGTGACGCACTGCCTGGGAGACGAGACGTGCTTAAATTCCTTATTTCAGAAGAAAGTGTCGTTTTAATGAATGACACGTCACTCTGCTGAATTTTTATGCCTAAAGATAGTGATTTTATCTTACTGGTTGCTTTAATATATTCCTAACTCTGAAAATTGTTATTAGGTCGCCATTACACTAAGTTGTTAGTAGTGAGTCCTTTAATCGACCTGCCAGGATTCTCTATATTTTTACACGCTTACAAGGTCACCACAAGTGTTGCCTCAGCTAATTGTCTAATAAGTTAGAGCTTGCATGCCGCTTTTTGTCTAAGACTGTTCCTTGTCATTGTTATAACCCCCAATATTTTAAAAAAGAAATGAGAACAAAGAAAACTCTAAATCTAAAGAACAGCTAGCGTGACGGCGCCGTTCATGGCACGCTGTCGCTACTTCTGAAGATGTCGGCAAAAATCATATTGCTGGCGTGTCTGCATATCTGGAAAGCAGCAGCATTAGCAACCTCGGAATCGGGCAAACAAAAATGAAGTGGTTTGATTCATCAGCTCTAATGGATTAGGAACAATCTGCTGCTACAATTTCGGTGTGCAGGCCAACTGGGCAAACGGTCAACTCTATAATCCCGCTACTTAATTTTTATCTGTAAGTATAGGGGTCAACTGAATGTTTGTACTAAGTACACACAAATCTTAAATCTGCAAATAACCTAAATTCGTATCTTTACATTACACAGAAATGTTTGTACTAAGTACACACAAATCTTAAATCTGCAAATAACCTAAATTCGTATCTTTGTACAAAAATTTTTTGCTTGTTGCCCAGTTGACCCCTAAGATTTACGGACAAACTGACCATTTTGCCCAGTTGGCCTCCTCCGCAATTTCAACGTCAGAATAGCTGTATTAGGTTGAATGCCAAGGCATGTACAATGTACATGCCCCTCACTAGAATTAAAAAGTTTCTTTACAGTTTTATTAATGTTCACGTACATAACTCATTATAGGTATATCAAAGACCATGTAACGAATACGGCAACTAATTTTTAATATATTCCCAGTACTCTATTGAATTTAATGTTTGAAAGACAAACTAGTATTTGGAGGTACGGTATTGTATGTAGTGTATGCATAAATTCTAGAAAATCTGTTCTAGATTTCCCTGCTAATTACAAGCTCGAGAACGAGAATTCGCTACCTTTCGGTCAATTTCTTAGCTGACTAGCTCTCTCCCTGTTTGAGAAACTACCTATAGTAGATGAGAATAAATCAGTTGAGTACAATATTAAACACATTAATATAAACTGTATCACCAACCCATCCTCAGTCAGAAAGTTTCTGGTTATTTGTAAATATCCATTGCAGTTTGCTTTTACTAATATAATATTAGCTACAGAACATAACAAATATTTCTTATTTCTTCCCAGTTACGTGTGTTACTTCTGCACGTGTGCGTTTTAGAATTAGGCTTTATAATTATTGGACTCATATAGTTTGTTTTAAATTTTGGTCAGTTCGAGTCATGGATGCACTCACTGCACCAACACGCTTTCTTAGTAGTGCATAAATGGTAAGAAAACAAAAAGTTATAGTGACAATTTTTTGTGAAATTAGTGATCCAATGAAATTAACTTTTTTCTAGTCATGTGGACAAACTCAACCAATTAGATTATCCTTACATTGATAAGTTCTTACATATTTTGCAGAACAATCCAATTTGATTATTTTTAATCACGTGAGTCAGTTTGACAAATCAGATCACACTTGAAGTGAAAACTACCCTAGGGTGATTTTCAATCACCATGGAAACTACCTAATTAAAATTCAGTAGTATCCTATGACAAGTTGGTGGCACTGTAAATCTAAGTCAAATTCGAGGTTAGCAAGTTAGGTTTTCCGTCAGTCTGTGTCAAAACTGACGCAAAACCTAACCTGATAACCTCGAATTTGACATAGGCTTACAGTGCCACCAACATAATACTATTATAATGAAGTGTCAAATTAATTTGTAAGAAAATGGCGAATTTATTTAAGAACTTATCTTCCCGAATTCACCGCGACCAGTGATAAATCCTTATAATTTTGACAAATAATATCCCTCATGTGCGTTGCCTTTAAGACAAGCACTTTCGGGTTGTTATTTGTCAAAATTATTGCGGGTGATTATCACTGCCCTTGGTAAATTATAGCTGAAAACTACCCGTGGGTTGTTATCAGTTTATGTACAGCAGTCAGTTTGGGTTGCCATGTTACGTCAAGGTTTTGACAGTTCGCAATGAAGTATTTTAAGATGTCATATTCTTTTCATAATTGCACTTCCACTAAATAAATGTAAATAAATAGTTTCAAGGGCAAAAAATTGTCTAACCGAATATCCCTCGAGCATTGATAAATACTTATAATTTTATTACAACTTCTTCAAGCACGTTGCTTTTAGGCAACGTTTAAGCAATGTACTTTCGGAAACTGCAATAAAATTATTTCGTATATATCACTGTCCTTGGGATATTATAGCTGAAAACAAGATTATCACAAATTCAAGAAATTATAGTAAACGAATAGATCAAAATCTATAATTATATCGACAGCCTTTTCTGCGTTAACTAAAGATAATGGAAGAAAGAAGTGTTGAGAATATTTTGACATTAAAAAGTGTATGTGCGTTGCCTATCTAATTTCTAGATTTACAGTTGACATTGTTGCTGTTTTGTGATAATTTTTAGCATACAATTTCAGTGTACAAGTACAAATGTTATAAATATTCACTTTACTTCCTGTATTGTAAAAGGAATTTTTGAGCTTTATGTGACTAGTGCTGAATAAGCGGATTTATTTTGGAAATTGTCAATAATCGGATGTAGATAGGATGTAATGATTTAATGAGTTGCTGCACCTATCTGTCAGTGAGTGCCACTGAAATATATTTTATGCAACCCTTTTGCCACCCATGCGCAAGGGTTTTTTCTACTAGATCAATACCTTGGGCCACTCTTGAGGTCTGATATGATTTTAATCTCAGCATTGTTGAAATTACTCGTAATTTCATGCTACTTTTAAAAAATATGACGTTAACACGACATAAATACAAATGCTAATAAAAACAGGCTCCTTTGGGTTTTAATTATTACATTTATTTAAACTCATCTGTTGCTCTGAAACTTTTTTGAGAAAAACTTGAACCTGCTTTTTTCGAAAACTAAACGTTTTTCCATAAGACATTATTGAACTAATCGTGTTATTTTACCATCCTCTTTTACCAGTTAAAATATTTGCACAACTATTAAAGTCAATCTGTACCTATATGAGTACACTGGGATTATACAAAAACGGACTATTATTAATAAAATAATACTATAACCCATGGTATGAATAATACAGGTTGAAACCTGCCCGCATATGCCCAGTCGTTCAGAAAATAGAGGGGAGATGTCAGCCAATCCCCAATGAGCCTAGTCAGGAAATCCATCGAAGTCGCTATCATGGTGTATATTGTTGCTGGCACTGTCAGTCGATGTCAAATTCGAGGTTAGCAGGTTGGGTTTTTCGTCAGCCTGACACCAACTGACGTAAAACATAACCTCGAATTTGTCATAGACGGCGTCACTAACAATACACTTGAGTACTACCATTCGTTCCCTTTGGGGGCCCATTTTTTATTGGTTGAATTTGAGGCCGCCCACAATGCATCCATTCTGCGGAACGTTACACCTTGTATTCTATGCACCATGATATAACCTATAAGTAAAACAAACAGTATATAAAACAAACAATATACGGATGGGGCCATAATTATACAGATTGCGGCAGCGAACTAGGACCATTGTAAAAGCAAGGAGAATATGCATGTGGCCGTCGTCGTGTTTAACAAACGAACAATCAATGTGCGATAGCGGTAGGTCGTTAGGATCATTATAAATACAAGGTATATATTCAATTTTATAAATTTTTAAATACAACTACGGCCACATGTAAAGTCCCCTTGCTTTTGCTATGGTCCTAGTTGCCTGCCGCAATCTGTGTATAACAGCAATGAGATAACATGAACAACAAAATAGAGTACTTGAGTAAGAAAGAGATGACCATACAAAAAAAATATTTTAGTAGGCATGTTTAGTTGACAATAATGTCATAATTAAAATGAGCTTCAAGCCTACTCGAATATTCGCTACTATGTTTATCTCTTTCTTACTCAAGCAATACGTGTTATTTTCTTGTTCATGTTATCTCATTGCTGTTATACATATGTACAGATTGCGGCAGGCAACTAGGATCATAGTAAAAGCAATGAGACCTTACATGTGGCCGTAGGTGTATTTAAAAAATTTAAAAATCGAATTTATACCTTGTATTTATAATGACCCTAACGACCTACCGCTATGGTACATTGATTGTTCGTTTGTTAAACACAATTACGGCCACATGTAAGGTCCCCTTGCTTTTGCTATAGTCCTAGTTGCCTGCTGCAATCTGTATATAATTATGGCCCTATCGGTATAAATAAAACAATGCATGTATATCTAAATAAATAAAACAACTATTAAAGTTAGTAAGGGCTGACAATTATAGTGACAACCACTCCGACACGGACACTGTCAGTTGATGTAGGTCTTCTGGAGTGCCTTCGAATGCTGTTTCTGGACAGTGCTTTTTATGTGTTCCATGATCTTTTCTTGGGCAATGTAATCGTTTCATCTGGGAGAATCCTTGTTCTGTACGAATCCTGTTCAAGCTGCACCATTGCTTGCGTGGCAGAGAAAATCTTGCTACTCGTTAAGTAGGATTGTGTACTTGTCGACACTTATTCTTCTGCTTCTCCCCAAGCTGTTGTCCATATAAAGCATTAAAATCGGTGGTCAATTCTTCGGTTGTTAGTGTATAAGATGGATGTCTAGATTTAAGACGAAAGCGTTTTCTGATGATAGAATCGTCATTGGAATGAATGGGTTGTGTCGGCACACTAGCGCATGTCTGGTACTGGTTGATGGAGCTGGGAAGTTACTTAGAACTGGTAGCCAAGGTGGTGGTGTTGCTGTAATTAGCCTCATTGTCTGATTTAGCTAAACATCTAGTAGATTCGTATGTTTGCTATTGAGACAAACTGGGGCAAAATATTCTGCATTTGAGTATACAAAAGCTATGGCTGATGTTCGAAGGATCTTTGCTCTGACTCCCCATGACGAATTATGTTTGAATGATGTTAGTTCGTGTTGTTTTTTGGCAGCAACCTTTTGCAAATGCGTCTTATAGATAGGCTTCGGTCTAGAGTGACTCAGAGGTATTCAGGACTGCTATTGTTTCAGTCACACTCCACGAAAGCGAATATGCAGCTGATAGTGTACTAGTTTATTGTTCAAATGGAACATTGTAACATCAGTTTTGTTGAGATTAGGATGTAAACCCCACTTGGTAAAGTACGTGTCATAAATTTGAAGATGGTTAGCAATGATGGCTTCAGTTTATCCAACGATACGGTGATGTATATATTGCCATGTCATCTGCATAAATAAGCTTTTGGGAGCTAGTATCTGGAATGTCAGCGGTATAGATGTTAAAAAGTACAGGTGGCAGTACGGATCCTTGAGGCAAGCCATTATTTATAGATCTGAAATCGGTTTTCTTGCCATTCAGATGGACCTGAAAGAGCCATTCGTATAACATATTATTGAGGAGGCGGATAAATCGCCGACAGGGAACCATGTCATAGGTTAGTGGAGAAATTTGTAGGAGGAAATCGTCACCAACCGTGTAATTTCCGTGGCGTCTCTTCAATGTGCGAGTCAGCATCGGAGCACCATTTCAGAAGGTAAATTTTAGAGGAAGCAGTTTGATACATCTCTTACCAATTGCGTAAGGATGTATACCATACACGGCAGATGTGAAGGGAAACTTTTACTCATCCAACCAACACCTTTATTTCTGTGTTTTTAAACATACATTTTTGGTAACAAACCTGGAACTTAAGTTTTATCATTCGATCCTCTCAAAACCATGCGCGCCGTTTCCCCGGCAACCATTTTGGCGCGTGTGCATAGACGCAAACAAATTAACTTAATACGATACATCACACAGTTGGAGCAGCCTCGTAGTATGGGGTTCTGCAAGTTTGGACATTTCCCGAGGGGTTGAACGTAATTTCAGCAGCCTAGACCCGTCTAGATTCGAATAATCGAGATAGCGTCCCTTACATTTGTGGTTTGGAGCCGATATTGCAAGTTTTGCCGGAAATAGGACAAATGAAGATCGCGCGTCGGTTTGCGTCATCTAAGTCAAAACAAGTTAGTCGGAAGCTACCTCACACGCTAAATTTCGCGGACGAACAAATCATTCTGTGTACACTAAATTTTGAGATTATAGACCTGTCAAATATGTAGTTACGCATCTGCCATACTGGTTAATTTATCATACAGCAAAGCAGTTGTAATACAAAGTTAATGAACCTAGTCCCCTGAGACAAGTGTTAGTTTTTTTTATTTCATGTTTTACCGGAGTTAAGCCTTATTTAATTGAAAATAAACAAAATACGGACACTAATGAACCATTTATTGAAATAATAGTTATAACATTTTTTCATTGGCCCTAAGTTTTACATAAAATTCAAATATTAAAACCATTTGATTTATAAATTGTAGTAATTTGCCCTGATTAATTATTTTTTTTAAATTTCATTTAAAAAGGTAGGCTTTTTAAAATTAATTTCAGTGCGCGAAGTGCCACTTTTTTCACTCAGTGAAAAAAAGGGACACATTGCTTTTAATTTGGAAATCAACGACTTTAAATAGACGTTTCTTTAGTTACCAGAACTGACCAACGCACTTGACTAAAATGAAGGCAAATGAAATTATATACAAAATAGGCTGTAATTTGAATATTTAATTAAATTTTTTAAAATCTTATAGACAACTCGTGTTATCATGCTTATTTTTCACGCCTGTAGATTATTAGCTGCGCCCTCCACACTTGTGAAAAAAAAATGCACTTCTAACACTTGTGGTCTAAATAACTATTTATTTACTAGTGCTTTTTAATAAGTGGGGCGTCATTACAGTATATTTGTATGCTGCACGTAGATGAAACACCTTTGCGTTTTTTCTATTTAAGGAAACAAATAGATGGGGAGCTGGAGCTTTTTATATTCTGGCGAAGTCGAGGAAAAATATCATCTTGTTAATTAATGTAATATTATACGCACGGATGAAAAATATATGTATAAGTTTGTCCATATTAAGCTGTAATGTGTGAAACGACTTAGCCAACAGGCATCTAGAAAAAATGGCACACTCAAAATGGTTAACCACTAGAAACAGAGTGTTGCAACTGCATGTGGGGACTCCAGACCCTTCAGAAAATTTAAAGTACTTAACAGAATACATTTTGAAAGTTTATGTTTCAATATGGTTTTAAAGTATCTTCTGAACTAAAATATGGTCCAAAACATTTACTAAGACTGATACGGCAATCCCGATATTCATTTTAGTGGATATTTTGCACATCCAAAATAGTACATTGTGTATCTGATGTAATGGAGTGTGTGACTTTGCTCAACAAAATTTTGTCAATAATGTGTCAATTCTAGTACGATTGAGGGAAAGATATTTTGTTAGCAAAGCTTGGTGATTCTCATGTGCATATCCGAAACCTGGGATAAAGGTGTACTTTCAAACTTAGACATGGTACTCTTGAGACATGAATACGAAAATTTAAAACACCAGAGAATAATTTTGGAGATTATACCACTCCCTCTAACATCAACCACTGAAAACGGCAAAATGCATAGTTACGCATGTACTAACTTTTGATAATGTACATAGCAACTGACAATCACATACCTTCCTGATTAATAGGTGATAATCACACGCCTTCACAAACATCGCGTTACCTGCTGTCAGTACAATTGTCATAACAACCACATTAACTGTACTTTTAATATTTAAAATACACTATTCAAACGTTGTTTATTGACTCGTGATATAATCTAGCCGAATGCAACTCGTGTCTTCTTGATTATCAAATAATTTCTGTTTCCACTCGATATATTGTTTTAGGCAATCACCCTCGTTCTTCGGACTCGCGCGATTGCCAAACAATATATCTCGTGTAAAAAGAAATGATGATTTGATAATCAAGAACCCACTAGTTGCATTATACATGATTATAGCACTCCCTCTAACATCAACCAATGAAAAACGGCAAAATGCATAGTTACGTATGTACTAACTTTTGATAATGTACATAGCAACTGATAATCACATACCTTCCTGATTAGTAGGTGATAATCACACGCCTTCACAAACATCACGTTACCTGCTGTCAGTACAATTGTCATAACAACCACATTAACTGTACTTTTAATATTTAAAATATACTATTCAAACGTTGTTTATTGACTCGTGATATAATCTAGCCGAATGCAACTCGTGTCTTCTTGATTATCAAATCATTTCTGTTTCCACTCGATATATTGTTTATATCTCATGTAAAGAGAAATGATTATTTGATCATCAAGAACCCACTGGTTGCATTATATATGACAATGAATACTTTGAGCTGATAAACCGGCAATCAGTTGTTATTATCGAACCACGAATCTCTAAGAAATATTCCACAGCAAACTTAAAAAACTGATTGAAAATGTCTCAGACCAAATCTCAATTTTGAATGCCCTTTGTCCTTCCCAGGGTGTAGAAAGATCTGTAATGTTAGTGACATAAGCATCGAAATCTCATTGTTGACGAGATGCAAGAAATTGATTTATACGATGCCGGATAGGTTCCCGGGAGCTTTTTCCAAAATTTTGTACTTAATGCGACTTTTTGAAGGCCTTGGCTTGAAGAGCTGGAAATGAAAGAAGGGCGGGTGGGTGGTATTTGACATGCAGCCACCTTTTCGTGGTGAGTTCTGGGTTGTTTAATAATACAGATAAGAAGCGAAGAGTTGCATAAAACGTAAGTACTCATAAGTTTAATTAATCAAAAAAAAACATTGAATGCCCCGTGGCACCGGAAAACGTAATCGTATTATGCCTAGTTTTTGCACAGTAGCATATAGAAGAAATAACATTTAAAAAAAATCACTATTTTTGATTCACTTTATTAAACAAAATTGTAAAACTTTGTAAGTCGCCATCCTAGTCTCAATGCACGTTCTAAGCTACCCAGAAAGAGCTACTACAACCGGGAGACGTCGATTTAGAACCCCTTTCGTTGCAGCATCACAACGCTTGGCTCCTAAACTTCGAACAGCATAACTCGGTTTTCGTATAGCATACATCAAAACAACCTTTTGGCGTTTGCACTACTCCCTTATTCATTTTTTGGAAACAAAACTGGTAGCAGCTTTAGTGTAATAAAATTTTCCAAGGTGAAAACAACCAGATATAGTAAAAATAGGGGTAACAGACTTAATAAAAGGCGGCGCTCAACCATTATTCAAATTCAACCTTTATACAATTTCCATAAAATCGACTGTTTGTGAGTTTTGGCAGTGTAGATCCTATACTTCATTACTGCTCCATTACAAACAATTGCGGCAGATCTAAGTCAATCTGCCTTAAATTAAATGGGTGGCTCGAATTTTTGCTAGTTGCTGTAATATACTTCCTATAAAATAAATATTTACTGAAATATAAACCCTAAACAACTTCCTTCACATTTCTCAAAAACTTCAGAAGGAAGCCTACAGCTAGAACTTAAGGAATCACCTTGCCTCCTTCAGAAAATCTCATGTCTTGTATTACTACAAGTTTTGGAGTCGGGTTTGTGCTAGTTCAAACATGAAGCAGTACACCTGCTAAAAGCGTTAAAGAGAAGTATACAACTCAAGCTTAGAAGTTCGAAGCACTTCAGAATAAAAGTTTCCATTGAGAAAACTCTGAAAAGTAACGGTAAGCTAACTGCTACGTTATAAAAAAACATTTTAAAGTGCAGAATATACTCGGTTGTCATCTTATCTAAACTAAAGCTCAACATGCAGTTGCAGAGCTGTAGCAGAAGTAATTAAAGGAGATAGTTTTAACAATGGAAATGAGGTAACTACATATTCTTCCTAATCAAACTAGTAACAGTGACGGAAACCACAATGCTGCTAACAGTTTCATAATACGTTGATAGTAAAATGCCAACCGAGGGGTCCACTAAAGTAAATTGCTGAGAAGAATAGGGAAAATTTCACTTATTTATGGGTGATACATTCTGACATTGATGTTACACGATCACATAAATGTATTAGTTTATTATAGCATTTAATTCCATATTTAGATAGCGTAAATACATTTTCTTTTCTGGCGAATTTTTCGAAAATAATCGTTGGAAATGTCATTTGAAGTTATAAAAAATATAGTGTTACATTTATTAATTCAAAATATTTTCACGAGCTTCCTATAATATTGTAAAGGATTATGTTCCATGATGATAATAATTATGATTTATAATTTAACAAATAAATACACACCCTACACATTTTTATTTTGTTCAAATCAAATTCTTACTGATTAAAAGTAAATGAATATCTGTATCAATGAGTTCATTCGGGGCCCACACGAAGGCGAGTGGAGGGGATGGGGTCCTAGATTCTGCTAAACAGCATAGGAAAGCAGTGCGGTATTTGACGTTTTATTTAATAATAATAATTACTATATGTTGTAACAGACTACTATAGATCAATATAGTATGTGTACAGTTATACAAATAATTTTTAAATATTATTTGTCAATAAAAACCAAAGCAACACAACAATTTTCACGACATATCTTTTCAGTATTTATTCCAGGTTTATATAATCAAACAACAAACAAGTTTAAACTAGTACATTTAAACAACAAATTGTTACCTAACTCTGACTATAAAATAAGGAGTAGCAAAGGCTACCGGATTCTCAGCCGGAGCTGGTCGTGGGTCGGACAAAAGACTTAAAGCGTAAGCTGAAACGATGAGTAAATTATGGGCGCCAAGTAGCAGGTGACCCAGCACTTTGCTAATCATCAAACAAGACACTACGGAAGGTGCTACTAAGCGATCCTGAAAATTAGAGATAGCGACAAGGACACACAAATCAAATTCGCAGGCATAAGTAACGAGTATATATAATTTAATAAAATATTAACAATGCTCAGTAGTATATCACAATAACAACAGATATCACAAACCAGATTTCATATACCAAGATAGTAAAATTTATCACAGATTGAACTCACCAGTTTAAATAAATACAGTAGTCGAAGATCGTAGCAATTCGTATGTATGACCAAACGCGTTTCAAATTTAAGCGATAGCTAAACCCTCAGTTGCAAAAATACATAATTATACTAGTAATCAATTGTACACAAATCCCATTATTACCCAATATCTTGGTTTATAGGGGCGCAAAATTACCCGAAACACGCTAATTAAATCTCGCCCTAAAGGGGCATAATTGCTTAAACAACGATCGGACTGATTTCGCTAATTTCTTGCAAAATGGGGCCGCACTAAGCCAAGTTCAACTGAACTGACAGATCTCTCCACTGAGATCGAGTCTAAAAATAAGGCGTATGCAAGAATTGCTTCACAAAATTTACATAAGGGAAACCTTATCGTCCCTATGCATCTACATTAGACACAGCCACTCTAATGGAGGCTTGAAATGTTAAAGTTGCAAATATTAAGATGTTAAACTACAAAATAGGTTTACTTTAAACTGCAGGTGAGTTATCACAACATTAAAGTAAGTAAATTAATTGACTTATCAAAATCTGGCCGTAGTCCAAACGCTACAATGAATAATAATTAAACACACATTAAAATGAGGCCTATAACACAGGTTAAGTTGGTCGAGCTCAAAACTGCACAAGAACGCTTAAGGCAATTGCAAAGACAACAGACCTTGACTGCACCAGGTGACGAACGTGCTAAATCGGAGGCCTACTGCACGATGTCGAGGAAGCCAGGTAATCCAACGGGCTTTGCCGCAGGTAACGTAGAGATCTCGGGCCAGTAAATCTGCTAGCCTGTTTTAGGGACTGGAAATCTCCCAAACTCACAGCCAGCGGACTGCAGCAACTGCCTGGAGAAAGTGCTCTCCAAGAGGGGCCAAATCCATCAACCAAACGCTTCGAAGAGTTTCTGCGCCACCATGAACAAACTCGCCGCTCACCAACAGAGATGCGTTAGTTCATACTAAAGGACTGCTTCCTAATCTGAGTGCGTTCACCGCCCGTACCAAAGGGGAATTCAGTGCGTTCACCGCCCGTACCAAAGGGGAATTGAGTGCTTTCGCCGCCCGTACCAAAGGGAGCTAAAAGGGACAACATTCCGCCTTAGAAATATAACCAATAATTGTCAAAATAGCATACCGTCAGGTGTTCTGCTCCGAATCGCCCAAGTAATTACATGTGCTTGTCAGATGAATTCCGGACAAAAGTCCGTGCTTGAAATGTATCACAACAAAAACGTCGGGGACGTCTCCCGGACAAAATTCACACCAAGATATACATTTTCATGCTAGGATGAGCGTGACAAAACCGAATTACAAATATTCGTGCATCGATTAACCAAAGATGCTTTTCACCACTTCCATCTTCTGACAAGTCAAAATGGCTAATGATAATTTGACAGCTAGGCCCAGAATTCCAAATTTGCAGAAAAATCGCATCTGCAACCAACATAGCACGCGTACAACGTGAGGCCTAACCTGCAGTGACTTTACTTGAGGAAATGGGTAACTGAAATTAGGCTAGTTAAAGTAAGTTAGATCTAGGATTAGTCCGATATAGGGTAAATAGTTAGAGCGAAATGTGCAAAGTGCCTTGAATTAGGCAAGGATAAGGCAAATCGTTAAATTAATACGAAAAGTGACTTTTGGCCCATAACAAAATTAAAAAATATTCTTGTTACGCATAAATGCAAAAAAAAACTTAAAGGCTATATAAATAAAAATAAGCATGAAACATTCTACCAACTATAATATGTAAGGCATATATTAATTATACGTATTTAACTTCCGTTTTTTTGTTTCCCGCGAGACATCACTTTTGTTTTTTCTATAGTTGTTCAATAAAATGTTTGAAAAAATAAAAATAAATTTTTTAATGAGAGTTACTTTGTCGCCTTTAGTATCGCAATTGCATTTACTTTTAAATTTTCACAGTAAGTAATACTTAAACTGCACAACACGCGTCTTTGGTTTGTTGCACTTAAAAATATATGTTCATAAATCTCACTAATTACAACAGTAAACAATTTAAACATGATTATTAATATATCTACAATCCACTGTTTTGGAAATTTTAAACCACCTCGATCTAAATCCTTTAAATATATTAGGGTTTCATCGCTATTTTCATATAACAGCTCTTTGTCATGTGTTAATTCGTTTTTGCAAGAATCACAGAAAACTTTTGACTTGAGAACAGTTGCAATATAGCCACCAATATATATAAGTGCCATATGATCACTTTTTGAGATCTCCACAACATCTGTATGTTTATCAATTTCCTCGTATGCTTGATTAATATTTTCGTCGCTTAAATCCTCTAAGTTAATTTCGTTTATGTCCGCAAACAAGTGTCGTATCTCTAAGTGTCCTTTACTTGCGGATTTTAGTTTTAATAAATTTAAAAGTTTTATTTTTTTTCACTTTCTAAAATTTGATTAACTGATATATGATAACTCGCTCCACTCATTTGCCTGTACTGTGCGAATCTACCTTCTAAAGGATCACTTTGAAATTTCGCTAATAAGATATATTTGAAATTTTGAGTTTCTAGTAAATATTTGCATAACAATATCAACGTTTCGCAAGTATGAATTAAGGCGTGCTGAGTTTGTTGTGTTAACTTTCCATGACGTTTATCAACGTTTGTTACCTTAAGAGAATCCCATTCTTTTAACCAGCTTATGAATTTCTGTAGAAAATGAACATTGCTCTCTTCCACTTTTTCTAATTGGATCACAGTATGGATCTCTTAAGTGTTTTCCTTTAAGACGATTATTACAGTTCATTATTTTCCACCATAAGCTACAACTTCCAAAAACATGAGTGTGCCATTTGCTTCAATATTCAACTCTCCTCGTAGTGTTTTTAAAGTTGATCTAGTTTTTTCATTAAATAATTTCGCGCAAAGTAATACATTTTGTCTTTGTAAACCCGAAGGATTTAATACCACTTTATTTAATGCTGGAGCCATTTTGACGACTTGTGATTGCTCATAATAATACAAACGCCGTAAATGGCTAACTTTTGCCTGAATGTAGTTTTCATTTACTGCATTACTGTCGTTTTGATTAATCTGCTGCTCGGTTTTGAAAAGTGGAATATATAATGTCTGCTCGCTGTCTTTTTGGTTAAGCCAATTATTTCTTATGGACTTAAACAGATGTACTGAATCAAACAGAAGAAATATCGGCTTATTATTGATACTATTCACAATAGTATTTGTCATTGTTCCACCACACAGGAGATCAAAGGTTTTCTTATTTACCCTATTATTGTCTGAAATAAGACATAAAATTTCATATCCACAGTTAGTTACTTCACTAATGACCATCATGATCAAGTCTTTTAAATACTCAGCTGTTAAATTCTGAACCGGAAATAAACCTACAATGTCTTTGTTGGTAGATAAAACTGACGTAATCATGAATGCTTGTACTGTGGTAGCTTTCTTAGGAAAATCATTTGCACTCATTCCTTCCAACTTACCATTTTTGTACATTATTTCCGGCTTAACGTAAATTTCGTCCAGCAATATGTTCACAAATCTTTCCTCTCGATTTAATAATTTAATTTTTTCTGTTAGATATTTAATATGTGCATCATTCATCCCCGATTGGCTAATAACACCACTGTAACAAATATTCTTTAAATATGAAGTATGTGGCAACGTTAGCGTGTCTGAATTTCTCAAGAATTTATATGCAGATGGATAGGAATAAAAAAAAGTACATGACCATATCAACATTTCTGGATTATATCTTCTTGTCGTTGCATCTCCATGCAACAGTAAGTCAACTTGTGTCTTTATGAATTTTATTTTATTAATTGAACTTTCTTCTAGCTGCTTATCAATAGAGCAACATTCATCTAAAAGGAATTTAATATTTTTTAATCTAAATTTTACATCGGTTGCGGTGTCTTGATTATCCTGCGTTATTAGTTCTAATAATTGCTGTAGTTTTGGCCACGTATCGCATAAAGCCGAGTTATTTAAAATATGTTTGTATTTTTTTTCAGGTATTACGAGTGATTTCTCGTACAGATTTACACTCAAGTCGGAATTAACTCTTAAACAGCGTCTTATTTCTGGGCACTTGTTGTCTAAATTAATTATATTAAGAAAGCAAATTGACGCGATGTTTTCTGTAACCGTCAAGCAGTTAAAGGATAAGTTTTTAAATTTTGATTTGTACATATTTTTTAAATGTTCAAAATTCAGTATTTTTTCTCTATCTAGCTTTTTGTTCCTTATAATTTCTAAATTAGCATGCTTTTGACTTTCACGAAATTTTGGTTCTTTTCTTGTTGGCGGTGCTTTTGTTGTCATGTAAGATGGCTGGGCAGGAAAAATGGTCGGATAAGCATTTTCTAATAAACTAGTTTTCTTTCGAGCTACCACCTGAACAGTTCCATCGGGATTTACGTATTTATCGTTACTAATTATAAATTTGGTCTCAAAATGATTTGCACACACTACTGTTGATGGACCCGGCACAAAATTTTCACGATAAATTGCTCTAATCCATTTTTGTTTTAATTCTTCGTCTTTTGGGAACCGAAAAACAGCTGTGTAATTTTCTCCCCCGTTATAATTACTAGTACATGCGGGAACGCAACACTTTCTTGGCATGCTGTCAAAGAGTATTCCGAAATTATTTGTATAATTCTACATAAATACGTGTCAACTTACTTGTTTTGTTAGTGTGGTTTCGTCTATTATAATAATTACTTCAGGCATTAGACTTTAAAAATCTTGTTGTGTAGAACCGTTAAAAATACATGTAATAATAGTAAATAGTAACAAACACCACAACAAATTGCACTTGCCGCTAATCTTTACTTGCTAAACTGTCCATCTCCGTGCTCTGTAAGCCTCCATCCCCTCTACTTTCTCGCGATTTGTCTGCTAGGGTCCGGCCCGGTAGGTATAACGTAGGCCCCGGTTCATTGAATTCAGTGTTTTGCCCTTTTTAATATTGCGCACATCTGCAAATAAAATAAGTTATGGCTAGCTCTTTTTCGATAGGCATGGACTCAAAATCTGGTTGGGTCCACCTATTTGTTCAAAATAAAAATCTCCGTGATACGCCACTGGGCTATGAAATTTAGAAGTAGCAATCGCGCAATCTCGCGGCGCTATCAATAATATCTATCAGCAAATCGATTCTACGTCCAGTTCAATTCTGTGTGATTATAGTGAATTTAAAAGCAAATCCATGAACAAATTAATAGGTAATTCAAATCTCGCGCTTTATTAAGCGTTCCTAATCGTGTTTTGTTTTAGATCGTTGGCGGCTTCCTTCGCAATTCAGATGTCTTTAATGCGTCCCTAACATAACCTCAACTTATATTTTCACAATTTGTGGAACTCCTGCTTTATTTTGACGTATTGTAATACTGGGATCAGCTTTCTCCCATAGGGCTCGTTCCTCATGGTAAATTTCGTAGTTCTAGCACGCTTATACGCTTGGCATACCTGACCTTTCTTAGGCTGCGGCTGGTTTCTCGGACAGCTTCTCCTGATGATTGCGGCTGGATGCTGGACCCCCGGGATGCTGCAACCGCTGTGCTGGCCTCGTACACACCGGGCGGAACTGCTGACACCCTCTCTCAGGCTCTGGACCTTGGCTAAAGCCCGCAACTGGTGCTCGTAAACTGGATCTGGGCTGCCGATCTTGTCGAAAGCGGTCGCCGGAGAAAATATTTTCAATGTGATAGATTTTTAGACCCACACTCCCACATGTGCACTGTAAACTGCTGATCACGCCGGTATAATTATTTTTTATTTATTTTTATGGTAAAATGGTTTAAAAGTTAAATAAACTAGAGACACAAATTAGCTTGTCAGGAATTAATTTATTTTAATTGTTTCTCTCCTCGCGTTCGTTAACAACAATTGCCTATCTGGCTACATAAAAACGGATGTTAACTGAATAGAATGCAATTTCTTATAATCTAATTTTACAACTTAATTTATAAAACTGTACATAATCTTACTTTCTAAATTATTGTGTGTTCATGTTTGCAATTTATCTAGGTTCTAGCGCCACTCACGAAGTTTTATTTTAATTTTCTGTTTACTTCTGTCATTACACTGACTCATTTTATAAACACAAATCTTGTCCATTTCCTGTAGTGTGATTTTCTCGCAGTTTTTATAAAAACCTGTCTGAATTTCACCAATCTTCAAATATTACTGCTCCCTTTTCTTATAGCCTTATTCGATCTATTATTGTGCTCTTTTTGCACTTTATTGGGACCATTCTGTCCTGTTTACCTTTATTTAAAAAGTTTATAGAACTGTACTTATTCAATTATACTGATATGCAAATTTAATTAACCTGCATGTAATAAATCTCTTTGGTAATAGATTTGTTGCATTATGATTGGCTTTACTTTGCACCAACCTCTTAATTTATGTTAATTGATAAATCTGTGATCCTAATTTACAAATTGAGCTCTGCCTTATTGCCAGTCATTCTAAAGTAGTTTCATTTAATATCGGCAATGCTTTACCGATGCCATTATAAATTAAAATGTCTAATGTGATTTCTTGCAGTTGCCTGCTTACCCCAGCTCTCTGCTTTAATTGACTTGCTTTAATTATTGATTCTGCAAGCAGAGTTGTGTAACGGGCTAAAAACCATTTCAATATTTATGTATTGGCGTGGTGAATATATTGTTCTGTGTGTTTTTTTATGAAGTGTATTATGCTTTTGATGTTATTAATCATTATTTAGATAAATTACTCTATGATCTCAAAGGGTTGGGTTTCTACATCCTAGCAAATACGATTGAATGTATAATTAGAAGCAATACATTTGCTATTAAAATAATTACCGTGGTGTTTATCATTTTTAAAAGTAATCGCAAGTCCTCGGTTCGAATCCCACCGGGGTCGGAATTTCTCCTCAGCCTTGGCGATTGGAATCGTGCCCGGTGAGACCACTCACAGTTGTGCACCAGATTAAATGTGTTCTACTCAGAACCACAGACCTAAGAGATAGAGTAACACACCACGCAGACACACACCGCACACAATGGTTGCTGCGCAAGCACAAAAGGTGCGCTCTAACTCTGTAACAAAGCACCAGCCGCTACACCGCAAGATAAATGAGGTTACAGATAATACATACATGCATACAAAAGTAATCGCTTTAGCCACCGCTTGTTTATCCAATGCGACCTCTACAAAATTAGATATTTCAACTGATGGGAACAACTTTACAAACATGGCGCTCCAACCTTACAATTTCTCAAAAACAAGTTGACTTCGATTTAAAAATTACATCAATAATTACGGAAGAGTGCGTTGCCTAAGTGATATAACAAACCTCAGTAAATAGACGCCACAACAAAACACTCATCATGCGTTTCTTCTGGAAATGTGCAGAAACCAACACCACATCCTATCCTTAGGATAACTTTCTGACCTTATTTGGCCGTCCTGATACAAAACAACCAGGTGTTCCCACAGTAAGTACCATGACTGACATGGGCTTCTATTTCTCTCCGTTGGCTGCCTGTAACAAGCCAGATACTTTTTCGAACACCGCCCACAGCCTGCACCACTCCAAAACTGCTTATAACACTGTCTTTGCCCCAGTTCTCAGGGCTCTGCCGCTCAACACGAATGAGTGCTTCCCAGGCTATGCCAACCTCGCAATTGCTCCAAATCTTGCCATAGGAACAACAGCTACGACGACGTACTACTCGACACTTTTTAAAACTACCGTAGGGGTGCAACGAATCAAAGCAATCCATTTACGGCCTACCAAAAAGACACTACGCTAATAATAAAACAATGAATTGGAAAAAATTGGTATTTATTCGCTTTTATATGGATTATTTATGAGGAAGCTAAATACACACTTCACAGCTTGGCTTCGTTTTTCCCTTCTTTTTTGTTTACATTCATCTTACATTGTTATTTATTATTTCTAAGCCTGCTCTGATTACAATCAATGTCAATATTATTTTTAGTACCGTTTTTACAAATTATTAACTCAATGATATTAATACAATTTGCAAAAATTTAGGTAGCACATTTATAGAATATGTTGTAAAATAATATTTGAAATTCTTGAAATGATATTAATTGCTAGCATAATTTTAAAGGCTTTAAAAGGGTTCATTGCAATATTTTATCATATTTCAGCTTCTACTATTGTCCCAAAGCAACGATCACATAGCAAAAAACTATGATCCGGTATTGGATATAAAGATGGTTGTGTGCGTCGGCTGCTAATATTACTTTGAGATTTACATTAAAAGCTAATAATAGACACCCTCATCGATATTTGAGTTCAATATACTACATTTATATTAACGTTATGTTATTAAGCTTATAATTAGTAAATAATGCTAATACCAAGGGCTTTAATCCCAAACGAGATTAAATTTGCACAATTTATTTTCATTGGAAAGTGATAATAAGCCACTACGTTGTCTGTTCGTTCTGATATCATAGTAGGAAGTTTTACAAAGCAGCACAGAAGCAGGACGACCTGTAAGAAAAAGAACACTAATATAACACTACAATAAATTGTAAATAAGTAACGTGTGCGTGAATTCATATAAAATTGTCACCGGCGTTTTTTTGCGATTTAACCAAGTAAACGTGCAGTAGTAAGTCTAATAAAGTTTAACGTTTTGTACAATGATAAGCGTGCGTTAGTGTTGTACCTCACTTAAGCGAAGGTTAGTAGCCCTGGCTAGCTCTAACTCTCGGTAGAATATGACGTGAATAAGGACAAGGCAGCGGTTCTTAAGGTTAGATAAAAATATTATAAATTAAAACAAAATTGGCACCAGTCATTATACATAACATAATCACAAATCTAGCTACCAAAACAAATCACCACCTACCTTGTATGCTTTTAACTTCAAGCTAAATCTCAAAAAGAAGCAGGTGCATGAAGGGCCAGAGTAAAAAAAAAAGAAAATGTACCAGTAACAGTAAATAGACATTTAATATTCAGCAACGGCGTTGGATTAAACAATTATAATTGAAGCTAAGTGCTCAATAAGTAGCAGAACTGTTAAATAACCATTTAATCGGTTGGAGTCACACAAATATATTTTAATGTACCTAATTAGAATTTGAACGTATATACACGACAACACATTAAATATTTCTAATGCCTGCAACAATGACGGCTGCGCTGATAATGCAACGGCAAAAATTTTCATCTGAATGCTATGCAAACATCCAGCTAATGAATGAAATGGAACGCACTTCGCCCGGCTTGCAAACTAGCAAAATTTAGATTAGAATAGGCCGGGTGCTGAAGGTCACACTGGACAAGAAGTTTTGTACAGGGTATATATATGCTTGCAGCCAATCCCTAGGTGAAAACGCAATAGCGTTTGATATAACTTTTAATTACCTTAACACGTGAGCTTTTATATCTAAAGGCGTTTGTTTCAAAAATACGCAATTCATAGAAGGCAAATATTGTCATTATGGACCCAATCAAATCGCTGAACGCAAACTGCATGTACTTACTGTGGTATGAGATGTTCTTCAAACGCCCTCAGAAGTAGTCATCAGGTGTGTGAAGACTTCTGCGGAACCTTTGATCAAACCGTGCTTATCGGCCGACAAAGAAAAATCTAACGCTACTACTACCAGAAGATTACCCCGATTGTTAAAAGCCTAATTACTACTTAATTAGTACCGAAAAAAAGAAATAGCAAGGAAATATTTCACCAACAGATGGAACTCGGCCTCACACCAAAATTGTTAACAAGAAACAATTTACTGCTAAGAAGCATAGCTTACTTGGATCAAGACATTGAAAGTCATTCAGTCGGCTTAAATTCTTCGGCTTTCGCAGAATGTTGCTATTAATATGGTGGAGGCGATAGATAACACTAATAATAAACACAATTTCTCAGATACATATACCCTTCACGGATTATTTTTATTAACTGTTACTGATTGGGAAGTAGAAAGACAGATACTAACTTAAAAGATGCTGAAATTCTTCTGGAATTGACGGTATACCAAAATATTTAATAAAAAAAACATATTTCTTATTATAATAAAACCACCAGTTCTCATTATTAATCTATGCTTTAGATAAGGTAAATATTTTGAAATATTTAAAATGACTGATAGGTGCGTTATTAGGTTAGGTGGTCCGTCCGTTTTGATACAGACTGACACCAAACCTAACCTGCCAACCTCGAATTTGACATAGACCTACAGTGCCATCAACACAACATATTATTCATACGTTTGAAGTTTCACGGCCGCCCTTTATGGACTGTTTTAATGAACATATTGTATATGGTTGTAATCGGGAATAAATGATATATAGCATAATTTTGCTGATGTGTGTTATTAATGCCAGTAGCCGAAAGTTATCAGTTATTGCTGGGGACTTTTTATGAAATGGAATTATTATTGAAGTCCATGAGGGCACACTATTGAATACCAGATGTATTGACATACAGCATGAGTTTTGCACTACTGCCAAGGTAAACACAAAAAGTATTCACTGAAAATTGAATTTTGTAAAACACTTTACCACTTTATGATAGTGGAAATAGAAAATTTTGGTGAAAATCATAAGTTTTTTAGTATTTTATTTTTCAGTTTGTTTTCAAAATCCGTCTTTTTAGTATGATACAAAAACGTTTTGACCTATTGAGTATTTTTTAGAAGCAAAGTTAGCTGCATGAGCTTTATTTATTAATTTGTCACATTTTGATAAGTGTTTTCTATAAAAAATTAAATACTTAGTTCCTTTTTTCAAATTATAGCTCATACAATTTTTAATCTGTCTAAAAGCGGTTAAAGATACCACTGACGTGTTCGCGTATTTTGATATTAGCATTTTCAGGCAATTTCTTTGCTTCTTGTTCTTTCTTCTCATGTTTGTAGAAGATGCTCTATTTCCATGTAGCAAGTGCTACTGCAAGTGAGTTACTACATATACGCTTAACAAAGCCCTCTTGCAAATCTATCTCTGTTGATTATGGGGCCGAATACAAAATGTCTCATGATAGGTTCATATAAAGGTTCCGGGTGGTGTAGCTTGAACAAGCGTCCACGTTCGATCAGCAGAGTTAAGCAACACTCTCTCTGGTCAGAACTTGGATGGGAGTTCTACGGCTGTTTCTCCCGGCACCTCGTGGTACGGCTGCCACGGAGAAAAGTTGATCCTGATTGTCATAATAACATCATGACAGTCGTTAGTGGGGTTGGTATACCCCATAAAATGTACAGAGCCGCCTATAGTTGGCCTAACGGCTATTGGCGGAGTGCTGAATAAAATAAAATAAAGATAAGCGTCTTGGAAATCTATTGAAGGATTGGAATAACATTTTAAAAAATGGTCTTACATCCCTGGGTCATGATATTATTGAAACACTTGAGTTGGCAGTTGTATTTTTTTGCATGATTTTCTCTATAAAGGTTTCCGCACTAACAGTTGTCTTTCACATTGTGTAATACCAGTAGACATTTTTGGCGATTGCGCATTAGTTTATTCCTCAGTTTTATTGGAACTGAAAGGATTTTCTGCCGCCAAATTTTTGAGTCCAGGTCGACCGTATATTAATTCTCCAGGATCATAATCATCATCGATTAGTATGCGTACCTTCAAAATAATAGATAAAAGATGTTTTAGCGCCACAAATTTTTAAACTCAAAACTACGATTAATCCCATTCAAAATTCGAAACGAGGAAGAACTCAAACTCCAGGTGCTCACGACGTCTTTCACCCTGAATAAACGTTACCGAAGTCGCAGGAAGATAGTGTAGACACCTGTTCACTTATATTATCTTAAGCTATGAATCTCGATATAAAAATACGTTCTGCCTTCTGCATATTTGTCTTAAAACGAAACGATAAGAAAAGGTAACGTTTAAAATGTTATAATGAGCACGCTAAGTTACACGAAATTTTGGTTCAGTAACATGAAAAGTAATTTCAATTAATTATTTCTCTACGTAACTTCAAATACGCAAATGACAGCCAAGAGGGCATTCAAAATTGCTGAAGGAGATTCTAAATCGTAAATACAGTACTACGCAAATTTAAATGGTAACAATTCGCATATAAGCCGAAATTTAAGTATGCAATCACTGCAAAAAGGACGGTAAATTGGAGACACGAAACACCAGATTTACACAGTATGCAAAATTTGTTACTGTAGTTCAAGTTATAGGTAGAGGAACGTTAGTGGTGTCCAGCAGCTCACTCACCAGATATACAATTCACATAGAATAATAGAGAGGAAGAGGACCTGGCCAGGTCAGCAAGAAATGCTCACAAGTGACGAGAAGATGCACCTGGGCGGAGGTGCAACAATAAGCGTGCTTGCGACGTGGAATGTAGCCAGCTTCATCTAAGAACTCTGCAAACGTTTGATATTTTAATCCTATATGCAATCGATATTTGCGCAGCACGGCAAGAGTGAGATGGTATGAAAACCCCAAATTTTTATTTACCTAGCACAACCTAGTAAATCTAAAGTAAATCGAGTTGCCTTGCGGCCGGTAATGTTGTGCTTGCAAAGTACTACATTCACGAGTTGCAACAGCGTTACCACCTTAGGCAATATTTATTCCGATATAATTTACCACCTCTGATTAAATTTCGATAAGTCACGAAGCTACCTCGCGGTAGCATGAGGAGAAAAACCACGACTGACCATCGACAAGCCAACTTTGCGGTTCACAGCTTGGAGTCGAATTGTAGGCTACTTTAGAAGGTAGAGAGTGCTGGGCTTTGCCTAAAATCGGTAAATAACTGGATTACGACAAATAACTTTAAGGATTCAAAATGAACCTACAGAATGAGGGCGCATTTTTGGGATTTTTTTGTTGCAGACTTTGGGAGCAAAATGTATTAAATTTTTTATAACTGTTTTGTGGTGTGCTGCATTCTCGTTAATCCAGAATATAGTGACATTTTAGAAGCAACTTACCTTTTGGTCGCATGACATCTTAGGAATGGAATTTCACGTTGTTTACCGTTTTGGCATCTTTCGTCTGTTCGATTGAATATCGTATGCTGGGAAAAAATTCTGACATGATCCGCATCGGTTCTATCCTAGCGTGCAGGTTACTCCTTGCTTGTATATCCGTTTCAGGTGTTTCTAGCCTTGGACTTTAGTGGTAATGAAGTGTGTATCGGTCAGAAATTTACTATTGAACTTCGGGCGTTTGTGTAATAAAAAAACAGGCGCATACATAATTGAAGTAAACCCTATATGTAACCCACGACGTGTGTACGAAGCGTTTACAGCGTAATCAATTTATTTTATTTTAAAATGTTAGATTAATGCACGAATAAACAAAATAAAATGAGCATATATTAATTACACATAAAATTATTTTATACAGATAAGTGGAAAATCCGACATAAATAGAACAATGAACTATCAAAAGTTTAAAAACCTATTATTACATTAATACATTTTGCCGCAGTTTGTTAAAGTAAAGCAAGGTTGTACCTTATCTATTGAATCCATCGTAAATCAAAGAAATTGATTTTGCTTCAATCTCGAATATGTACTGAATTCGAAATTGCAACACAGAAAAAAAATCGACCACGAAATCGAAGTCAAAAGGAAGAAGCCTTGAAACGATAAAGCATCATTAGCATACAGAAGGGAAGCGCTTCTGTGAATACTTACTAGCTTAGCAATCCAGCACCAATCCCAAGTAGTTTTATATAATGGTATTGACTTACCGAAAAACGTGTAAAATTGGATGAAAAAGACATGATAAACTGTGTTCCAAGACAGAACCCGCTAACAGAACGGATCTTCGTATAAATGAAAAGATTTTATTTCACAAATCCCGTCCAAATGATCATCAATAAGGATTGGGAAGATAACGGAAATAAAGCCATTAACTTTAAATCCTTCCTAAAGGCGAAACAAAAAGTCCCCGAAAATTTTAAATGGTGGCCGTATACGTTGAGGATGAAATGCCACAAGAAAACCGGTATAAACTGATACACAGGTCGATAACTACTTACATTACCACAGTAGAATAAAGTAGCTATAAAAAACCTTGCCGCATAAGAGTGTTACTTAGCAAGCTCTCTAGAGCTCGTGGCGAAATAGAGTTGGCAAAAGGTATATCCCAACAAAAAGCCTAACGAGCTGGAATAGTACGAAATATATCGCACAGTTATCAATAAAGAATCCAAATAATGTAATAACGGAAAGAAACATAGCCAATAATGCCACAGCTGCGGGATTAGAGACACTATATGTGGTAATAAATGACAGAGATCCATGATTAAAATCACTAACGGAATGTGAGCATACGTAACTTCAAAATCTCCACTGAAACAGGTAGAAAAGTAAACTGTTAGAGCTAATTGAACATTATAACGCATTCAGGTCGGCTTAACAGAATTAGAAAACATCACATTACTCGGGGGATGGAAGAATGCGATAATTCAAACTAAACACGTAACTAAGTCGAAGCTCAACGTTAAGGGTAGCAGATAAAAGTACCTATATCCTTTCAATTTACACAGCAATTAAGTAGCTCTTAGCAAAACTGCAGGTAAGAAAGATCACTAGGGCTAACATTAGTAAATAAAACCAAAATAAATGCGTATGTGTTAACGAATGTAACAACTTGAGTTGCTATTTTAACCCACAACCACCTCCGACTGAGAGGTCTTTTTTATTTGCTTCAGTAAGAGTGGAATAAAACTGGAATCCAAACAAGATTGGTGCCGTGACAAGTTGAAGATTATTTTTTAAAAATAAAAATGGTAATTAAAGCTGACGTAAAAGTTACAAAGTGGATGAAATGAAACAAAATAACAGCTACAATTCAACCCTTTGATCATTGGTTTACTTGTAACTTAAAAATATAAATTTGGTTTTTGTATATAAACTTGTATTTGACCTTATACTGTTGGTACAAAATCCAGAGTCATGTAAAAATAACCACATACGAACTAGGACCCTAGAAAGAAAGTAGCATAGCTACTATAGAAATTTTTCTGTAGTTCGTACTGCGAAGAACCAGCCACCCGCAAATACAATACAAGCCATGAAAGCTTTTAAAAGATTAATTGGGTTTTACCTTCTCTTAACTCTTACGTCTTCAATCTAGTATAATTAGCAATTTATCTATTTATCCTAAAGCGGAAATTTGTTAAACTCTGAAGGTCTATAAATAACAAACTCCAATTTTCTACTCTGGGGATGCAGCAAACCGCAGACACTCAGAGGCCAAGAGGCAAATAAATTAGCTTATTTTTATACAGGAATATTTCAGAAACCTGTTACTTCCTAAATCTTTTTCAGACAAAGCACCATCAAAGAGTTTTAAAAAGCACTTTCGATTACGCTTACGTTAAGCAGCGCATTGTTTCCTTTCTTGCTTAAAAACGCATTTGCTTTTCATTTTTGAAAGTAATATGTTTGAACGCATCAAACAAAAGGAAACCTTATTATCTCCAACTAAGTAGGCCGGAAATAAAAATTCGTACTTGAGATGAAGAAGAGTTAAATAAATTGGCAGACCTATTAATTCGCAAGAAATTAAAAAGCTCGAGGATCAATGGCTTAAAATAGAATTGAAGAAATTGGAAAGTACAAAGAAAAATAGAGACATTGGTTGAAGGATATCAATGTTTAATGTGAATCCACTGAACAAAATAAAAAAGGTCACTTAGATTTTCAAATAAATGAATATACAGGGTGTATACGAATTCGACCGACAAACTTTGAGGATGTATTTACTGCCTAAAGATGTACCTAAATTGTTCGTATACTTATAACCAATCTCTTTTTATTTCCAAGTTAGAACCTCTTTTGTGACTTTTCTTTTAATCTAACATTGAAATCGTCGAATGAAATTTTACTCAAATATCGAACTATACTAATTAATTAATGACATTAGGTACATATGAAACATGACATTTAATTAATCAGACTACCAGTGGAAATAAAATATTCAAGTTTGGAGATTTGAATGAGTGTAATGTGTAGGAGCACTAATTTTTAATGGTTTTTGGAAGTCCAGAATTCTTTAAAGAAGATAGCTAGGCCATAGCTGATAATAAATTTTATTATTAATATACAAGCTATTGGATTTCTTCTAATTTTTATTTTATTTAATAAAATAAATCTTGAAAAATTTATAGTGTTTTTTCGAAGTGTTTTGAACTGTGCAGAGTTTATCTTGCAGATAAGGATCAAGGTTGCCTAATCTTTTAGGCTGTATTTAGTGAGAGAAATCTGCACCCAAAGTTTGTCGGTCGAATTCATATACACCCTGTATATACAGTGTGGTCCATTAAGTGTGCAACAAATGGGACATTTTTTTATTAGTTGTAAAACCGAAATTTAAATACCGCTAAAAGTTAGTGCATGTTCGATAACCATATCAGATGCCCTTAGAATGGCTTCAAGTCAAGCAATATACAGGGCAGGACAAAAAATATGTAATTTGTTCAAGAATAAAGTTACCTTATTTCAAAAAACATAGCAAAATTTTATTGAGAAAAGTTGTTTAGAATCAAAAGTTATGCTCAAATACAAAGTCACGGCCTCCTATTCGAATGTTGATTCTTTTTTTGTAAAATTTTGTATTATCCCCGTATGATACATAGTTTTATTATTCTGATTTTATTAAGAGTTTTTCATATGTAAATTATTATTAGTAAAGCATTTGCCTTGTTAAAACTAATATTTGCGAAATTCTAAAGTTCTGTTAAATATCGTTGCAACAAACATGAAGTGGACGCTTACCTAAAAAAATATAAATCCAAGTAAATTTTACAAATACGCTTCAAGTTGCTAAAAGTTATTTAAAAGGGATGTGGTTGTGGCTACTTTAAATACATATAAAATCAAAATAATAAAAATATGTATCATACGGGGGTAATACAAAATTTTCCAAAAAAGAATCAAAATTCGAATAGGAGGCCGTGACTTTGTATTTGAGCATAACTTTTAATTCTAAACAACTTTTCTCAATAAAATTTTGCTATATTTTTTGAAATAAGGTAACTTTGTTCTTGAACGAATTTCATATTTTTTGTCCTGCCCTGTATATTGTTTGACTTGAAGCCATTCTAAGGGCATCTGATATGGTTATCGAACATGCACTAACTTTTGGCAATATTTAAATTTCGATTGTACAACTAATAAAAAAATTTCCCATTTGTTGCACACTTAATGGACCACACTGTATAATCTTTAATTACAGAAAGGGCGTTATAAAACGTAATATGGCTTATCGTGTAATTGTAAAAAACGAACTACACAGTAATTTTTAAAAAGATTCAAAATCCTGTAGCATTATTAATTCATACCGAGCCATTCGAAACCAATAATACATACAGGGTGTCCTTAAAATAATAGAACACCGATTAAACATAGATTCCTTACGTCATAATAAATTGATTAAACCTAATATATCTTGGTACAAAGTCTGTTCAGTAAGAAGTTATAGGGCATTCAAGTTCAAATTTTCATTTCTTATTTCTTTGTTAATTTCCACAACTGTAGAGATATAAATCTGAATTTTGGTATACGTGCTTACTATTATGTACTGCATTAATATATTTTTTTTCATAAATTAGACTTGACTGTAAGAGGCACTTTACCTATCTTTGAAAACTTTTTTTAACGGTAACTTCGTTATCTGTAATTTTTTTCAAATTTTATTATCTCAAAGAAAGTTAAAAAACACAAAAATAATGTACTCGTAGCTCTTAAGCCTAAAAGCAACCGTTTATCTTAAAATGCCCATCAAAGGTTTTTGGTTGTCATTAAGACGTGGATTTATCAAGTAGCCACGGTCACAAAAACAATGGTCATCTAGTAAAGAACAATGATAAATCAATTAATGACACTAGTGACATAAGAATTTGTTCTTTTATGTTTAAGAAAATGCCGCCACATAACGAATTCTCCAATGCTGAAAGGTTCGTTATGTCGCAGCATTTTCGTAAGCACAAAAAACAAAAAACTGATGTCCCAACGTCATTAATTAGTCTCTTGTTGTTGTTTACTTGATTACAATCATTACCCATTGTTTTTGTGATCATGGCTACTTGATAATTCCACGTCTTAATGACAATTAAAAACATTTTATAGGCATTTTAAGATAAACGGTTGCCCTTACGCTTATGAGCTAAGAGTACATTATTTTTGTGCATTTTAATTCTCTTTCAGTCAAGAACCTAAAATTTTATAAAATGTTACAGATAACGAAGTTACAGCTAAAAAAGTTTTGAAAGATAGGTAAAGTGCCCCTTACAGTCAAGTCCAGTTTATGAAATTTTTTCCATTAGTGTACTTCAAAATAGTAAGCATGTAACAATGGAGGAACATAACAAAAAAATAAAAAATAAAAAAAGAACTTTGATACCCTATAACTTCTTACTGAAGGTAGTTTGTACTAAGGTATCTTGTAGTTAATATTTAATCAATTGAAAAATCACATTTTATTAATTTCTACCTGATCAAAATTGAATATAAGCACAACATATTGGTAAACTGCAAGTAATATACTTAAGATTCATATTAATGTAGCAAGGTATCTTCCAAGTTGATTCAGACAGGCAGAAATAACATTACAAGTTTATTACATTTCAAATAACGTATTCTTGTAAAATGTGTTGCCTACCCCCTGTCCTTATGAGCCTTAAGGAATACAATTTGCTAAACGTGTTTTTTGAGAAAAAGTATTTTTTTAATGGCACCTACCAAGGGCCATCGCGCCTTTAGATAGAAAATTTAATTACCAATCTAACGATATTTATTATGCACCAATTTATCTTTATATAAACCGAAAGAAGGTTTAATTAATAAATTCGACAAATTTGACATAGACTGACAATACACTTCAGTACTGCCAAACGTATAACACATATCACAGTCTGCCCTAACTGGTTTTTTTATTGATCTGTCTGTACTTCAAACACATATACTATATTCCAATTACAATTTGTTGTCATCAACTAGGCAATTTTGCCGGTAGACATTAATTATTTTTGAACGACCTAATCATAATCGCTATTTATGTTACAAGTAGGAAATTAAGGACAAGCCCTAGTTAATGTCCAAGCTAGCGCAGCGACCGAGGCACATAAAAAGGGCTAGACTGAAGGTCCGCTTTCGTGCGAGTTGTCTACATAATTTTTAATTCTACTGCTTTGGAAGATTTTTTTCTTAATAGTAAATGACAGTTTAATCCTATAGGTCGGGAAAAGTCGAGAAGGTCATGATCATACTAATAAAAGGCAATGTGTATTTTAATTTTGAGCAATGGAAGCAGCGTTAGATTTTGATGCTATGGTGTTACCGTCAATTTTCGCTTTACTGTATTCTCGATATTTTGTTACCATCAATTTTCGCTTTACTGTATGTTCGATATTTTTCGAATTGCGTCCGGATATTGCGCATTTTTGATACGCCGCCGTTGCACATTGTTGAACGTTCGCGACGCGAAAATTTGGCATCTTGTCCCGGCGTTCGATCGAATAAGGTCGTTGGAAGTTTTTGACGCGGTTCGAAGTCGCGATTTTCTATAAGGTGCTTATTGATGTTTAGGCACTTGTCACCCTTTGGTTAGGGGATTTGTACGCGTCCCGACATTCTTCTGAATATAAATCTGGAGATACTGCCTCGTGCAGATTTTTTTACGTCAAAACTTTCCGAGCAAAACATTTGGGGAATTTAGTTCCCCACCACGTTATGGGTCCCAAATACAAACTTCGAGAACCCCGACTTGCGGCCCGATGCAATCTGTCATAGCGTTATCTCGGCGCGCTTAATTGACGAGCTACTGTCCTCTTTTGGTGAGCCATCAAACCCCCGGAAGCCCGTTACTGCGATGTTATCAACGCTAAGACGGCCTCCCACCAGCTCAAGGTAACCTTGCTGATCTATTAATTGTGCTTGCGGTAGCCAGCGAGTAAGCGTGGCTGTACGCGCTTATGTGCCTCAATCGATAGACTGCCGAAAGTAATCTGTTTCTAAATTAAGATTAGCGCGATATACCAGCGCGAGATATTTATATCATGGTCTAGACGTATCACTTTAATCACATATTTTAATCTGTAAAGTACGAGGCTTTGCCTCGCCGTAGCTTTCACTTTAGCTACGAATTGTGATATTAATTCTTATATGTACCACGCTATAGAAATTCCTGGGGCGGTTGTCCGCTTGTAATTTACAATTTTATATTAACGTCACTCCTCGGGATCTTCCAGGAATTTTCCCTATTTTGATGATTTGGTGTTTTAATTGGCCACACCGTTTGTAAACAAGGATCCTTGGGGCATTTATATGCTTTTATATCGGCCCTAAACTTTTACTTATATGTGTTTTATTGTGTCCGGCTTTACGAGTGAATAAAACGTCTCCCCTGCACTTCATTGTTTGACTTCAGTTTTGCGCCGTTTTATTTAATATTGTTTCAATTTAGCTGTAGCGTAATCTATCAATCGCTGAATTAGGGGTTATCTCTGTGTTATCTTTTTTGTTATCCTTTAAATTGGTGGCGCCATCCCTCCCATCTAATAAACCCACGGCCGTCTTCGGCTGCAGCTGATCGGCGACCCCTAATTAAATAGCACGTAAGGTTTAAACAGTTCACCATTATTATTTTTAATCACAATTCACAGTTGCACGTATGATGAATTGCTGGATGGGGCAGTCATCTTCATGTATGTTTCCACGGATGAAGTGGTTGATCCGGTGAATGAAATATCTGCTAATAGAGTGATGGTGCGCGGCTGTAATTGACGTATAGTACCACCAGTTTGTAGGGCTGCAGACACTTGGGCCGCTCCGACGAGATCGTAGGTAGGCAATTCTGGATCTTGACGAGTTGTAGATAATAGGTGTCTTCAAGGATGCTGGATCGAGTAGGCACCGTAGGCAAAGGTCTGTTGGTTATGTCCATATTTGCTCCACGAGGCGTTGGTAGTGCAGGTCGTCTAACGATCATTCTTGCAAGTTCAGAAATAGAGTCATGAGAAATACTGGGATTGAGATTGACGTTGGTATTGGAATTCAATAATGAGAAATTCCGAGAAAAAGGAATTAGATTAGGCGTTGAGAGTCGTTGTGAGGAACGCTTAAATGATAGAAAGAGAAGAATGAAAAGGGAAATAGAGACAACATAGGAAATCGCTATGAGGTAATAAGCGATACTGGTTGTAGATCGGCTGTAGGCATCTTGAAACCAATGTTGGTTAAGACAAGTTTCTAAATATGTGAACTTTGGGGTGGCTTTGCCATAGGGTGGAATCCGTAGTCCTTGTAGATGGACCCATGCGGCAGGAATAGTGGGTTGAATAGATAATATTGCTTCTTGGTCGGTGCAAGGATATTGTGGAATGGAATTTAATGTACTGTTGTCTTGTAATCGACAACCGCAAGGTACGATAATGTGCGTTGCACCAATACATTTAGGGGTTATTACTGGATACGAGGTGTTAGGACCACTCACTCTTAAATCTGGTTTAGGGTAAGTTACTAGGAACCTGTTGATCCCAATTGGTAGTAATAACTGGGTATCTCGTCCTGTCTCTTGACATGCAATCGGGCACACGTTAGCTATGTGGTCTCTAGTGGCTCCCGTTAGTACCTGGTGCACACAAGCAATGCCCTGGGCGTTGTCGTCATAGACCTCAGTAGCCATCGTAATAGTACAGGTGTGGTTATTCCATGCATAATTTGGTGTGAGGACCTTGCGTACTTGAAGATCCTGCAGGTTGTGGTGAATAAATGGAACATGTACGCTCACAATACTGGTTTCCGGTGATATCGCGCATTCAATCAAAGGCAGGGTGTAGTACGATGAAAGTGACTTTAACGCTGCAACTAAGTCTTTCGGCAAGAGTTGTCTATTCAGAGCTTTTCCTAAATCTACCATACGGATTATATCTAATTGAAATGTTTTATTTTGACACATATTAGCAAATGCACGAGTCCATTCACATCTTATTCTAGCATCAAGCAAAACTAAGAGAGGTAAGCGACTATCGTCACAACGAGCAGGGCTAGTTGTGTGTTCAAAAGGTGATTTGAAAGTCAAGTCTTGTACACTTACGTGTCTCTGTTCCACTATCCGCTGGGTCAAGACTGAAATCTCATAATTTGACGTGAATGTTCTCGGTACATGGTTCCGAGTTGCGAATTGAAAATCAAATAATTCTCCGTCATCTGCTAAAATGGGTTCATTATTTGCAAATTTCCTGAAGGTAACATCGTTAATTGCTAAATACTCTATATTAGCATCGTCACATATAGACTTGCTGAAATTACAAAAGGAAGTACAGTTCATTATTTCCAATAAACTTTTAGGTTTCGCAAAATGAAATAAAATCGGTTGAGTCTGCTGATAAAAACTGATATTAGGTAATCTCTGTGTATATACTCCTGAAATAATTTCAACATCTACATTTTCTAATTTTCCTAAGGTTCCTGTCACACATATTACAGGTATCACAACAGCTAAAATAATTGACCACATATTGCTGTTATTTCTGATTTCACAAATAATTCTCATTACACAAAGTTTTCAATAAACAATTTTCCTATATTTTTCGTTACCAAACAACATAAATTCTTTAAATTAACTTTTTCTCTTTTACAACACAATATAAATTCTTTAAACCAAGGTTTGCTTTTTGAAAATACGATAAAAATTATTGAGACCAAGTTTTTCTCTTTTAAAATACAATAAAAATTCTTTTGACCAAATTTAACAACAATTAATCCAATCAGTTATCCTCATTTACTCACGTGTTTTCTGCTATACTCACGGGTTTTCACTGGTTCTACTTACTTATTTCCATTTATTTACTTGTTTCACGTACGTAATTCCTTTTATGTACTTGTTTCCTCAGTCGCTGTATAGGGTACACTGAGTTATCTGTAAGTCAATAAGCACTACAGGAAACCACAAACTGCACGTGCTGCAATGATAGTTCCTGCCCTACTTACGCTTCGGAATTGCCACTTTGCCCTTGCCCTATGACAGCTCCCTCCTTCTTGGAGGGTTCCTCCCGCTCTTCAGAAGGGGCCCCTTATTTGACCCTCAAATAAGGAGACACTCTGATCCGGCCCTTCCTGGTTTCCTGGTTACCGCGACGAATTCCGCAGAATTCAGTTTACAACTTGAGTACTCGTAGTTTGGTCAAAAAACAAGAATGTAGCAAAATTTGCGTAGATAAAGGCGCTTGTACACGCATTTTTCCTTCCCCACCGCTGAATTAAAAGCGAGTAAAGTCTACTTTTCAAAAGTTGCGACTCAGTGGCTTTGACTGCAGCCCTTTCCCACTTCCTCGGGAGATAAACCAAAATATTAATATAAATACACATTGAGACATAGGTTTTACACAGATACACATTACTCAGCAGTGACAGGACTCGGGAACATCATCCACCATCGTGGCATTTCAAATGGTGAAAAGTCCTGCACTGGCTACCAACCCTCAATTGGCAGCTGCCCCAGTTGAGTTAACTTGGCGGGGGGCTGGTCCTGGCTTGAGCGTTACCATGACGCTTTTTCCACTGGGCACCTGACTAAAGTCACGTAACTGGGTGACTGGGAAACGAACTCTGACTGGCGGCGACGGCTTCACTACGTCGTCATTACTACAATTTTCTTGGTCATCAGTAGTTGGTCCTTCGGCGGTGTTACATGAATTCCTAATTTTTCTAAAACGCTTATACAAATAATGGCCAATTATAAACAACAATGTTAATATAAAAAGTTATGCACAGCCATACTCAGGAGTAAAGGGCATCGTGATACGCCGTATTAGTATTAGTATCAGTTTTAGCAGAAGCTGTAACAGGATGCATTATAGGGGTTAAAAAAGCATATATCTTATATAATAAATGTGCAACAGCTATGGACAAAATTATGTTCCACAATAGATATAAGCTATCCCCATCATACACGTACAAATCGCCGTATGTTTTTTCAATTGCATTTCCTGACATGTTTTGAATCAAGCCTAAGGTTGATCCTGCAGTTATATTTAAATGGGGTATCAAAGTTGTCCAATTCGTATTTAGACATTCAGTAGTATTGGTAAAAACTGACTCAGGCTGATTAAAATCAAGTACATACGATTTAAGGTTGGACCAAATGGCTGGTAATATATGAAGAGCTCGATGCTCTCTTTCCGGTTCTGAAAAAGATTTACTCTGGCAACTAAACGAACACTGTGGAGGCGGTTTCAGGGTATCAAGAAGGTTTGAGTGCTAGAAAAGGCTAGACGGCTTTTTTCGGCAGATCTAAATATGGTGGCTACAATTAGCTTCGGCTGGGTTCAAAGAGCTGCTGGGCGGATCGCTGAATTAAAGTGCCTTCAGCAAGTCAAACATCCTGGTTGTATGCCTTTTTAGGCTTGTTATTTGAGTCTTCTAGTAGGCAGGCTGAGTGAGAATGTTCCAGAGCTCAGCGGCTTAGGCAACGACGCATACCTCTTGTAGGTTTACTTATCTCCAGTTCTAGTGTACTCGAGGTTTAAGGTCTGATTGTGGCATAAAAGCGACGTACAAATTCTAAGAATATTATTTATGCATTAACTGAATTTCTTGCAGGTGCTGACGGAAAAGTGTTATTAATCTAACTTATTTATCAAATCTAAACAGCAAATCTGGATATTAGTTTTTATTCTCTCAGGTTATTATTTATTGTTTATTTGTAGATCTGACTTGTTCTTTATTAGCTTTGTTTTTAAAATTACTTAGAACTGCTTGTCAAATTATCATTATGTTCTAACTTTTTAATATCACTTTCGACTCTATGGTCACGTAACAGTTTTGAACCAATTCGTGGCAGGATCTATTGCAGCCTCCAAATTATTTCTACTAAAGTCACTAATGCTGGCACTCCCAAACAGGTAAGTGTCAACCGCAGCAGAAACCGAAATAAAATAGTACAATTTTAATATAAATTTTTTCGGCCGTTATTAACAAATTTTTTTAATAATACACCCTTTTACATAAAATAATTGACCGGGTTACGACCTTCTTTCATTTAACTACTAAAATTTGACATTTCTGAAGCTTATATTAAATTTATAAAGCTTAAAGTAACTGATTACATAATTGAAACACATTTCATATGCCGCTACAATCTGACGTAATAAATCTAACGTCGCCATATGAAATAAAAACCGAAATAAATAAACTCCAAATACGAAAATCCCTCGGTCCTGATTTAATACTAGATATTATTCTAAAAAACTCACCACGCAAAGCGCTAGCCTACCTAGCAACAATTTTCAATGCATGTATGAGAATTGGACACTTCCCCGTAAAATAGGAACGTACCCATATTCTCCCATTTCACAAACCAGGAAAAGACAAAAAGAAGCCAGATAGCTACGATAAGTTTATTATCTACGTTATCCAAACTGCTGCAAAAAATCATAAACAAACGTCTACAGGAATCTCTTAGGCAGAACAATATCATACCCATGTTCCAGTTTGGATTTAAGGAAAAACACAGCACATCACATCAACTACTACGCCTAACCGAAACTATATAGATGAGATACCACTCAAAAAAGTGCACACTCGTAGCCGTCCTAGATCTCCAGTAGGCCTTCGATAAAGTCTGGAGAGAAGGACTATTCTACAAACTCCTTCAGGCCAATATTCCAACATACCTAACTAAAATAATACCCTCTTTCCTGCAAAATAGATCGTTCTTAGTCAGAATTAACACAACGCTCTCCAACGTCAAAAATATGAATGCAGGAGTACCACAAGAGAGTATTCTAGGCCCTACACTCTTTAACATTTATGTAAATGATATTCCCGAAACCCCAAACATCGGAGTAATAGCAATGTTCGCGGATGACACTGCTGTCGCAGCGCAACACGAAAACCAGGAAACAGCAATTCATAATCTGCAGGAAGCCGTAAACGATCTATACCAATGGTTTAACAATTGGCTTATATCAATAAATTCGACAAAGTGCGAATGCAAAATATTCACACTGCGAAAAATCAGGAATCCAACACCACTGAAGATAAATAACACCGATATCCAATGTAATCCAAAAGACTCGGCAGTGAAATATTTAGAACTATACTTAGACGCTCAGTGAAAATGGGGCTGCCATATTGACAAGAAACTAAATCAAGGCCACGCCCGCATAGCACTATTATACCCGATCCTGAACAAAAAATCACCATTAAAACTCCAGTGTTCCACCCTACTCTACAAATCCATTCTTCGCCATCTCCTAACATACAGCTGTTCAATCTGGAGCAACGCCTCTAAAATTCAATTAAATAAAATACAAGTTTTTCAAAACAAAGTGCTCAGAATAATTGTCAACTGTCCATGGTTCATCAGAAACTATCAGATTCATGAAGAACTAGGCATGGAAATGATTTCGGACCACCTAAAGAGACTAACCAGTAAATTTATGATTAACCTACATCAATACCCTGGAGCTGTGTATTACAAAATAGGAAACAGAAGAATTTACACCAGATTGAAACGGCTCCCATAAGACATTTGCTACTCATCATTAAAGACCGGATTCTAAGCACTTTTGCTTACGTTCAATTTTAAAAGCAGCAACAAACTGTTTTGAAATCTTCACAAATCTCATAAAAAGAAGCAATTTGAGTCATATTTGTTCCTGCTTTTTTTGCTTATTTGCTGTTTCCAATGCTTATTTTTCAATTTAGTGCTTATTTCGGACTTATTTGTGAGTCACTTGAATTTTCTAAACAAACTGTTTGTAAATAGGTAGTTTTTCATGAAATAACGCGTTATGCTACACCACTACATGACTGCTGCATTTTGCAATTTTGCATTAAGGCATTGCCTTGAGACTGTATCGTATTGCGGAGGCGATAAGGATGCAGTTTCCATTAGTTAATAAATTAATAAGTAAACGTAAAAAATATTTATCAAAGCTCCCTTGCAAGTGAAGATGTTTAAAGAGAAATTGCCAAATGTTTCGCTGCCCCCCGAACCTATTTTGACTATATGGGGAACTTGGCTAGACGCTAATAATTTAAACTTTAAACAATTAGTTTGTGAGTATCCAGAAAACACAAGTAAATCAATACAAGACTGCCAAAATGTTCTTAAACAACATGAACTACAAAATCATTTGGCATATATTAAAAGCAATTTGAATTTTTTAAGCGAAACCATGAAATCGCTGGAGAAGCAACAAATTCCGTTATTTGAATCAATTAAAATTATTTATAATTTTAAGAATGCCATTTAGGATGTTCCAGAAACTATTGGAGAGTTAATTAAAACAAAAATGGAACAGATTCTTTCAAAGAATACGGGATACCAAAAACTACAAAACATTTCTTCTATTTTGAGTGGTGAAAATGTTCCTGATTTGAACATGGATCCCGCTAATATAGCTGCATTTAAATACGCACATATTACTAGTGTGGACGTAGAGAGAAGTTTTTCCACATACAAGCACATTTTAAACGATCGAAGACACAATTTAACAATGAAACATTTGGAACAATATTTAATTGTCAATTCTTTTCGTCATGAATAGAGCTGTTTAATATTTTGATTCTTTTATTTTAAATATCACATTTATTATATTTTTATATCTGAATATAAATTAAGTTGGATTTGTATTTTTATTATAAAATAATACGTGTTATCGTATAAAGATTGCCTGTTTATTTCTTCTAATTTTTTCATGTTGATTTTAAGTTGTATTTTTACTGTAATTATATAAAGTTGCATAAAAATTTCTGTCTATTTTTTAAATTACTGCTTTTTTGGAGCTTTTTTTGGCATAAATTGAGCTTTTTTTCGTAAAATAATGTGCTTTTTTAAGCACTTTTTTTTACTTAAAGGGTGCTTATTTATCCGGTCTTTACTCATCATCAGACATCGAAACAGCATCAGAAATAAGTGACTACTGTCCCTCATAGACATACCCTTTGAATATCATGTAATCCCTATTCTCTAATTTAATCTAACCATAGGTGTCCATATCGACTTAACTAGTTATGTTGTATATAATAATATAGAATTTTGTTTAAGTTAACCGAGCCATGTATAGCAAAATGTATGCTGATCTGGTTACAAATAAATTTAAAAAAACATAAACTAATTGACTGGGTTTCCACTTTTTTCATTTAACCACTTAAATTTGACATTTCTGAAACTTATATAACATTTATAAAGCTTAAAGTAACTGATTACATAATTGAAACACATTTGCTTAAAACTAACGCTGTATTTTCTAAGTACTATCAAAACCGAGTCTCCTTGACGCCTTTCTGTTTCAGCGTAGCCCTTCATGACATTATTTAGAAATGTACACACTTCTCTCAGTTTTTTACATGTGAACCTTAAATCCTAGAGATATAGACTTATTTAAGTTTGTAGTCATGTCCTCGATTCAATTTATGTTTGAACACACCCTTATTTATCTTCGAAGCATCAAATGTTGACTTATTATTTAACGGTTAAGCTTTAACCGAAACATGCTCCGTTAACAGGCATGTTATGAGAATGAACAGAAAATGGAGTGGCTACATCGTGACTTTATAACGAAAAGATTTTGAACTTATGTATAAATTTGGACCCATTCTAGATTAAGGTTTCTAGTTTTAGATTTATTTAGAAATATAACATAACGTTTAATGCAAATGTGGTATTGCTGAACTAATATTGATAAAGGTGGCCGTCTCCAAATTTTGACAGAAATATAAAATGAAATAGATTTCCCGAAGCACAGAATCGTAACCTACCATATTCTTTGCAATATAATTACTAACTTACAACAAATACTTTCTACAAATTACTGATCTCTAAAAACTAAATTATTTATAAATACTCATGCTTGCTGTGTCACTTCTATGTCGAACAGGTTCTCTTTCACAGATTCTTAAAAATCGCATAAAAAACCCAGAGCTAACGTAACAGAAATGCTACTCATACGGTTGTTCTATGTAGAAACTATAATCGGTATAATCCAATGGAAAATTACAACTACTCCAGCAGTATCGAAGAAAACTAGAAATCAATTATTTAGCATAGCAAATACAATAAGGCGGTTAGTCTACAACGAGTTAACATTGTTTTATAATAAACTTAGATAGCAAGATTATTTTCAATCAAAGCTTGTATAAGCTTTGAAAGTAGTGTAGATCTTTAAGTGACTAATTTATTTTGAGGAAAATTTAATTAAGACTACACAGAACAATATAATATAAAAATATAAAGCAACTTCCGAGTGGCAGGTCGTCAATGTCAAACTTGGGTTAGACTGAAAGTGTTCAACTGAATTTGCTTTGCAACATTCTCTCATGCGAATTCCTCAGTATAGCGATAGGATAAAGCAACCGCAGATGCCTTTCAAACGCCAGCTCCGGATTTTAACTCCACGCACTCTAAAAGCTATTCGAGTTATTGAGATATAACAAAACCATTGTATAAATTTCAGACATATTATGTTACAAATAAAACAATTCAATGTTGGGTATATTTCTCACAAAATTCGGTTTTAGAATGTAAATTTAATTATGGTTCACTCTTTTGTCATCTGCTTAAGAGATTAAAGCTATTTCGAAATAATATTTTTCTGCTATCTGCTATGTAAGTGAGAATTATTACCTTGGAATGCATAAGAAATAATTTAATAAAATGTCGATGTTCCTCCCTGTTAAGCACGTAACTGCTAATAAAGTAACAGTTCACTGAAACAACTAGACGTAGAAGATCCTTATTATTATTGCTCAACTACAAATACTGTGCTTGAGTTTGCTATCAAAGTCAAAATGTACTCTTAATCGACATATAGCTGAATGAAAAATTGTCTCAGGGATTGTAAAATCCACTCTGTCAAATATAGCCTCTCCAGCATGAGAAATGGAACAAGGCTACCGAACAGCAACAGCAACTGCTGTTTCAGCACGATTTGACCAACTTACCTCGGACTCGCCTTACAACACAAAAACAAATCTGAATAGATTAAAATCTAGAACAATAAAAAACATTAAGCAGAGCTGGAATAAAATATTTCATACAAATTCTTAACTGAAAAATGTTTACTTGATGCTAACAATAGCAATTCCGTTGGCAGCTGTGGATCTCCCAAGAAATCTAGCAAACTATATTTTTATATCACTATATTTAGGGTTATCATCGTGTACAGTAGTTACTATCTTTTATTGCCAACCCCGTACTTCCCATAGTGGTGACCCCGAACAGAATATTTCTTTTTATCGGCCTTTGTGTTGAAGTGCATTCCCGAAAAAAATTTGACGTTCATTCACGTTACAGCTTCAACTAGAAGAACACATTAATCATCCGTGACAGTGAAATGGCAGATATCCTAGAGCAGGGGTGGCGAACCTTTATTCATCTACGTGCCATTTTTTCTAAAGATATGTTTAATGAGGCCATGACGTGCCATCAAACAATCTTGACTTAGTGATTAATGGGGAAAAAATAAAACTAAACACTATCAACTTAAAACTCTTTATTTGCAACAAAAAATATACATTTTGTACAGCAATAGTGGTGTTATGTTTATTTAAATGAAAGAAAAAATTCGTACGACTTCTGCTGTTGCAAATTAGATGCTAAATAACTTATATTAGCTCCATACTTTGTTACTTTTAGCAGAATGCAAGCTAGACTGGATTCATCTGAGAAACGGCTTCTACACGAGTCTTTAATGTTATTAATTTCTGAAAATAATGACTCACAAGAATAGGTAGCTGAAAATATTGTTAAGAAAGCAAAAGCCAGCTTCTTCAGACTGCTAAATGTGTCTGGAATTGAATTCCACGTTTCCATAATTTTGATATGGGCATTTTTACTTATATTACCTAATACATATAGTCTTTCTATTTCATTTAATTCCAACTCTTTCCTTGTTTCGAAAAATTTTTGAATCCATATTGAACTAGACTGGAAATCAATCAGCTGCATTTCAATTTATTCAATTTCCAACCAATCAAATTTGGCCAAGTGAAGTTACATCAGGATATATAATAAATTTCAGTGTTTCCGATAATTCTTTGAACTGAGAAAATCTCGTTGAAAGTTCTTTGATTGAAGAATTAATTACCGAATTAAACCTTTCATTGACTTTTGCTTGGTCTGGTTTTTCATGTAAATCCAAATCTCTGGAGATTTTTTTTTCAAGTTTGGGAAATACTTGTAGTTTTTGGTAACAATATCGTTACTGAAAACTTGCAGTTTAGCTTCGAAAGCATGAATGAGATCTATCATAACAATAATTGTTTTATTTGCGCCTTGAAGCTTCATGTTCAATTCATTGTTAAATATAAATTGTTTCGATTAGGTACCTAAATTCCTTAATTACTGCCGTGCCTAAATTATTTTGTGGCGTGCCATCAATGGCACGCGTGCCAATGGTTCGCCACCCCTGTCCTAGAGTAACTCTGGCAGCTTTAACTGGAACGTCAAAAACTCCAGTGAATCCGCGCATAGAATAGTCCTCCGAGACCAGCCGTTTGATTCGCACAAATTGAATTACAGTTCGCTATTTCTGAGATCATACAGGACAGCATTATGTTGCATTATGTAGTTTCAAGCCTGGACAATTTTGTGCCGCAGACGTGAGTGACACTATAACAAGTCCATCTACAGACAATCGGTATTTGTATGTACGCATAACAGTCAGCAGAGTGTTACAGGTAAAATGGGTTTAAAAAAAAAATCCGTAGCAAGGATTTACTCCAGCTACCTTTCACACGATATAAGAGTGGCACGAGGTATCTGAAATGGAGTTGCTTGTTACTTCAAAATAGTGGTAAATTGAGAATTAATTAGGGTGAAGGTGCCACAAGGTTAAAATTACAGAGCAAGTTTTCCTGACGTCTTTAGCCTTCAAGAAACATCAACTAAGTCGCAGGAAATATGGTGAACTGGATACCGGTTACTTACCATTGCTTTAGCTAAGAATTTCATTATTGAAGCACGTTTTGCACGTTTGCCTTAAGATAAAATACAAAAAACATCTAATGATATTCAAATACTATAACTAACAGACCAACGTACAAGAAACTATGGTGCAGCAATCTTCATAGTAACTTCAATTAAGTAATTTCCTTCTGACTTTGCAAGAATACAAACTATTAAAGCATTGACAAATATGCAAACGACAGTCAAGAAGGTATGCAAATGCCTTGAAATGGTCCCTAATACTTAAATACAGTAATACATAGATTTACAGCTATTATTTCAAACATAAGCCGAAATCTAAGCAGGTAAGCACCTCAAAAAGGCGATACAAAACACAAAACTTTCACAGCAGGTAAAAGTTACTCAAATACATTTTAATATAGTGGAAATACAGAATTCGTTACGATACCTCAAGCCATGGCTGGGAAAGGGCAGTGTTTAGCAGTTTTTTTACTAGATGTACATAAGCAATCAAAAAGAGAGCGAGGGCTGATTGCATGTGACGAGAGGACACCTGGGGCGGAAGGTACAACAGAAAGCGGTTGACGGCGGTAGAATATATTCAACTCCATGGATGAACTTTGCAGACGTGTGCTATTCTGATTTGATATAATTCAATATTTGGAGGACCGGCCTTCAAAACGAGAAGATAAAATATGGGAATCCCAATTGTTAACATGTATGGCACAACTTAATAGTTTCCACCTAAGTCCAGTTGCCTTGCTGCCGATAATGTTATGCTTAAAAAATGCCACAGTTACAAATCACAACAGCGATACCACCTGCTGTAATCTTTATTCTGACCCAAAGAACCACCTCCGACTAAACTTCTATAGAACACTTGTTACGGTATTAAAAGAACTTTACGACACCCACCCAAGGTGAGCATCGCTCCACGGAATCAGTCCTGAAAAACTGGCACACTTGCCCTGAAATCGGTTCGAAATAGGCTAAAAGGGCCACGGCTGGGACGCTCAGGGAGTCGGGCGTGAGTCACACGATACGTTCTGGGCAAGCGTGTGGTGGCATAATATATACAGGGTATGTCGAAATCATGAGGGCGCCACCAAGCCTGTCTTAACCCGGCTAACCGGGCATGGACGGTTAGACGGGAGCGAAGCATGCAAAATACTCCGCCAATAGGGTTACTCAAGAGTTGCAAGGTCAAATAACAATTTCGGGATTGCCTTATGCAAGGATTGTAATTAGGTGTCAATCCGACCGCGACTACGCAGCTGTCTCACCCACCTGCACGCTCAAAGCTCCCTCGTTCCGTCGTACAAGAATCAGTACAATGAAGGGGGCGTCTATCTGTAACAGAACATGCACAAGTCGAAACAAAACAATAAATCCCTTAAATAACCAATCATGTATTGAACTTCGGGTTACAATGGGGCGGCAGAGTGCGTCGCCCTATATCTATACCTAGACTATAATTAAGGGCACCAGCTGGCATGCGCGCTCTAAACTTAGCGACAGATGTTGAACAGTAGTGAACAGTAATGAACAGTAATGAGTAGTAATGAGTACAAATATGCTGGCGCGTCGCCTTATGCAGCGGACAGCGAAGATTGAATTAGCACTCGCGATATGGACAGTCTGCAATTCTGGAGGAATGCACCAATATGCGGGCGCGACGCCTTATGCAGCGGACAGCGAAGATTAAATTAGCACTCGCGATATGGACAGTCTGCAATTCTGAAGGAATGCACCAATATGCTGGCGCGACGCCTTATGCAGCGGACAGCGAAGATTAAATTAGCACTCGCGATATGGACAGTCTGCAATTCTGAAGGAATGCACCAATATGATGGCGCGACGCCTTATGCAGCGGACAGCGAAGATTAAATTAGCACTCGCGATATGGACAGTCTGCAATTCTGAAGGAATGCACCAATATGATGGCGCGACGACTTATGCAGCGGACAGCGAAGATTAAATTAGCACTCGCGATCACAGCGGTAATCAGGTTAAAGACACATACCTTAATGCGTAGGCGGCGAGGGAGCCTGGTACAGTTGAGTTGCGACAGGCTGCAGTCGTAGGTGGCAGATACCTTCGATGTTACAACGGCTGTAGGGATGAGTGCACAACCGCCTTAATGGCGACGTGAGACGCGTCCAGGACGCGTACAACGGGACGACGAAAAATGGGCCACTTTCGTTCTGCCGAACAGATCCTCGTAGGTCGAGATGAAGGAGGCACGACCCCTTACTTACGGAAGCAGGAACTGGGCTCCAAACACCCACGCTACGCCGAAGACAATTCGAAAAACTCCGACTCACAACCACCACACGAGCGTTCTTTGCAACGGGCTGCGGACAACTGCCACTTAGGGCGGAACCGTATGTCACATACGTGCTGAAGCAGGACTTCGACGGGAAAAAGGCTGACGCCCCCGCCAAGGGCGGGAGCGTCGCACGAACTCACACACTATCTGACCACTTGTTCGTTCGACCGCTCTCGGCTGAATGCCCAGAGGGAAGCGTTGGCAAAGGTCACCTTAATCGCGTCCCCACGTGACTAAGCCTTGGCAGCCAATCGCGGGGCGATAAAACGAAACAAGTTAATGCCGGTACCAATGGCATCACGCCTCAACTGCGTGCTTTCTAGGAGATTCGGAATTCGGAAAAACGCCATCAGAGGGGAGCTCCAACCGACGGAAAATACTGCTTTTGGAGCTAAATATGTGCGACATCGTGATTCTAGAATTAGGCGATGGAGCCAAATAAAGAACTAAAAGGGCTTAGCATACGGGCACGCTGCCCTAAAGCCTAGGTGGCTATTTAAAATACCAGAATGACCTAAATAAAAGCGTGAAATGCAATTAAGCATCTGCGATAGCAAAATGACTTAACACACTAAGTCACCTCCCGTGCTTGTTGGAAAACAACTATATTTGCATCCACAGGGTGCACTTTTTCGAACGCGATGTATTAGCAGAAAAAATAATACCCTGCGAAACTATGCAGACGTTCTTTGCAGGAAACACACTCTGCCCTTCTACTCGCAGTTTACCGAATAATATAAATCCCCAAGGAGTGTGCACACGTTTGCTGTCTAGACAGAAGCTAATCAGCTGCACAATAGATCACGCTCAAAATTGTATCGAAAGGAATATTCAGTTTCGGATTCGTCTAAATTTCTAGAGAATAGAAGCATTTTACTAGAACATATTTTGTGTTGGTAATTCTGGTGTTTTTCCTAATCTAATATATATTTAAGTGAACATATTTTTTCGATTTGAGATTAACCCGAGGTATACATTTTTGACGCCATTAATAAGGGGGTGAAGCGTCACAATAGAAAGCTAAATTCTTGGATACAATTATTGCAGCATATTATTTCAAGGCAGATGTTTCATTAATGAAGAGTAAGGTAAATCTAAGTTCTTCAGTTCTACACAACTAATTTTCTACTTGACTAATACGCAAGTAAAGGTTAAATGGCGTAAACTAACAATTAATTCGCTTCAAAAAGCAGAGATAACAAGTTTATGTACTGCACTTTTAATTGTAAGTTACTGAATTTAACAAATGATCATTAATTAAAACGATGGCCTTCTGATTAACTGCGTTTAAGTAGTGTTTTGTTTTTTATCGTTGTTTACAGGGAAGTATCTAATTAAAGCCGCATGTCTTTGAAGGTAAATCAATAACGTAATTTATTGAGACAGTTTGGTCAATTACAACCTAAATATTATACGAGAATTGTGCAGCATTTATGGGCCTGCTTTACTTACAAACTTATTTCGTATGTCTGCCTGTACTGAACCATAAATTTGTAATTTGCTTATATTTGATTATCTCTACATATGAAGATATTGCTACGCAGCTATAACCAACTCCTTATCAACTCTAGTTGTCTTTGAATTTGTAAAGAAATTGCTTCGCACTCGTTCTACAAACAGAGAAAATAGTTGTTGTATTTACATAATGCAGTAGGTACATACATATTGCACTTTTGTTACTATTTATAAACTCAGTTTGAACGTTAAATCTCTGATTCTGTAAAAGACGCAATTTGAGCCTGATAACAAACAACAACCGACGTCTTTGGCACAAAATAAATGAGCTATTAAACTGGATGAAATTAGAAGCCGATTTTACATGAAGTGCGTAGTAGTCTGGAAAACGAAGCAAGCTTACTTTGTAAAAACAATTCTGAAGGTGGTATATTTACTTACAAATCATAAATAACAGAATAGATGTATTAAAATATTGGAGAATTAAATCTTATGGAGTGTCCCATAAAGACAAATTAAATACAGTAAACTACATTGTTTTTGAATATACCTTATAAGTAAATATTGGGATGGTTTTATACTCACGCTAATTCTAGTGTCTTAATTAACATAATGAAAAAGGTCAACATGAGCACAGAATTCAACATTTTGTTTATTGCACGATGATCAGTGTTTTACGTTACTAAATGCGCTTAAACTAAGCATCAGTAATTATTAAGTGGGGGAAAGAAAGGTTAGCATGAGATAAGACAAGTTTCAAAAGGGGTTAAGTTCAGAGTTCAGTATTAATAAAGTTCCACCTGGTGCAGTAGTGAGTTCGAGCCAACCTCCGAAATAATCCTGAGGCAGATCCAGGAATCCGGAGGCTGATATTTTTAAGTGCTACGTAGAGAGGAGACCTTCAGGCACCTCTGGATAAAAGATTGAAACTATCAAAACAATTTCCAGAGCGTGAAAGCGTCGGCGTCCCTTAATTGTGCTAGCAAGCTGCAGAGGATCACTAATAAAGGTAGGAATTTGGCAGGTATCACGTGGCAACAGCTCTGGGAAAGCCAGAGTTCTTCAAACTTGCACATTTCCCGAGGGATCCAGCGTGTTTCCAGTTTTCCAGATCCTTTTCAGTTCGAATAATTGAGATAGCTTCCTTAAATGCTGGGTTTGGGAAGCCGTTTTGCAGGAAGCAGGAGAAATTCACATCGCGCGTGGTTTTTTGTTCGTCTGTCGAACAAAGGAGGTTAGCCAAACGCCACGTGTTTTTGCTATTTTGGTGTTGAAAATTAATTTTGCTAATCTTGACAGCAAACCAGTTTGTTTTGTAGCAGTGAATTTTTGAGGTTAATAATCTGTCACAGGAAAATTGAGCATTTGGCCTAATTATTGAGTAAAAATGTCATACAGCTTTGCATAAATTTTATGAACCGACTTCCTTAGGGTAAGATTGTTTCATGTTCTCTGGAGCTAGCCCAATATTTATTTAAATTAAACCCAGATTAGAGGAAAGCTGCAAATGGCTTTAATCGCTTCATTTAAGGTCTGAAATCAACATATTAAGTTTTCACTTTCGAAAGACCTGAGCGTTGGCCGCCATATTGGAAAAAAGGAGCAAAATTGGAGTTGCTCGCCAATATCTCCGTTTCTGTTAGTCTGAGAGTGAAAATACCTATTATAAATATTAAAAACTAGCTGTTACCCGCGACTTCGTTCGGACCAGGTTCGTTATTTGTGTATTAAATAATAACTAATTATTTTCTGTCATCCCATCCCATCCCATCCCATTCTATCCCCGTCCCCGTCCCTGTCCCCGTCCCTGTCCCCGTCCCTTTCTCCGTCCCCGTCTCCGTCCCCGTCTCCGTCCAGTCCTGTCCTGTCCAGTCCCGTCCCGTCCAGTCCCGTCCCTTTCCGTCCCGTCCCGTCCCGTCCCCTCCTCTTCCATCTCATTTCTTCCCTTCCCCTTCTGTCTCGTACCGTTCCGTCCCGCCCCGTGCCGTCCCGTCCCTTCCCGTCTCGTCCCGTATCGTCTCTTCCCCTCTCGTCCAGTCTCGAACTTTCCCGTTCCGTCCTGTCTCTTCCCCTTCCATCCCATCTCTTCCCTTCCCTTTCCGTCCCGTCCCGTCCCACCCTGCCTCGTCCCGTTTTGCTCCGTCCCTTTCCTTCCCGTCCTGTCCCGTCCCGTCCAGTCCCGTCCCTTTCCGTCCCGTCCCGTCCCGTCCCCTCCTCTTCCATCTCATCTCTTCCCTTCCCCTTCCGTCTCGTACCGTTCCGTCCCGCCCCGTGCCGTCTCGTCCCTTCCCGTCTCGTCCCGTATCGTCTCTTCCCCTCCCGTCCAGTCTCGAACTTTCCCGTTCCGTCCTGTTTCTTCCCCTTCCATCCCATCTCTTCCCTTCCCTTTCCGTCCCGTCCCGTCCCACCCTGCCTCGTCCCGTTTTGCTCCGTCCCTTTCCTTCCCGTCCTGTCCCGTCCCTTCCAGTCCCGTCCCGTCCCGTTCCGTTCCGTCCAGTCCGTCCAGTCCCATCCAGTCCAGTACCGTCCCGTCCCGTCCCGTTCCTTCCCTTATGTCATGTCCACCGTCTTGGACTTAAAAATAAATGCCATTTTTGCAATCAACGTCCCAAAAAACTTCAATAACGACCCTCTTCAGGGGTTGAAATTCGAAATATCCTTCCTTATTCCTTCTATACATCATAAAGGGAACCTCTGTGTAAAATTTCAGCTTTCTAGGTCCAAGGGTTTGGGCTGGGCGTTGATGAGTGAATGAGTCAGTCAGGACTTTTAGAAATATACAGGGTTCCCGGATTTCGTAGGGACAACATGGGTAACTTTTGTATTTGAAGAGATAGACAGATGGTTAAATTAGCAAAAAGGTGCAGGTTTGAGAGCTCATTAAAAATCCATCTTCAAATTTTTATTTTCATGGCCCACTTGTCTAAAATTTAAAAAAAAATCTCCTCATCTATATATTTAAAACGTGAAGCGTTTTCTTTCGACATCTATTTTGAGACTTCTACCGGGCCGATTTCGATAATTATTTTTTAAATGAAAGCCGTTACCGTGTAGATGTGCACAAAAGTCCTAAATTGAAAATAAATGGATAATTTTAAGAGTAAAACCAACATATTGTATTTTTCAAGTGGCTGCAGCCGGCCATGCAGTAACAGTAAAGCAAGTGTATTCTCGAAGTCAGCCTGCAGCGTTCTGCCGATTTTTTGCAGTGGACTACTGTAACTACTAAATGTTTATTTGATATCAACGGTCTGCTGATTAGTGAGACAAACGTCAAAATACATGTAAAATGACAGTTAACGAAAATCTGTATTGCTCATACGCTGTAAGGTGTTTTTCTGCTTATTATGATTATGTGGATGTGCTTATTTAGACACTGGTTCATTGCTTTCCCTGTTGGTACAAGCATACGTATATTGTTAAAACGTCTTTCGATGTTGTCCGACACCTGTTTTTCATACTCTTCCATCCTCACAGCTTCCTTCGTGTAAGTTTCTGTCATCGCTTTTGTAATCTATTATTTCAACATTCTATTCGGCCTTCCCCTAGCTCTTCTTTGTGGCACCCTTCCCATTTTCTCTGTGAGCCTGCATGTGCGATGACAATTAATAAATGACAAAGACAAACTCTGAATAAACTAGGAATATATAATATTCGTCACAACCAGTATTTAGCTATGGTCAAGTGTATGTAGCAATGTCACGGGTCAGTAGTTTTGAAAACTTAAAAATTGAGATAGTGCCATACGTTAAACATTGTCTACAAAGAAGTTTTGTAAATTGCAAAACATTTTTCAACGGCTCCCATTAGTGGTTTTTATTTACTGTGGTTTTATCAGCTCGAGGGTGATATTTAAATGGCAGTTGCTCTCAAGACAAATACGTGTTGTAATAGTTATTTTTAAAAATGCAGTATCAGTACATACAATAAGGACATATTGTCTTGAATTTACATAAGGGTTAACCTGAGATGATATTCCAAGGCTGAATGGTTTTCCAACCTTAACTTGAAACTCGGCAACGAAAACCTATGTCAAGCCGTGACCGATATCGCCAGCCCCACTAACATCATATATTTCGACATCAAGAACATAACAGCAAAATCTGTGTCCTGGCTTCGTAGAAGGGCGAGTATCATTCTGAAGAATGATAAGGCACTAAAAATCAACAACACACTCCTCATTCGGAGGAAAAGATCTATCAATCGATTAACACTGTGGTGGAGGCAAATGATACAGTGCACTACCACGTTGAGTTTCTCCACACACTCTACCCTTTCGGAGTTCTTCCAAATCGCCCGCCTTTGAAAGTTAGAGACCTTATACTACTGAGAAACGTGAAGACTCTCAATTGCGACTGCAGGTGAAAGCTCTGCATGGTAACGTCGCTAAGGATAAAATGTTCATAGGTTTTGGAGAAGGGGAGACAGTCTTCATTCCTCGAATACCCCTTATTCTTTCAGACTATTCTTTTCAATGTAAAAGACTGCAATTTCCCGTAAAAACTTGCTTTGCCATGACGATCAATAAGGTGTAGGGACAGTCGCTGAATCAGGCTGGGGTCGACTTGAGGGAAGACTGTTTTTTTATCGATCAACTTTATCTAGACTGTTTAGAGATCAGTTCTCCAAACAACTTAGTGGTGCTCAAACCAGAAGGGAAAACATCCAATATCGTCTACAAAGAAGTGCTTTTATCCTCTATTCGACGGAATTGACTTCTACTTCACAGATCGTAATATAATAGAATCTGGGGAAGGTAAGAAGTTGTAATTCGCCATATTAGTTCTTTTTACAAGTAGGGTCAAACCATTTTAAGGGCGTTTCGAAATTAATTCCTCCAAAGGAGCTAAATGTCGTAGACCTGTTTTTGTAAAGATCTACAATGAGGAAACTCCTACAGGTGGGAAGCTGAAATTTGACATATTAGTTCGTTTTACAAATCAGATCAAGTAAATGTCAAGGTTTTGCAGAATTCATCACCGGAAGGGTTAAATGGGGCAAATATGTTTTTCTAAATATCGCTCCAAGGAAACTACTACAAGTATGTGCATATTAGAACATTTTTCAAATGGCGTCAAGCCATTTTAAGGGTTTTTCGAAATGTATCTTCTCAAAGGGATTAAATGGGGTAGATGTGTTTTTCTAAAGATAGTCACTAGATAGATACAGGTAGGAAGTCGAAATTCCGCATATTAGTTCGTTTAAAAATCATGTCAAACCATTTTCATGGTTTTGCAGAATGCATCTCAAAAGAGTTAAATGAGATAGATCTGTTTTTTAAAGATTACTTTAACGAGCGAACTACTACAGATAGGAAGTAGAAATTTTGCATATTAGATCGTCTTATAACTAGACCAAATCATTTCTAGGGATCTTTGGAATTCACCCCCAAAGGGTGCTACGGTGTAAATGATCTCTTAGCGGTTGATACTGTGTGAAAAAATCTTTAGTGCCAATATTCGGTTCGCGCCCATCGAAATTTGTTGGCGATTTTTTTGTGCTGCTCGGATTTTGCAAACTCATGGCACTTCGGCCTTTGTCTCATTTTTACAGCGAAACTAGCAGCTTGCACGGTTTTTCGCATTCTATAATCCGAAGGGGAGTTAGTCTGCTTTTGATTCTTTGTGTGCCCCATACCGTTTTGCGGAGTTTTGGTTTACAAGCGAATATTTGGACATTTAAGTCCACGCCGATTGGCGGACTTAGTTGCAAACAAACTTCTGAAAAAAAAATTCGTACACATGACCCATATTCTTGGGGCGAGTTAATTTGGAGTTTTGTCCGCTCTCGCGTGAAGCGCAACAAAATTCTATCTCTCTTGCCTGAATATGAAAAACAATATTTGAGTGTATCACATAATGACTACATTTTATAATTTTCTATGGAATTAATAGATTCGTTATACACATTTCTTAACACTAAAAATAGGATCAATAGATATTCCTTTGAAAAGTTTAAATGTATCTACTGGTTTAATAGATGATTTGAGATTAATGGTACGCAATTTATTTATAACTGCTTAGATTTGGTATTAAATGGACAAGCCACAAGCCAGGCAGAAGAGTATTATTACTGTGTATAGAGATCAACACATTCTAATATTGCACTACCTTTTGGCCTTCGGAAAAGAAATTGTCCTGTGCGCCTATCATTTGCCATAACAAATAACAAATCACAGGAATAAAAGTGGGAATATATCGTATTTTCCACAACAAGTATTTAGCCATGGTCAAGTATATGTAGCAATATCACGTATGAGTAGTTTTAAAAACTTTAAAATTTAAATTTTACCTAATGAATCCTGTCACACGTTACAAAGAAGTTTTCTAACTTGCAAAATATTTTGCAACGGGTCCACTAGTTTCTTTTATATGCTGTAACTTTTTGTTACTTAAGATATTGAGATGCGACTTGAACTAATTTGTATGGTAATTTAAATACATATATTGGCACTTAATAAAACCTTACCCCAAAATTTTAAATTGGTATAGTATTCCAACCAAAAATTGGAAAGTTATTTAAAATCCAGTACCCCATAAAAAGTGTAAGTCATGTCTAAGTTGGTTTCATACAATCGGTAAATAATATTCTAATGTCAATTACCGTTCAAGTAATGACAGTTCATCTGCAAACTGTACATGTAACTGTTTTGTTAAGGCATTGTAACATTCTGCATGATTTAAGTAGGTAGTAGTTGAGTCTTTAAAACCGTATAGTAGCATAGAAAATGTTGAAAAACGTATATGTCTTCCAAACTTCCCAATGCATCTGTCAAATTTTAAGGTTACTGTCGAAGTGTCACTGAATGACAATCAAACAGTAATTTTATGAATTAAATTACGAAGTGACTTACTGTCCTCAATGCTGGCCTGATTTTAAATAGCTTTCCAATTTCTGGTTGGAATACTATACCGTGAAATTTTTTTTGGCCCTTTAAAGAGAGGATTTCTTCTAAATTCATTGATGTATTACATGATATGGAAACTTAGGAGATTTTAGACAAGTGGGCTATGACAAGTAAAATTTGAAGATGGATTCTTAATGAGCTCTCAAACCTGCACCTTTTTGCTAATTTAACCATCTCTCTATCTCTTCAAATACAAAAGTTACCCATGTTGTCCCTACGAAATTCGGGCACCCTGCATATAAGACAATTGACTTATATTCAAAAAAGGTCCTTTATACTTTTGTGGTAAAACTTATAGTTTGGAAGCAATGGCCGCGAGAAGTGTGGTACATTGTTAGAAATAAAATGTTTCAGGAGGTTCGTCAAAATTTTGTGTTGATATGAACGTTTTAATTCACATCATACACATTGGTAGGTGTATACGTGGATTGTACAACACATTTACTGATATTAATGGTTAAAAGTGGTGGGGAAACTTTATTTTCGCAATTTGTGTTTGATAACGCCGATGTTAATGTCAATACGATAGATGGATCCAATACTTTTCATGTAATGGGGGATTCAATGCATAACTCCCTACAGCTCTCTTTCGAGACTGTCAAACATAAAAATAGAAGATCTAAATGAAACAATTCAATCTCCAACAAAGTACAGATATTGCCTACTGATTTCCTGTGAATTTATGGAAAGTGGAAAGATCTGCTCGATATTCCAGGATTGAATGGCATGATGGATCATTGGAAAATTGGGTATATTGTGTCTTCCATTCGTAAATTCTCCTCCAAGCAACTATGACACGATATATACGGTGCTTCTCACCGCAGCCGAAAAATGCAAATCCTTCAATCAAAGCTGCTGCTTTGTAACATTCGATCAGCCACTCTACATTAAGGCTAGAGATATAATAGCTTCCAGCAGTGCAAACTCCGACCTAAGCAGCGTCATAGTCAGACTTGGGGGTTTCCATCTCTTAATATCTTTTATGGGGGCGATTGGTTACATCATGGATGGAAGTGGATTACAAGAGTTATTCAGTGTCGTGTATGCTGCTGCATCCACTGAAAAAATGTTAGGCTGTCATGCTTATTCGAGAGCTGTAAGAGCACATATCTTAGCCCACCTGGCTTTGTCAAAAATTATTTTATCTGCAATTCATTTAAACGTTGATGAATAATCTGCACTACAGAAACATTTCAACATCATTATAAGGAAATTCGCAGAAAAATTAAGTGAACTTCAATCGAATGGAGAGACGACAAAACTTTGGGTCCAATAATTTCATATGGTCACCCTAACAAAACACTTTATCCAAGCTGAGAGAAATGGAGACTGGCATTTTTTACACTTGCAATGCATACCAAAAATGTTGCCATATCTACACGCTAGTGGCCATTGTTGTATGCCAAATCCTGCCAACTATACCTTCAGGATATGTTTGATCTTGAATCCAGACTCTCTTCATTGGATTACGAACGATTTGTATCGAATGGGTTTTTTACGATCCGATGCTCTGAGAAATTCTGGTGCGGGATATGGTCGGATATGATTATCGAGCAAACCTTTATGAGATCGATGAAGAGCCCTGGTGGCTTGACTCGCGGAAGAGGTAAGAGATTGATATATACACTGAAAAATTTGTTGGTTTTTGTTAAAATATTGGAACAGCTTCTTATTTAATAGAAAACGAAATACAGCGTGCGAAATCCGACGTTTCGAGCGGTTGCGCGAGAATAACACATTTCTCAGAGATATTGCTTCCAAACTATAAGTCTCAGCAAAAAAGTACAAAAGACCATTTTTGTAGAGAATTTAATTATACTTAATATTGGAGCTAGGTATTTTTACTTTCAGGCTAACATAAACGAAGATATTGGCGAAAAACTTCAAGTAGGCTCTTTTTTCTAATATGGCGGCCAACGCTCAGGTCTCTCAAGGGAGAAAAATTAATATGTTCATTCTAGACTCTAAATAAAGCGATTAAATCCATTTGCAGCTTTCCTCTAATTACACGTCCTTTTTTGGCCTCTAGCTCCTGGCCTACATTACAATATAGTTAAATTATTTATGTACTGTTGAACAGATACGACCGACGGATTTGCTGAAAGGGTCGGTGAACTGGTTTTGTTTCAAGGAAAATCCCGTTTCCGGGAGATAAAGGGTGTTTTTTTTTAGAGGCGGAGAACTTTAAATTGAAATAAAACACAGAAAAATGTTTTTATTTGAAATCGGCAGTGAAGTACGCCGAAATGGTCATTAAAATACGAGAAATCGGCAGTGAAGTAATCCATTGTTTTACGCCTTTTTTGTAGGTGGCGAGGCGACAGATAAACGTCAATCCACCGAACATAACCTACAAAAGTTGGTTAAAATGTTGTAATTTCACGATTTCTCGATTTCAAATAAAACATAGTGTACACCTCGGCACTGAAGTTCATTTTTATCCCTCATGTGGTTTATTTGCAAAAAGTTATACTTCAGTGCCTTGGTATACAAACTACTATTAATATCCATGAAATTAGCTTTATTTGAAAGATAATTTTATGGCATTACTGTTTAAATATGATTTCGGGCATGTGACCGCCGCAGCTGGCGCGTACATGACGTAATCTAAAGGTCCAATTTTCACACACTCTTCGCAGTAAATCAGGCTGTATTTCGGCAATAACGCGACGAATGTTGGCTTCCAAGTGCTCAATTGTTTCCGGTTTATCGGCGTAGACATGCGACTTTACATATCCCCAAAGAAAATAATCTAAGAGCGTCAAATAGCACGAATGAGTTGGCCAGTTAACAGATTTATTTCGTGGATCCATTTCGTAGATCTGTTAACTGGCCACACCGGAATACACACCGAAATACAGCTTGATTTACTGCGAGGAGTGTGTGAAAACTGGACTTCCAGATTACGTCATGTACGCGCCAGCTGCGGCGGTCACATGCCCGAAATCATATTCAAACGGTAATGCCATAAAATTATCTTTCAAATAGAGCAAATTTCATGGATATATTAAAAACATTTTTCTGTGTTTTATTTCAATTTAAAGTTCTCCGCCTCTAAATAAACACCCTTTATTAGGCTTAAAGGTTGCTCGAACTAGCTCACCCAGCTCGATGTGAAAAGATAGGTCGTACGCGGAAAAAGGCCTTGTTTGCGATAGTTAAAATATACCACTTAGAAAGATATAGGGGCAAGTCCTTATTATTTTTTTGGGCTCCACCTGAATATTAACGTATTCGCCTGACATACAATTCAACAAGACCTTAAGATGTTCTTACAATTCAAATGGTTATACGCCTCAAAATGTTTTCCTCAACATGCAACATTTAATTAGAAGACATAGACAAAGTTAGCAGCAATGTACATTGTAATGAATGCAAAGTTTTTATACGCCAAAACTCATTTACGATATGTCAAGTGGAATGCAGTCTTATTTGCCAATACGAAGAATTGCAACACTTTCCTATTTATATTATTTTTTAACTTATTAGTTAGTTTAAGCAGTTTTTGAGAGCGTAGGTTTTGGTAGACCAGTTTATTGAATTATTTTATCTAAAGTTGAATTGAAACCCCCCAAAATAAAACTGTATTTGACTTTAACATACTAAAAGATGCACGCGGCTAGCTATAGTGAAAAAATGGGCGCGGTTTTGCTTTGAAAACGGTGGTGATTTTATATAAATGCCAATTCGATAGAGAGGTGGAAGTTGATTATTAGGAGTACCTGAGTTGTTTATTCTTACCTGAAGATGTGTTAGAGGAGAGGAAAGGAGTTTACAGCAGAAGAAATAATCCCATAAGGCGTTGAAGGAATATGGCATTTTACTTGCTAAATGCTGCATTTTTGCTTCACAATAAAATTGCGTAGAATGTTATTCCACCTTTGGGCGTCTCATGAGCAAGTATTGTTACGAGGAAGCCGTCTAAACGGTGGCTTTACTGAGATACATTCGAAAGGCAAGCTATCCTGATAGACTGGCTGCAATCCAGCTGAAGTGTCCAATTATTGTTTAACCTCTAAAATCTTCTTTCCGTTAGGCCACACTTACACATATACACTAAATGGAGTGATTACAGCGTAATGTAGTTTAACGATACTCAAAGTTTAAAGAAACGGACGGCTCCACCAGCTCATAGCGGGGATTTTGGCGGGGAGCGATGTTCAAAACCCTAACTTAAAAAATAATCTATAGGAGATTGGTGGCATGACCCACGGGGTTCAGAAGAGCATCTGGTCTACTCCCTGGGACTCGAAAATTTGGCCAGGAATTAAGAAGGGGCTGAGGCCAACAAAAGCAGTCGAGAAGATGTTTGATTTGGTACGATAAATGGCGACCCCAACTTTTTATGCACTGAAGTAGTTTTGGTTATTCCGGTAGTAACCGACAGGTCTTTACGGCTATCAATTTTCTTGGTGCAAACAAGTTGGCACTTGCCAAAGTGGTACGTCCGATTTGCGTGGTTTTTGTCGACTTTCCTGTATCACTACAGAATCACGCCTACACCGGTCTAGACTCAGTGGCGTGCCCTCGAAATTACACGCGGGAGAAAACGAATATATCAAGCTGCCGGTAAGTTACACATGTACTTAGTTGAGTACCGAGAGGTAAACGACAAAGATGCGGGAATCAAAGCAGCCGATCATTGTGGCTGAACGATAATCCTGGTTGGGCGCGAAGCTAAAAGTTTGCCGGCAACTCTGACTTAAGGAAGGCAGCAATGTGTAGCAACAAGCATGACGACTTGCAAAGCTGAGTCTATCATAGTGTTGGCGGGAGTGTTGATACCGAAACAATATGGGGGTTCCTCTCAACACATCCGATACAGATCTGCAAATCCTAGGTACTTAACGACGCGATATCTAATTTCAGGTTAGTTAATATGGAAGTTAAATTTAATTTGTATTTATAACTCTTTGACCTTTCAAATGTCGTTTTTGATAAGATGTTATTAGAAAACAATTGTTCGATAGCTCTTTGACTCTAAAAGGGGGAAGTTAAAATGATGTCAGTATTTTCGATAAAATCTCTAAATTTATCTTTACGGCGGGCAGTCGCTATAACTTTAAAAACACATTCGAGTAGAATCGATCCAACTATTTCTGCTCTTCTGCAAGCATGACCTATGCGCTTACACAAACTTAATCGAGTCACGCGGTCGTACTTCAAAATTAAGCCCAAGTCTGCCTTAATTAAGAAATCAGGTAACGATCTAATGGTACTTTGATCGAATTTATAAGGAAGCGAAGGCACAGAATTCTAAATAACGATGTCGCAGGGGGTAAACTCGCCTAGAATTATGATACCTACTGCAATCGCTTTGGCAACCTGTTGAATGTTGACATTCAAGCACCACACAGATTCACTACGCGAACCGGTAAATGCAATGCCAAGGAAGAATTTGAAAAAAAGGGGCCCGGCGATTCTCAACAACTAAGTTGTATAATTAGAACTTTAGAATTTGATATAACAATTTGATTTAATCCTAGAAATGCATATGTTGCTTATACTGAAATTTGAAGTAACTCCAGATTGTGTTGAAGCGTTGCAAGCAAGTTTTATGTAGGTAGTTCATGTTTTAATTTCAACAACAATTGTTGCTTTTCTGGAACTGTGTGCATAAATTAAAATATATGGCTTTTAGAACCTACTAGTTATTTAAATTAGAGTCACTACTAAGCGCTCGGTTGAAACTATAATTGGGGCTAAGTGGTACCATTCAATTCTCATTTACAATGCCGACAGTAATTAACTTAGCCTTAGTCCTTACTGCTACTACGTAATGACCTTTACCATTTCGAATTAGATTAGGACCTTGTGCGCCACTGCAATTGCTTCTACTTTTTTCACTATTTCATAAACATCGCTACACTTTCCATCTACGATCGTTTCTGTAAAACATCTAATGCACTATTACAATACGTTTGCTTTATCCCACCGTTGTTATCGAGCTTTTTACCAGTGTGCATTCCAGAATTTTCAATCGTTGTTTACTTCTTCCTAGTTCACACTCCTTGTGTTTAAGAGAAGATTAAACTGTAGAAGCTAGTGAAGTAAAATGAGGATTGAGCCATTAAAAATGTTATCCATATCAAGGGTCCGCCATTTAGAAGGGCTTAGAATCATCATATCACTTCAAAAACTTTCTCTTAACACCTATAGTACTCTTAGAAATAAAGTGGTAATGTTCTGCTTCACCTTGTATAATGTCTCGTGGGTAAATATCACATAACGGGGAAATTCCATCGAAGGAACGGTTCAAAAATTTCATCCTATGCATACCGTTTTATACATTTATTAAGGTCGATTGAAGAATTTCATGCAGTGGCCGCAATCAATTTTAAGTTTTAGATCAATTGTGGGTGTTTTTAAGCTGCAATCTGCTATAAAAAGTCATTTCGATAACTTCTACATTTTTCCCTCAAAGTAGCCCCTACGACAAACTTAAAACGTGAAAAACCTTCAATACTTAGTTCTCGAAACATAGATTATTATTTTCATTTATATTGCCTAACTACACAAGTTTTGCACAAATACATTTGGTTGTTCTTCTTTAAATCGTTTTAATTAAGCAGTTCTAATGATGTTATTTTGCAATTTTTGCATTTTATTCCTGGTGATGTCTTCATTATTTGCCATGTAGACTGTAAATATAAGCTTTTCTCGACGACCGTATATTCAAGGAACATTCGTGTTGCTATCGGGATGTTTGACATTGTTAATTTTTAATTTGCTCGTTAACGAGATCGGCGAACCTAGATATTAGTTATGGAACTAAATAAAATATTTCAAAATAGCTATTAAGGCAACTAGTGTTTTACAGAGGGTTTAAAAATCGAGGTCGATCATGTTAAAATTGGAGCGAAGCGAGAATTTTACGATCAACCGAGATTTTTAAACTGTAAAACACGAGTTGGCTTCAATATTGTTTCTACAGCCGAGGAGTTTGTTAGCTTAAATGCCCTCGGGGCTTCACCCCTCTCCAAAGCGTCCCTCGGGGCTCCACCCCTCTCCAAGGAGGTCTTCGGAACTCCGCTCCTCTCCAAGGGGGCCCCCGGGGCTCGGCCCCTCTCCAAGGGGGCTCTCAGAGCTCGGCCCCTCTCCAAGGGGGCTCTTGGAGCTCCAACCCTCTCCAAGGGTGCCCTCGGGGCTCCGCCCCTCTCTAAGGGAGCCGTCGGGCTCCGCCCCTCTCCAAGAGGGCCCTCGGGACTCGGCAACTCTCCAAGGGGGCCATCGGGCTCCCCCCTCTCCAATCGGGCACTAGGGGCTCCGCATACAAATCGGTCCAATATAATAACTGTACTTCTAATCTTCACAGATAAGGTTTTAGAAACTCTTGAAGTATTCCGTGCTGTAAATGGAATGGCGTGTTTAATAGACAACATAAAGCACGCCGCATATGACCCTTGGAAACAGTTTAAAATCACGGCTGTAGAAAAACATTTAAATAAAATGCTCTAAAAAGGATACAGTTTCCTTCAAATAGTAGGCGTATAAGATATTTTAAATTGAAGAGTCAACATTGACCAGTACTGGCAAGAAAAATAACTGAGTTTTCTTAAGAATATCTTTGAGTAATTTTCTATTATTTGGTGAACAGACAAAATTTGAGGAACAGGAGGACCGTTCTTTGGCAACTCATTTTTCAAATTTTTTATATCTGTGCTTTGTACTTCCCACATTTTTATAAAACTCTTTGAAAAAAGCTTATCAGCAAAAACTGAAGCGACCAAAACGTAATTTCCGTGTAGAACCAAACCATCCGCTTTGCTCTTCAATGTTCCTCCCGCACCATTCATAAGGCCTTTTCCGTGTCCGCTTTTACTATAGTGTCACGAAAGTTCTTTTATGTTTGGAAAATACATAGGAATTTTTTTGATAAGTAAATAACAGTTTTCTTTTTTCTGTCAACTTTTTTTCTGCTTGTTGGCGTATTGTACTCAGATTCCTGCGATTGCTACTAAGAGATGGGGTGTTGTTTTGCTGTGAAGAATTACTTAATGCTTTGTAATTTATTTTGTGCTTAACGACAACTCCCTCAATGGCATAGTTATTTGCTGATGCAAGATTTCTACCACTCCTACATTATCAGTAGTTGGCGGCGAATTATTTGTTAGATATTTTTGTGTTGCTAATCATAACTTCTTATTACTTCGATAGCTTGTACTAGTTTTCTGCCATTTATTTAGAAGTTTTTTTCATTGTTCTTCAGCCATTTGAGCTCTATATTTCTGACCCCTCTTTTTTAAAAGTTCTTTTTGCTTCTTCTATGAATAATCCCGTTCTTGCTTCTTTCTGCCTTCGTTCGTATGTTTCTTTGACACACTTTTGCATTCACCTGATTTGCTATCGTTTCTGTCTTTCTGAGTTACAGTGTAATTTTGGCTTTTATTATTCGTAAATCCGAGAAAACTTGTTAAAGGAAATTCTTGTAGATTATGATGTCTACCTTTTATATTTTGTCGCTTATCATAGTTTTTCTTTATTCCGGTGTATTTTCTTGTATTCTCTCTTCTATTTTATTCTCAGTTACTGTAACTTTATCGAATTCTGGGATCAAATACGTGTTGAATTTCTTATCATTTTTCCCTATTTTAACATTAATCTTGATTTTTCTTTGCTTATTTTGCTTTTTCTCGAGTTTTTTCTTTTTTTCATTTTCTTGTTTTAATAAAGATAACTCGCGCTCCCGTTTTAATTTTTCTTTTAAGATTGAATATCGCTCTTCATCCATCTTGATATACAATAAATGTACCCAATAAGCAAATTTGTAGTTAAAAACAGAATGATTTTAGGAACAAACAAGTGAGTCAATTCGCAAACAGCCATGTCAATTCGGTAACTCGTTTAAGATTTTTAAATGTTACCGCAAGAGCGTTACCGAAACGATGAAATGAAGTTGAAATATCTATAGCAACCTGCATTATCAACAGAGCTTATTCATATTTAAAGATTATGTTTAATACGTATATTACGAAGAAAAAGTTTAAATATGTGCACAGTATGCACAAACTACTAAAAACTCTATAGTTTTCGGATTTACAAACAATAAAGGTACGCCTGCATTTTCTGTTTAATAATTGTTATTATATCAAAAACATTAAATATATGCAAAAACTTACCGATCTGACGGGATAGTATACAGAACACATGAACTTTTACAAAGTAAGAGCAGTTTCACAATGTTCTAGAACCAACGTGCGGTTGTTTGTTTGACGTGCTATCGAAATGATGGAGACCATCCGGACAACTTTATTTTGCTTGTATTAAAATTAACATGAACCACATTTACGCAGAATTCGGTTTTAATAAAAATGGACAGTTGAAAAAAGTTTTTGAAAAGATTTAAAGTAACATTCATTTTAATTTTGTCTTTAAAAACAAATCTTACTTCTGCAATTTCGTTATGGGACAGTTACCGAAATGACATTGTTGATCTTTAAAAATTTTAATTTATAAGTTCACTTCTACTTGTAAGTGAATCTGTACAAAAACCTATTAGGGTGGCACAGGAAGCTCATTTTAGTTTTTAGATCACTGTGATCTCTTTTAATTATGGAAATATGGGTGTGGACATGGGACTCTCCCATTATGTGAAATTTACCCTTGTAGCCTTTCACTGCCGATACAATAAGAATTTAAATTAATCCATATATATGTATAATAGACTTGTCCGTCCGTCCGTCCGTCCGGAACGCTGTTTCAGCAGCCAAACCGTAAGAGATAGAGAAAAAAGTTATTAAAGTTATATGTTTGGAATGGTCATGTCAGCTCAGGAACCGAATTTCAGTCTCTAACACTAATTATTATCGTAATTATCCTAATCCGAATTTTTTAGGTTAGATTCTAGGCAAATTTTATCAAGGCGAATGCGACTGGTAGTTTGCTACCAACAATGACGTCATATACGTAAATGTGGTGAATACGCGTTCTATTTGCAAAACGGTCTTTTTTATTTTATTAAATGAGACATTTGTCTCACTGGACTGCTAGTTTTATATCTATAATTTGCTACGTATAGCATATGCGGTTTAAGCAAGCACAAAGCGGCTTGACCAAATAGGAGCGCTCGCAATCGATTCGGGTGAAGCATAAAGATTCTAATTAAAATAAGCGTCATCCGCCCCAAAAAACCTTAACAGAGTTGTAACGCAACGGGGTGGATTATTCGTACTTTGTCCTGTTACAATCCCTCAAGTCAGAGGTTTGTTGAAGACTACATTCAAATACAGCGGCCAAAACAAGCAACATCTATTTATTCTAAGTTTACAATATAATTCTTAGAATAATTTTGGAAATGCAATGTATCTACAGTATGTAATTAATATCCCTATGTTTGCAAACAGATTACGCTATTCTGCCCCTGCCTAGTCTGACTGCAGCCCACCTGAGTCGGGGAGGTTGCTCCATCTGCCAGCATTGCCCGACTGAAATCCAACGGCTTTGGACTCCAAAATGTCGTCTTTTCTCTTGAAATTAAAACATAATTAAATGTGCTTAAACTTAGTGTCGTACGAGTATATTTTTGAATTCTTAGAGACGGTTAATTGTGCCGAGAACCACAGTAAAGCTGAATTACACAGGTTTAAACGTATTCGTGACCTAGACTTTTGCAGATTGCTTCTTTCAAATTGTCACAAATGGTACTGGATTTGCGCTCGGGCTCCCCTAATTTAGCCGAGGTTTCCTGCATTTAATTTTCAGGCGAACCTTTTGATGAAGCCTGTGACGTATCCTGGACAAGTTCTACGACGAAATTTGGAAGCGAATTGCGAGCGATGATTATATACGATGGAGGAGGAGGGGTTCAGGGGTTCAGAAAGATTAGTACATAATGCATCGGGATGGCGCCTAACGTGCTACGGAGCGGTCGGGGAAATGTAGTTGAGGCAACGAGGCGGAGTCACCTAAATACGACGGTTGGTATCAGGGTTTTTGAAACCTAGGTTCCATACTGGGATGTTGGGAAAATATAGCTAGCGTACCGAAATGGCGCTTAATGGGTACGGCGCGGTCAAGGATACGTAGCTGGCTCGCCGAGATTGATAATCTAGACACCATTAGAAGTTTCCAGCGGTAATTAGATACATCATTAAGCCAGTTCCGATACTGGACAGGATAGGTTTGAACTATGTAAGACGAGATTTACAAGTTACTAAGCTAGAGATCTTCGCTGACTGGCGTGCTAAAGCCTTCCCTGGCTGGATCTCACAGGATCTTCAAATTTTTATTTTCTGGCCGGATTTTCGTTCTTTTATATGTTTTGGGCTTCCCTCTATCGAGGAAACCTGTTGGGGGAAGATCAGTGGGACAAATTATAACTGCGTCATGAACACGAATTGAATCGCGCCGCGCACCGCATGATCCGCACCTGAACCGTGTAACGCACAAACGATTGATGCTTGAAGAAAATATAACAAGATGGCGATATGCAATTCAAGTCATTTTTCGAAAAGGTGTGCTTTGCGGCAAACGTTACAAAATTATTCGGCACTTCGCCGGCACCACATAGTTTCACCTAGTAGACGCAATCACAGAAACAGGTGCTATTGTATAGAAAAAAAACACCTTCACACGAACGCCAGATAGAGCGCATATGTCAATTAAATTACTCGTTTACCATTTTGACAAGTAGAAAATATAGCATTATCGTGATCTTTCTGATCATTTACAAATTAGGCGTTGATGCCTGTTTCCGTTCTACATTCCGTCTCCTTCGTGATCGCCCGACATTGCGTTTTCCTTATTCATGTTGCTTATATGTTGTTTTATTATTATGTATTTTGTTCTGTATACTATCGACATTAAATTAATTTCTGATAATTTCATTTGACATTCTATCTGAGAAGGTGCACTTATTTACAGATCTAACATACCCCATTTCAGCCGACTTTATGTTTTGTAAATATTTAGTTGTGATGAGCCACATTCCACACCTATAGACAAGTACTGGCGCAGACATTGGAGAATATAATTGCAATTGTTTTCTTGTTAGCATTTCCTTTCAGTGTACGTACGCCTTAGTGTTCCACATATATATTGAAATTGGTTTATTTTGTTGTTGATGTGTCGTAAGTATATAAAGTGGCTTGCTGGCTGTAAGCATCAATAATCTATTATAGTCTTCGATATTACAGGGTTTTCCTTTAGGTGCCATGAATTTAAATTATTTACTGAGATTCTACAATATAGTTATGAGATATTCGATGTCATTTAGGTACTGCCGTCAGAGCTGCGGAAATTATTTTAAAAAACTAATTAATTACCAATTGCTAATTACCGCCCACTGAACTACTTGAATTATTAGATTTGAAATTACCAAAATGAAATAGTAATTCAATTATCCATTACTTAGTCATTGTAATTGCACATCAGCGTAAAGGGGCTTCTTCTGTTGAATCAAATCTAAAGTATTCTTTTATGGCATATATTTAAGCAGAGTTTATTAGATTAGGTTTTAAGTTAGCTCTTTTCTAGAAGACTTTATGACAGAACTAGATTTCGTTAGATAAAAATGTAATTAGAATTAGGACCGTTTTAAAGCTTTAGCGAGCTCTATATGAAATATGTGTCGATAAATAGAGCTTCATGGCGAAGTTGTTGAGACATTTTTAGATTCTACGAACGTACGGCTAATCAGCGTTATTTGCTAAATTACTACCCTACTTGTGTATGGGTTTTTAGAATTATTCCGCCTGAATTTGATAATATCGAGTTTTGTGCAAGTTTGTGCTTTTTAGCGCACACAGCTGTGTTATTCGCTTACCGCCGACGGTTCTGAAATGCACTCTTTCTGTGCATCTCGGTTCTAAGTTGTTGACACGCTAGAATATAATTATCGATCCATCTGCGAGGCAGCTGCCATGTGCTTGAGAGAGTGAGCTTCAATTTTTGCTCCCACCACTTTATCGATCGCGCGGCAGTAGCCCATTTTTCTAGTAGATTCGATCCGGACGTCGGAAACAACAATTGGTTTTTGAATTGGTGCTTTCGCGGCGCACCCCTTCGGGGATTGCGGTCACGAAGGATTTTGACGTTTAATTATTGCGTGTTTACCGGCTAACGTTTTGTGCCCTTGAGCATGTGTGTGTACCGCTGTTTAGTTACGATTTGGGCTCCCGTGGTTTCAGAGCAGTTTTGTGCCTCGACTTGTTTTTGAACTCATTGTACGGCATATGGTTGTGGGAAGGGCGATCGAGCTGGGTGCCGTAGTTATTGCTGAATGTACGGCTTGTGTATTTCGTATCGTGGAGTGGCGCTCCTATCACCTCGTTTAACGGATTACCTGTAAAAACTCATTAACGGTTTATCTTTGTTTCGGGAAGCAATAGCTTACCGTTTCTGTCTTCCTGCCAATTTACCGTGCGATGCTTCAGTGTCTCCTTCAGTAGTGGATAATACCTTATGGCTCCGTCTGTGCAGTGTCTGGAAACAGCAGCTGATTGCAGTAGCATGGGACATCAATTTGCCGCACAGCCAAGTTTTCTAAGGTACCGTTATATTATTGTAGTAACTTGTAGAGTGCAACTTAAGCGTACAGAGCGATTCGACGAAGTGTCGGACAGTCGACGTAACTCTGCGTTCGTTGTAACCATTATTGTGTGTATTTTTGCAATTGTTCAACCATTATAGTTGTTTATCGTGTCGCACCGTTACAAACTGGCGTGTTTTTGTAATAGTCGATTTAGTCCGTTAGAAAGAAAAATAGAGCACAGCCCACCAAAAATTACATTTTTTATATTAACAGCAAATTATTTATCAGCCTCACTGTCATTTCCAAGTGCACAGGCTACATAAAGTGGGTGTAAACAGATGAAACGCTTAGCGAAATAAAAATTGCCAACAAAAATGCTACACCTCGTATTTTTGTTGTGCAATTTTCATCTCGCGTAGCGGTGTTTAAAACATTTTCAGGTTTTTTTTATCTCTGTTTTTATTTATGCCACAAATATGCGAGCTTTTAAAAGCGAAAAAAGGGATGTTAGAAAGATAAGACATCATTTTAGAAAGCTATTTATGTAAAATTCCAAAAATAAACTGAAATCGTACTAGGCCTGCTGCTACGCTCGGGAAAATTAAGTAAACAAGGTAAATATGTAAATGAAAACCACCAAATTTCCATTTGTCAAATTCTAAAATATCGTAGAAAGTTGAAAGACGAGGCGCATAAAAGATAAAAATTCTCAGAGCGTTGAATATCGGCAAATCTATTTCCGTTTTGAATTTAAAATAAAGTTATCCCTGATATTTGTCTGATTGAATCTTTTGAATCAGAATCAGTTGTTTTTCTCTATGAAATTTAACTTGGCACGTGGCTCGCACTCGCTTTATCATGCGAGAGATTTATCTAGTAGTTTTCCACATGGAAAATGAGCAGCGGAATTCAGAAGTGGACTTAGCTCTATGAACTGTATATGTAAAAAGCCGCTCATAATTCTACGCTGCGAAAGAAATCCTTGCTGGCGCCTGGAGAGCGCAGTTAAATTACTGCATTTGTTCCTGTTTAGCTCTCTTGACATGTGCTTCATGCTAAGGTTCCACGATTTAGCACAACAAATGTTATTGGTTGTTAAAACGATGTGCCTACCGCAGCTGGTGTTTCAATAATACACAGGTATTTCCAAATGTTGACTGTAAGTGATTGTAACTATAACGTATTTAGTGATGAGTCAGATTTAATACAGCGGGTTTACACAGCTACCACCTAGACATATATTATTTAAGCGTCAACTTCGTTTGATTTTCGTTAAGATAGCGTTTGGACGTTAAGAGTATTTTGGTTGTTTGCACCACTTGAACTATTATGCTATTTATTACTGTAGAATTAAGTTCAGTGGAATACAACCGATTGTGGAAAAGAATAACATTCCTATTATTACTTTAGAACATACGAACAAAATACAACATATACAAATACGTTAATATTAATTTAAAATACAAATACGAATTGTGAGTAGCCTGGCTTTCGATACTGAATTATTTATTATTAAGAGACCTTGGAAACTGATCTTGGTTCTCGACTTTGTCCAAAGTGGAAAAAGTGGATATATGCAGAAAACGTAATATTAAGACAAGTGATATTACGCGAAGTGATGAAGTAATCTGATGTTACGTAAAATTCATCTCTAAGCTACCTGCGTTTATATAGGTAGGGTGCACCTGAATGGAAGGAATATTCCCTATTCTTTTGAGTACAATAGGATTGTCCATCTAAGCTCCCTTTGCTCTATTGTAGCACAAGAGGTTGAAATAACTTCCGTCGAAAAGGACTTATCCTTTTCGAGAGTTTACAACTGTATTGTCCACCCGGCTTGACTTTTCCTTTTCGCCTAGTCTATTGTTAGTTGGGGCAAAAAGGTTTGTTGGCTGATATCCCTGCGTTTACGTCATATCTCCGGCTGTGCTAGAAATTGCAGCGTCACGTTTAGACAAGTTAGCTTTGATTGTTCAATTCGACGACATAAATCACATTTGACATTAGAGATCTTTCTTACTGCAGGCGTACTATTAACTCTTTCACTAGACCTGTCACATCGCGAATTTCACGTTTACTAGCTGGTTTAGTCACGCACTGTACAATTTGTTAAGCCATTTTGCCGTCGGCAGTAATTTAATTTACATTCCGCGCCTTTAGGGCAGTTTAGTTATATTTAAAACCCATTTTTAAACTTTTATCACAAAACTCACAAGGGCAAGTTCACTTCCTTGTTCAGTTGAAGCCAAATACCTTGTATATCGACGCGGCTGCCCCGCTCCGATCATCTTGGGCCACCCTTTATCACCGTTTGCGCGCGTTAATCCAGTTATTTCCGCCGAAGTTTACGCCTCTTGGTTGGCCGCTGGGAGTCACGTGGTAACTCGCTTGGTTTTCGCAATTTAACGGTCGCTTCTTGGCAGTTGATCTCAGGTCGCTGAAGAGAACAGTTAGCTATTGTGTTACCGTGGGAGGCGTCCTCTTGCGTCGTTGCCGCGAAGGCTAGTTGTGTATCCCGTGGGTCTTATTATGTTTGCAAGCAGAGAGGGGGTCGGCAGTGAGCTCTTGTGTGTGTCGCATGTGTTTGAGGTGTCCCTTTCTTGGTGCTTCTGAAGGGTTACGTCCCACAATGTCGTGCAAAGGCGATCTTTGATTCCCGTTACCTTTGGGGATTTGCCAGCAGGACGTGCAGCTCGCCCTTAATCTCATCGTTATACCCGGTTACATGTGGGTGACCAAGTTGTAGAAAAAAACGCCATTATTCGGCTGATTCGTTGTGCCAAGGAAATGCTCTCGTATCACACTCCCGCAGACAACTCAAGGCGTTGCAAATGTGCCGCACGTTACCGCTCAGACGACGTCCAAACACAGGTACTATTTGTAAATGTTATGTAAAATAGTAACCATTTTGCGTTCGCACAGAACTTATTAGCTTGTGTGTGTAATCGCCGATGTGTCATAGCTTGTTGCCGCAGAGTACCGAATTAGCTTGCATGCAGCCCACGAGCAGGCTAACTAACTGAATTGACGCATTTCGGATCGCCAGTGGCGCGTTTAATCAATCGCTGGGCATGTTACTGATAATTGAGCCGCCATTGTTGTAAACCACGGCGTTGTGCCCGTCTGTGAATCACCGCTAACGCTTGCTCGGTGGTTGACCCAAATTTGCATTAGAACTGGCTGTAAATCCATGTATTTCTACCATGTTTATAGAAGTAAATTAAATAGTGCTTTGGGCGCGGCAATTTATCAAGGGAGATTGCTTTTGTGAATAACGGCGTATCGATCATCCGTATGCGAAATCAGTCAGCTGTTCAGTGCGTGACGTAATTACGCGAAGTTGCGTTTGTGAACGAAGGACTTTGATCGTTGTTTACTTGCAATCAAATTTTGCTTGTACCTGACCGGCAATGAACTATCTCTGTGTGGAAAATCTATGCGCCCCGACCGTTTGTGTTTGTAATATTTGAACCTTTGCTTTGGGTACGACCAGTTAAGCGATATATTTTTCTGCCAATCTTTGTGCTTTGGGCACCTTACCGATAATTAACCATTTATTCTGTGCTTGGCTTCACCCCGCGACACTGTCGCAGTAAAGTAGTGGGTCTCGACCCTCTGTAGTATACACGTTGAGTCAGTAACTTTCGGCAGATCGTTTAACGGGTCACCGGAGCCTACTGTATTGGCATTGGCCATTTTGTTAATTATGTGTGCGTTAGTATTAGCGCGCTATCTCCAGCTGGGGGCATTAGAATAAGGCCTGCATGTAATCAAGGCGACGTAATCGTTGCCCTTAGGGGTTTGTGCTGTATCCTTCAGTTAATAGATGCCTATGTGATTACGAGGTTTATTATTGAATATGACTTCTGCATGCTCTTTCCAGATTTAACAGCTGGTGTCAAGATCGATGTACGACGGAATTTGAGCGTTGGAGTGTGCAGGTAGGTTTGACAGCGCCCCCCCCCCCCCCGCAGTGGCTTTACAGACCCGAATGAATTTGTAACCTGAGCTCGATACTTCTCGAGTAACTTCAGGAAGTAGTACCCAGTGTACTCTTCGTCTCGTCTAACCGTCCAGGCCCGGTTATTCGAGTTAAGATAGGCTTGGTGGCGCCCTATTTATTTTTACCGTTATGTACCGCCCCTCTGGCCGTTGCCCTTAGGTGATCTCGTAAAGAACCCGCCCTAGCTTCACCGATTTCTTAGCCGGCCTATCTTGTTGCGGCTTGGGTAACGGCCTAGGAGAACCTTTCGTCCCGATTTTGTCAATTATTGCCCGCGCCGGCCGTTTGGTTGTTGTATGAGCCGGTGCGGTGTCGTAAAGACCGTAACAAATTGCACTTTAGTTTATGGCCTTCTCTTGCACGAAACGCGTTTTCAGGCTATTCATCACTGCTACGCTACGGTATAAAAATTATCTTTTTGTTAATGAGATCAGGGTTCACCATAATAAAGCGTTTCAGCGTGAGAGGTTGGCTTTCACCACTGTATTCTCGGGATCTTGTTACCGGCGGTTAATCTTTGTTATAAAAATTGTTTTAAATGTCCTTGGATAAGTATCGTTATAATAAATAGGTTGAACTCACAGGTGAGTATGTTGAAAAGTTAAATTAATGTCTTTCAGCGTTTCGTATACTCCTCGTACATTTAAATCAACTTATCAGTGTTATCTGATAAACTGTGATTCAAAGCAAATGCATAAACAAAGTTGCGATATAATATTGCTGAATAGATTCTTTTGCACCTAAACATAAACACCATTAAATGGTTCTACAGTGTGTATTATACTGGGAAGATATTTGTCCGCAGTGCAGTCTAATATAAGCCTTTGTTTGCAGCCCCTACAAAATCAGACTTCATTTAAATCGACCCCTTTATACGCTTCGCTCGCTACACTCGTTCTTCCATAAACTATTTTTTCTATAAAGTCTTACATTATATACTTGATATGTACATAAATAGCTAGCAACTTCTTCATCGATCTAAGTTTTTATAATTTATTGATTTGTTGCTTAAAAATCTTGAGCATTTTTGCAGCTTTTCAGAACATGGGAGAAGCACTTGATGAACATAGATTTTCTGATATTAATTTATCATCATGACAAGATATATTTGGCACAGATGCAAATATTTCAGTGGATACATATAATCAAAAAGGGTGAATTTGAAGAAATGCCTTTTTAAATCCCTACTTAGGTTTTCTTTTGACTCCGATAATAATCTGTCGGAAACCAAATCAAGTTCTATGAGATATTATGAAAAACACTCTTCTAAGTCCATTAAAACTGAAGTATTTCGTTGGGGCTCTTAACTGCTGTGTGTTCGGAATATTTATAATGGTACGATGTATTGGTATTTACATCATTTGCATACAAAATATTGATGCTGTTCTATGCATGTTTACTCAGTGCGTTTGGTGGTTAGACGGGATTAAATCCCAGCTTTTGCTCATCTATGGTTCGGCGTCAATTTACAGCGCACGCACAGTACTTCCAACTGCGTTAGCTGAAAACTAATTTTACGCAGTAGTATGCAGTATATGTAAGTTATGTATTTAATCAAGAACCAGTTCTCTTAAGTCATCACGCTACTTATATTTCTCTTCTGCACTACCTATTGTATTATAAAAATGTTTGAATCGTCTTTCGTACCAACGTTTCCGCAATCGCAATGTTCGTCGTCGTATCTTCTAACATATTGCTCTCTATTTTCAATGTATTTTGTTAGGCCAGGTTGAGGTTTTACGCCGTCACTGGCTTTTTAATGCAGGCGGCAGAGGGCGTTGCCAATTCATTTCGTCTAGAGTCCCTGTACATACAGGAGTTGGAACATGTAGGGTGTCTTGGTTTGGATCCACAAACCATGGAGTAGCTAATTTTGGCTAATTTTAAATTTTATGCATACTAAAATAAATGAAATATATCTTTGCTACATCACATGGTCCTTGATTTGTGGATCCAATGGCTCAACCCTTAGTACATATAGGAACTCTAATCTCGTCAAACTCCTTCTCGCTTCAAGGTTTCAGCTCGGGGAGCCGAGAGGTTGTGCGTAGGTGACCATTATTATTGCTTGTATACTGTAGACGTTGGGGCGAATTCCCGTTACAATTGCAGTGCTCTGCGCCTGTTCATCAAAAATGTTGCAGCTGTTGAATTAGTTCCAAACGAACACGTGTGATTTTGCTTATCGCGTCATGTGACATCACGACAAGCTGATAGAATTCTTAGGGTTTGTTTGTTATCATTACTCGGTGCTGGTTTCCAGCTAGGACCCGCTTAAATATATATTTATGAATGTTACCTTAACAGAGTTATTAAATTTACTATATGATTTTCATTTCAGATAAGCTATTTCATCCTGTCTGCGGATATAGCATGTATACTGCAAACCAATTGGAAGCCTACACTTAGAACATGTCACTATAAACTGCTAAGACCTTTGTTTTGATCTTTAAGTTTAGAGTTTTACTAAATATATTTCAACTCTGTTAACGCTTGAAGATCAATGCCGTGCTTAAATTTATGATCGAATCTGTATTATTATTCAAAATGTTCATGCTTATATCCTCACTTTTTCTGTACAGGGTGAGCGAAACTCGACGTCTCAGCTCTATTATAAGAAAAGGAAAAACGATAGAAAAAATCTGAAAAGAGGCTCTTAAATGGGATTAAATAAGGTCCATTTTAAGCCATAATTGCATATTTTTCCATATTTGGAAACTGAAGTAATGACGTCATCGAATTTGTTTTTTCCGGAAACATATTTATATTTTCGCATATTTAAAAAAATATAATTTTTCTAAACACATTTTGTGAAGAAACAAATTTGCTATCTTTTTCCGTTCAAAAATTATAAGCAAATTTGCAAAAAAAGTATTATCCAAAATTCGCAATTGTCAGGATTTAAACAATTAGCCTTTGGAAAAAAAATAGCAAAGTCGCATCTGTCAATAATTAATAGTAGATTATGCAATGAGGGAGAGAAATTGCACTGAAGCATATACTATTTTTTTCATGTTGCAGGAAGGTTTAAAACGAAAAACCTGTTTTTTTAAACGTCATTTATTGACACTTTAGTTACAATTATTTTAAAATTAGTAGCCTATGGTAGATTTTAAAGTTGATGGCACTGTCATTATGACAGAAGCTCACAATTATGCCAAATTCGAGCTTAGCAGGTTAGGTTTTGCGTCAGTTTGTATCAAAACTACTAACCTATAATCGTGAGTGTTACTTAAGTGTTAATTATAAAGAGACTTACGTCTAATCTACGGACACAGTGCACACTTAGGTTAAAGATTGAATTTAGATTCTGAAAACTGAATATCATAACAACTTGACAAATCAAAGTACGAGAAAGCTTTAGAGGCGACCTTCTCAAAGGTGTTCATAAAATGCATCAAAACGGGAGGTTAGAGTTCATGCATTAATCTCACAAAACAACGGTAATGTTTGAGGAATTCTAAGGGAATTTAATCCAATGGGCCAGCAGATATACATAGCGCAACAATGTTTAGAACATAAAACCACAAGTAGGTTGAATGCGAACACTTTCCTTGGCAGCTCCTGCGAAGACACTTACTCCTGGCAAGATACCATTGTTATCTGTAGACGTGAACAGATGCAGATCTATCACGGACAAGTAGGCCAAAGCCGCGTTTACATACGCAGCACGTGAAGAAAACGATGGGCCGCTGTCAAACCTCCAGCGGGGATTGCAAATGCAAACCCTGACGAAAGGTTGATTCTGGACGCGATACTTATTGCTGTAAAACATAAGGTAAATTAGATCGGACCCTAAAAAGCTGTCACATAAACAGTGCAAAAACTTATCTCAATTCTAGGCGAAAGGCAGTTCTGCTTTTCTAACAAATTTCGCGCTTAATACGCCGGCAAGGCGTAGAACAATTCCGTCAAAGGGCGCGAGATCAAATTTCATCTAAAACTTGATGATGCCATAAAACCCAAAATAACCCATAGCTTGATAAGCCATGAAGAGCAACGGTCGTTGCTGCTTCACAGCTCAAAACGAAGAGCAGGTTAAACCATACGCAAAATTGCTAATACTAAAACCGGGCCAGATGGTGTCAGCCCACCTCGGCAAAACATATAATGGTAAACCGATCCAAAAAAACAGAAATAGACGCGTTAAAGCCGATTTTACCTTTTAAATATAAATAGGAGCAGTTTTCCTATTACATCATCGGCAGAAAGACACAGATGACTTATATAAAAATATTTCGAATTTGTTCCAATATCTTTCCAGATAAAATCTTTCTGACTATCGATAGCGGGTCCCTAGCAACCTTTAAGCCTGTTGCAGGGCGTAAACGGAATTTTCCATGTGACTGAGTTATATCAATCGAGCTATTTCTGTAAATAAAAAATGCATCATGTAGTTTGATTGAAAGACAAGAAATTTCCGTAAAGAGATGTTCCGTCTTGATTAATCGCAGCATAAAGTATGGAAATGTAATTTACCAAGAAACTATGAGAGGCAGCACAAACTCTAAGAGAAGTTTTCTGTCTAGACTTAAATTACTTATTTTAAAATTAGATCGCTTTTATTTTTATACAGGGTGTTAATTTTCTGTAAAGTTTAGGACTCATATCTCCGCCACTGCTTAATTGTAGAACTTGATATCACATTTTAAGGGATCCTATCCGAGCATACTGTGCATCGAATTTGATTTAATTAAGAAAATTATAAGAAAAGGATGAGATTTTTTTAAAAACTTTATCACCCCGTATATGGAAAACGTCGAATTTTCGGACATGTTCAGCTAGACTCTTTAGATAGTCTGAGTGAGTATCCCAGAGTTTGACGATCACCTTGTGTATTGCATGTCGAAATATCGATAAGAAGCTTGCATCGCCTGGCATTTTATAATCTAACATTCTCTCACATTTTACATGCATTGTTTTGAGTACAACCTTGAACACAAGCTTTTGCACTCAAAAGAGAGTAGCTGTCATATTATGGCAACTTATACTAAAGATTCACTTTGTTGCTCCTGAACAAGTCTCGCTTTGAGGGAGATTTTGGTGCTCACGCACAAAGTTTCATGTTATGAGTTATCTTTCAGGTTATAAATAGATTCTTATAAGTTCCAGTTAACCTTAGAAACTGTCCTCAGATAATATGAAACAAACTTCTCTTATATTTAATGAATTTTCTACTTCCGTTCGTAAAACAGACAAATAGTTATTTGTTACTAAAGTGTTTTCTAATTTTCATTGTCATTTATCAACATTTTAACTTAAATAGGAGGGTGAGTAAAAATTTTTTTATCGTCTAGTTTTTTCGTTTCAGCAAAAACAATACTATTAGTTGAAGTTACAAAACTGAAGTGTTTCGCTTAGTGGTCGGCATTTCCTGTTAAGGTTATATTGTAAGTAGTGTTAGCTGTGTGCAACTCTGGGCAATCTTAAAAGAAGCAGCTAAAGATGTCGCAATTTAAACTCTCTTAATGGCTTTTATGTGAGATTATACAGAATAAAATGTAAATACTTCCCGTTTCAGAAAATAACGAGCTCTAATCCCTGCGTTTAATACGCAAGCACCATTTATTAAGGAACGCTTACCTTTGTAGACCCACCTAAGCAAACGTTGGTCGATAGCAAGTACCGCATTTTTCTTAACCCTCTGCAGCCGAAGCCGGGTACGTAATTCTTTTATAATATTTATCTTAAATGTCATTACACTATTTATGGAAAATTTTGAGTTAAAGGTAATAAGCTTTTCCGGACTATAAATGTATAGGTAATGAACGGAATAAATAGTTTCTACGCTTGCGCGTTTGTTAAGTGGCATTCATTTTTCCTCTTATTTTCTTGTACTTTGCCGTTTCAAAGTTAATAAAGTAATTAGGTACCAGAGAACGTCTTGATTTAATTTTCATCAATGTGTTTTAATTTTAGTGCCCAAACCATGCTAATTGGTACCGACTCAAATAACACATTTGCGGTTCGTGGTGTAATACAACGGGAGAAATTACGCTTTTATTTCCCCAATTGCATTAGACCTAGGATAGTTCTTATGCGTAGGTCATGCCCTGCTGACACATTCAAAATAATAGAACACAATTAACGTCTATTAGTTCTCCTATATTACAAAATAAAATGTTGTTCTTAATAAAATATAACAAAATGTCTAAATTCTATGCAAGGTTCATAATATTCTTCTGGGCGGACGACCGAACGCCTAGTAATGGCGGCAACCCCCCTGTCCTCAGCTACAGGTCGAGTTCAACTCGTGTCGTCTAGATGGCGTGGCTGGTCGAATTTCGCCTCCTGCGTAGGTTTCCAATATGGCTAAACTTTTAATTCTGTGAACAAAACAAAGATTAACGGTGTCAATAATGATTGTGTTGTATTGAAGCTAATTGTACATTATCAGGTGACAGGATTGCTTCGGTATTAGTGGATCTTGAAGGTGAGTTCACCTCTGTCCGGATTATGCTACTACAATTTCGTAACGGGCGATTTCGGAGTTGTTTCATTCGGCGGCTGCTAGGTGGATTCGTGACTTACAGTGAAACACTAGACTTATATGGGGGACCGAAAGTAAGTCGGATAATTCAAGTAATGGTCAAATCCTCAGATGTTTAACTTTCCTTGAGGGTTTCGTGTTATAACATACCAGGGTGTTCGGTAGAAACTAGTAGGGAGATGCGCACGTCACATGGACCAGCGCCAATGCCCAAATCGGTGGATTAGGTAAAAACTTGTCACATGATTCTGCTCCAAGTGTTCACCAGGACGTTTGACGAGTGGAAACCAAACTCGTCACAGGCTAGCGCCAAGTTTGATCGTTGTTTCGATTAAAAGTGGTTATGCACGTTACTTGAACCGGCGCCTAGTGCACAACCCAGGTAGGTTCTTGGGGTTTAGAAGAGGTTAAGGCAGGCGGACTCGAAGAGCTGTTCATTCTGCCCTGGGCGCGTGCTTTTATACGTTTTTGGGGCCCGCGTTATCTTGAATCTAGACTGGGGATTCAAATAGTGGAGAAAACGGCTGCGTTGAAGACGCACGCCGCAGAGCCGCGAACCGCGTGACTCCCACCCAAAACGTTCAATAAAATACTGAGCTAAAATGTAGCAATATGGCGAATACAAATTTGAAATAATTAAAATTATGTGTATGCCAAACATTTGCCTCTGAGCTATCGTAACAGTGGGACTAAAAATATGTCTGCAGTCAGAGTATGAATGGAGACTCTATGGGAAAATAGTGAAGGGAAAATTAGAGGAAAGCATACATAATAAGATCGGAGAGGACCAAGCAGGATTTACGGCGGGAAGGTCATGCATAGATCATATCTATACACTACAACAATTGATAGAAAAAAAATGGCCAAAAACAGAGCAGTACATATGGCCTTCATAGACTTGAAAAAAGCTTACGACTCAGTCCCCAGGATGAAACTTTGGGAAGCCATGAGAGGAATAGGAATTCAAAGTAAAATAATCAACGCAGTAAAGAGCCTATATAAAGACAATAAAGTAGGAATAAAAGTAGGAAATAAACTAAACTATCTAAAAGTTTCCAAACAACAAAAGGCCTTCTGCAGGGCTGTCCCACATCACGGACACTTTTTAAAATATTCTCGGAGCAGACACTGAAACCATGGAAGAAGAAGTGTGAAGGAATGGGAGTACCAGTGGGAGACGAACATCTATACACGCTGAGTTTTGCGGACGACCAAATTGTCATAGCACAGGACGAGGATGATCTCAGCTATATGGTAAGGAAATTGGAGGAGTATACAAAAAATGGGTTGGAGATAAACTTCAAGAAGACAGAATATTTAAGCACAACAGAAGAAAAAGTAAAAAATTTAGAAATGGAGGATGGCCACGAAATAAAAGGGACTGAAAAGTACAAATACCTGGGATTTATAATATCAAAAGATATGAAAACATAACAGGAAATTAAGAAAAGATTAGGACAAACCAGAAATTGCATAATTCAGCTGAATCCAGTCCTGTGGGACAGACACATTAACAGAAACACTAAAGCAAGTATATATAATACTATGGTACGCAGTATAGCAACATATGGAGCGGAAATCTGGATAATAAATAAACATATGGAAAAGAAGATCAACGCAACCGTGATGGAATTCTGGAGAAGGAGTTGTAGACTTACAAGGATGGACAGAGTGAGAAATGAAGAGATAAAGAGAAGAATGGGAGTAGAAAAAGACTTATACAGCTACATCGAAGAAAAGAAATTGACTTGGTACGGACACGTTAGAAGAACAGATAGAAACAGGTGGACAGCGAGAGTAACAGATTGGAGCCCTATAGGAAGAAGAAAGAGAGGTAGGCCTCGAAGGTCATGGAGGGACGAAATAGATGAGGCGATGGAAAGAAGAGACCTGGAGGAAGGAGAGTGGCAGGATAGAGATCAATGGAGAAAATGGTTGAGAGAAGGAAGACAGCGACAGCTGTAGATATCCTGTTAGCTTGAATAATAAATCAACCTTATATAAATATCTTGCTCAAATTGAAGACATTATTAATAGTTTGGATAATAAGGAAAGGAATAATTATCGCTCCTTAGTAGCTTTCCACATTACAGATTTCCTTAAAAATCATAAAAATACAAATAATCCTTTATTTTCTATTGAAAAGAAATGCAACATCTTTCTTAAAAATAATCCAAATGTTGTAATTTTACCATCAGACAAGGGCAATGTCACTGTAGCCTTAGAGCGTGATGATTACATCTCTAAAATGCAGACCCTTTTGCAAGATAACCAGGTTTATCAACCCTTAAAAAAGGATCCCACAACGTCTATTGAGACTAGGAATAATAAGTTAATCAGAGATTTACATAATAATAATTACATAGATAACCCCACATATTAATTTGTCATAATTCGGTTTCTCCTAAATTGTATGGTTTACCCAAAATACACAAACCCGACACACCTTGTCGACCCATTGTGTCCTCGACACAATCTCCAGATAGAAAACTGTCCAAATATCTGGCAGAGATCTTAGGGCAAGCCTTTAATGAATATAATAGTTTTCGTATCAAAGATAGTTTCGCCTTCAGCGAAAAAATTAATAATTTTCAATTACCACCTGATTATGAGATTATTTCACTAGATGTGGTCTCTCTTTTTACCAATATCCCTGTAGATTTGGTTATACAGGTTGTTGAAACCAATTGGAACTTAACAGAACCACTAACTAGTATACCCAAATCACAGTTTATTAACCTTCTCAAATTCATCTTTGACTCAACATATTTTTCCTTCAATAATAATTTTTATAAACAAATCCTTGGATCCCCAATGGGCTCAACTCTTTTCCCCATTTTGGCCGAAATCATAGTCAATACCATCATAAAGGAAAGCATCCCCAAGCTGGCTTTTCAATTTCCGTTTCTTTACCAGTATGTTGATGATCTGGTTTGTGCAGTACCGGTCGACGACGTTGCCAATGTGCTGAGTGTTTTCAATGGTTTCGACCCTCACATCCAATTCACAGTGGAAAGAGAAAAGGATAGGTCTGTCCCTTTTCTGGACACTCTGGTCATCAGAACGAATTCCAACACTATTAAACTGGATTGGTATGTTAAACCAACCAGTTCTGGCCGTTATCTGAATTTCCATTCTATACACAACATTCGACATAAGTTGAATGTAGTGAAAGGGCTCAAGCACAGAATCTTAACGATCTCGCATCCGGATTTTCACGCAGTTAATCTCAATAAATTAGTTAATACTCTCAAATTAAATAATTATCCTATTTCTTTATTAAATTCTATCTTATACTCCACCCCCAAGGGCAGGATCATTCCACCAGAAAATTCTGATAATAATATAAATGATAAACCTCCACTTTACAAAAGTCTCATTTACGTCCAAGGACTTTCTCATATAATTAAACAGGTTTTTCGTAAGTTCGATCATATTATCATTGCGGACAAACACCATCATATCATAAAAGATTGCTTCTCAAAATTAAAGGATAAAACTCCAGCTCTCCTTACCCCTAATGCCGTCTATCAGATAAACTGTAGTGGTTGTCCTTCTATGTATATTGGTCAAACTTCTCAGAGGTTGAAATCAAGAATTATTCAGCATAAAAGCGACTCTCGTCTTAAACCCAAAGCCTGCGCCCTTGCTGGACATGTCAACAGCACTGGTCATTGTATGGATTTTGAAAATACAAAAATTATTACTATTGAACCAAATTCTAGTCACCGCACTTTCATCGAAATGTGCCACATTTTTGGTACAAATAATACCTTAAATTCAAATACTGACATTGATCATCTTAGTGTCTCCTACCACCTTTTGTTAGCCATGTCCAACAATGATTTCTCCTTAGAATTTCTCCAACCGAGAAAGCCCAATGGGTAGTTACTTTTATCTTATAATATTTTCTTTTTACTGCCCCAATTCTATTACTAATTCTTTAATAATAAATTTTTAATAAACTCAATACGGTCCCACAATAAATTTAGTTATATTTAGATCTATTTAGGGTCTCTTCTCCTCCATTTTTTCTCATTTGTCCTTTTTTCCCATGGTAGACTTACAACTTAGGTGCTCAATTAGGACTCTTTTCGTAGTTTCCACCTTTTAGAACCTTCAGACATAACCCTTGTCGTCGTTTTTTGACTAGTCTTATGTTAGATTGCATTGCACAAGCTAATTGGTCAATTCCATTTTGAACGTCCCTCGTAATATTTGGACGCCTTGCGCTCCGCGCATGCGCGGTTCTAACAATTTGTCGGACACCTGTCGCTGCTTGCTTAGAAATAATACCACGATTTTTATCTAATTGACGGCCATGTTTGGCCAAATAGCTAATAAAATTATTGTAAATCAAATTTTAAATGTGCTAGTAATTTTTAATGTGTAACCGGCTAGATGTATGACTAAGTGTATTTATATCATGTGCAGCCCAGGTCTGTAATCTTGGTGGCCTACTGCTCCTTTTTATGAATTTGTTCAAATTTGAATATCTTCACATGCTTTTAAAAAACATGTGTTTTGGTCCACAAGGTGTTAGGTAAGACTTTCACTTTCAATAACTTTTATAACAACGTTGCTTATTGTAAATTTTTGTCCATAGCCTTTGATAATGTTTTAAATATAAACGAAACGTCAGGCGAAACATACAAGTGGTTTTATTTCAATCTAACCATTAAAGCTTGGTACCTGTGCGGAGCACTGAGATTGGAGTTTTTCCAACCCCTATCCCAGTCAAGAAATAACATTTTACTGTGTATGTAACCACACAAGCTGTGAGAGGGACTATCTTTATAGAATTACCGATGCATTTCTACGAGTCAGTGAGCAGGGATTATGGGCAAGAGGCAGTCTCCTACCTAAAGAACTGGCAGACCACGAGCAAGAAGCTGGCGGCAGCCAAAAATCGAAGGATTTTCCTATATATATATATATATATTTTAATCACATTTATATTAACCAGTGTTACATGACGGTGGCTATTCCGTTTTGGGGATTTAACCCGAAAGGGAATAGGAAGATGTTTTAAATGAATTCTTCCTACACATCTCATTAATATCGGGGTATATATATTAATCGAGATACGCTGGCTTAGCAGACGAAGATGGAAATGTAATGTTCTATATGTAGGATAAGTTACACGTCTTATACAGATCATAGTATGTGGCACTTAAGGACCTTCGTGGGGGAAAACGAGCAGTCGTTATCTAACCAAAATAAATCTGAGGAATGAGACTTTACTCTGGAAAACCAACTACGTTATAATACGGCTGTTCAATTGTAGCTGTTACTTTGGAGCTGTTAATTGAGATCTTTTCAACTGCCTGCTTTAAGGTTTGAATAGTGAACATTTCTACGTAGAGTCTTCTGTGTTAGTTGTAAAACTGGCATAACGTTTTGGATGTATGGAATGTTCAGTACTTTTGAAATTTATGTATATGGTCAGTCATCTTTAGTTTCCATCCGCTTTTCTTGTTGTGGAGCTCAGTAGTAGTGAATCAAACTCAACTACACTTGTGTGGAGACTGGGAGTCGCGGTTGTTCAACCAAGTTTACAGCTAAGCAAAATTACTTAATTTATTGTTACCGCGATGTTATACGTCAAACTGCTTGGTAGAATATTTACAGTATAATTCTTATACCTCAAGTGTTGGTCGACGAAATACCGTTGTAAACTTGTTGTAAAGGTAGTGTGGTCACAGAAGGGTGATATTATTGGCTTGGTCCATAACTGGTGTATAGTCGTTCCAACAAATATATTATTCATTGGTAGAAGAATGCATTTGTATATAAAATAAAAATAAAGTGTTTTATTGATCGTAAAATATTGTTGCTTAAATCAGATTGTACTGAAGGTAATTTGAGATCGTTCTTTCAATGTAAGGATTAGATACCGTAATATCTGGCATCTTCCAACTTTGGATCGGCAAGTAATTGAATATTATAAGAGTCGGTGGCACATGGTATTAGAATATTACAAGCAATCCAGTGAGACAAATGTCTCATTTAAAAAACAAAAAAGACCGTTTTTCAAATAGAACGCGTATTAAAAAATCTGGTGTGATACACTCACACAACTTCCTTTTACAGTGTTCTTATAATTAGTCAAAAATTTAATTTTAAATTTTTAACCATTTGTCAAAAATTTTCAAAAATTACAAATTCTACAAAAACGGTACAAAATAGAGCGTTAGTTAAAGAGACAAATTTTCTCTAAAATTTTAAAGTGAATTAAAAAATGTAATAATATATCGGGCGTTCCATTTAAAATAGGAGTTAATAAAAAAAATAGAAAAAAAAACAAAAGAAACCTACTTTAGAAGTATTCAACTGGAAAATCACCTATCTCACATCAATACACATTAAAAATGTAGTAAAAATGTAAAGTTTAAAAAAAATCGTTAGAGCCGTTTTTGAAAAAATCGAAAAAAACTGAAAAATCACAAGAGTAAACACCTACTTCCGGTTATGCGATTTTCTTCAAAAGCTTGCTGTCTCATCTACATAGTACACAAAACTTATATATAAAGTTTCAACGCCATACCTCTTTTCGTTTTTGAGATATTCTGTTCACAGACACACAGACACACAGACAGACACACAGACCAATAAAAAAAAAATATGTTTTTTGGGATCAGGGGACTCTAAAACGTGAAGATCTGTTGAAAACTCAATTTCGAATTTTTGGGGTGAATCCAATACTTCCTTTATTGTAAAAGGAAGTAATAAAAACTGTACCCAGACCTGGAAGGCGTCAAAGTGGTTGCCTAACCGATCGACGTTTTAAGGCGCAGAGGGTCGCAGCTCCGTTTGGCTGCTGAAACGTTTTTATTTAATACTCGTTCTATTTGAAAAACGGTCTTTTTTGTGATTTCTCGAAAACCGGAAGTGCCACGTGACTGAAATTCGGTTCCTGAGCTGACATGACCATTCCAAACATATAATTTTAATAACTTTTTTCTCTATCTCTTACGGTTGGCTGCTGAAACATCGTTCCGGACGGACGGACGAACGGACAAGTCTATTAGATACTTATCGCGAGATCCTCTTACGGAGTTCAGTTGCTGCTAAACTTATATTGACTGGGTTAAATTTGTTATTGTTGTACTTTGTCGCCATTACATTGTAGAGCGTTCAACGGCTGACACCAATCGAAGTAAACAATTTCAAGAAGGTTCCCGGTATTAATAATTGGAAACACCAATCGATTATACTATGAGTTTGTAACAAAATTACTAATAAAATCTCCCCCCCCCTCCCTCCCCCAATATTGAGTCAATATGGGTCCACAAACAGCAACAAGACCAAATCTGCCTAAGTATTTTCGTTCTCAAGGTACTCAAACGAGCTACCAAATAGCATGGTTATCACGTGGGTTCTTGCTTGAGTTCACAAAGTGCAAGGCACATTAAGCCAGAAAATGCTGGTTGCTTATCCAAGCGGCCTAAGCCGAAATTCTGCGCTAACAAGCATCAAACAGTATATAATTAAATTTTGTTTTGTTGATTTATTACAGTATCTATTACTGTTAAAAATATGGTAATTGTAATTGTTAATGGCAATTTTTGTTAAAAAATACTTGACAATTACTTTTTGAATGTAATTAATCACTACAATCAATTACTCAATTACTTTTGAGTATTTAAATTACTCTAAAGTATTTAAATTATTTTACAAATATTTAAATTAATTGTGGTAATTGAATTACCTTCTAAAAATTCAATTACTATACTACTAACCTAGATTGGGTATTAAATCTCTAGTACGCAAAATATAGGATAATGCCTTATTAAGTTACATGTTAAGAATATGGTAATAGTTAATTCCTAGAGCAATATACGTATACTGGTTGATTTTATATGACTAGTTGGATAACAGCTAGTTTTCTGTACGAGCAAAGATATGTTTTGGTGTAGGCGTGTATGTTTTTAGATGAGATGTACAGTCGTACATGTGTTGTGTTTTGTGTAGTGTAGAATGTGCAGCATATATTGTTGTAGCTTGCTAATAATTATTGTGTTAGAAACGAAAAATATATCTATGGTAAGTACAGATTACAGAGTAAAGTATGGTAAAAGTATAATTTAATTTTTTCAGAAACAATTAATAACAAATATGTTCATTATAGAATATTGGTTTCTAATTATTTATTAATTTAAATTTTCTTTATTAAAATGATATACTAGCTACTAGCACATGGCTCCCTAAATACTACTAAATACAAATAGACGACAATTTTTAGTAAAATTAATTGAAATAGTGATTTATGTTGCGCAATTATAATTACGAAGTAATTGGTAATTGAATTACTATTTCATTACTTTATTGAGCAGTAATTAGTAATTTATTACTTTTTCAAAGTAATTTGCCTAGTTGACATGATTTACTTAGTAATAACTAATACAAACAAAATAATAATTCAAAGTACATGATGCGATACTACGGCGTAGTAGTTATAGTAACACATAGTAATTATTCAATGTGAAAATAAATTAAAATTGACATTCTGCGAATTTCTTTTGTTCAAAAAGTAATCTGATGTAATACGATTCGAACTTCTAATTCTTTCGATTATGTTGTTCAAACTTACGCTTATTGACAAATCATGTCAGTTTTAACAGAATAATATTTAAACGGTCAAAACAGACACTCTTTGTCACTTAGTAACAAGTTTTCGCAGTATAACCACAAAATCCGCTCCACTTACTTGCAGTGCTTAAATTAGAAATCTCAGAATCTCAAATTAGTGATTTTATTACATCAAGTGGAAGCTAAGCGGAGAAAATCGGCAACCTGCATGCACATGAATGAGTTCTTCATTTAAAAGACTCTACCGCTTCAGTGTTTAATTGTTTAGTAGACGTAATTAAGAGACTTCTGTAGCGCACTACCTAAAGGAAATGTTGTCACAAAACAGAAAAGAAAATCCGCTCCCTAATTACAGCTATATAGGAGGTATTTTTAAAGCAGTTGAATTTACTTAAGGGCGGTGTTCAATCTAGGCCAATCTCCAGGCAGCCATCTTATTTCCTTTATTACAACAGTAATTTTGACAAGTTAGCTGCAAGACTATACCTAGAATTAGCTAGAACTAGTTTAACCATTCAGCCGTTATTTATTCAAAAGAATAATTTTCCAGTTAATGTGCATTCTTCACCATTAAAGAGAATAGTGCTAAAAATTTAGACAGTTTGCAGGTGACAGTCAATCATCATTAAACTCGTAGTGCTAACACTTGCTGAAACAAACGTCGGTCTCCAGTTGGCAATCGATAACTCAGTTTGAAATAACATTAGGTGCCGAGGCATTCCTGGCGTTAACGAATTCGTTGTGCTCAATAACTCCATTAACTTATGTGAAGTACCTACTTGACAGAATAGATATACCAGTTGTTCTAAATTTATTTGAGTGTAAAGACACCAATCGAATGCTTTTAAGATGTGGTCTTTATATGCTTAAATTGTTGATAGAGTGATTTTCAATTAATTTAAAACTATCATATGCACATGATTACTGAAAACCTATTCGTTCGTTTATTGTGTAATAAGCAATAACTAAATGTTGCAAATCAATAGCACAAATCCCCATCAACCGTGACGTGAACTCAAGATGCAAAAGCTCACACTATATCTAACCAATAAATGTAGAATTTCACCCACACTCGTCGTAATGATCCGCCGAAGTAGCGTAGAAAACAAAGCTCCCAAAACGTCGCTATTTCGCCGAAATTTGTGTACCGTCGTAGTTCTATATACCGAAGATTAAGGTGTTTACCCAAGACTCTAAGGAGCGACGAACCGCAGCGATCTGGATTGTATTGCAGCATGAAATGGAAAAGAAGTAGAAGCACACCCAGCGCAAGCACCCAAAGCCATGCCCAAAACTAAAACCTTCCATGCGAATTTTTAATGCGAAGAGCGAGTTATAAATATTAGCACTAAAAGCGAATTCACACTGTAACAGACTTGATACCACTGCCCTTATGCTGTCTCCGTACTGCTGTAAAATCCATTGTAAGCTCTCATTATGTCTTAGTCTTGTTTTAGTATAGCAACCAGAAAGTTTATGAATAGTTCTAAAATATTGTTACATATTGGTGGTTCCTGACGCAAAACTTAAGGAGGGTATCTTTATTGGCCCCCACATTAGCAGAGTAGTTTTAGGTGCTCAGTTAGTATATTTGACGTTAAAATGGAAGTCAAAAGTGCAATGAAAAATTTTTAAGGAGATCATTCACCATAGGATTATTAAAAACTGCTCAAAAAGCTGCGCAATTTAGGTTGCGAGACTAATATTACATTCAATCTTTGCATGCACATCTTAACTTTTTTCCCAAAAGTCATGGACAAATGAACGAAGAACAAGGAAGAGATTCCATAAAAACATAAAAATAAATGGAGTAGAGGTATTAGGGATGATGGAATACAAGCATGATGGCCGACTACAACTGGCGTTTAAAAATAGATAAATCTGGCGCCATACATGTTTGACCATGGACCAGACAGATTAACAAAAAGGTGTAAAACTAAGTGGAATCATGTAAACACAAAAGTGGGAGTAATTAGGATACAAAAACTAGTTCAACGTGTGCTAGATAAGTTGTTTGTAAACAAGACTCGGCACTTTGCATCAAGTTACTGGATCAAAATGCAATTATTATAGGAAGCCTTTCGCCAACCTTTGCGTTATGAGACTTGCACTGGATCATATGGCGACCACTATGTATAATTATGCTACATTAATTGCATTCTATTGTGTTTTTTATCTATGTTAATACTACGTTGAAAAAACACGATACACAGTCAATCATACATAACGTTCTGTATTTATGATTTAATTCAATATACTTTTAACCATTGACTTATGTTTATTTGTAACGAGAGACGTAGACTAAGATTGTCTTTAAACGGGTGGTAAGGCCTGACCATCCCCCGTTACATTTTATCGCAACCAAGAAGTTCCATCTCCTGTCAAGAAACAACCTGGTTTTACAATATTATAAAATTTATGTTCCACGGTGCGAATAATAATAATAATAATAAATGTCTTTATTTCACAAGAAATAAGTAACAGAAATACAGTTATTACTAATTACATTAAATAATAAATTGTGAAATCATAAGAGGGAGTTCAGCCTTAATGGCTGCTGTACCACTCAACTCTTGAATTTATGTAAAACCATAGAATATAAGAATCCCGTAAAGGAGAAAATTGACAAAAAACTCATACTTACTACCATCTACAATTAATAATAAAATTAATAATAAATCTGTGTACATAACACTACTGTCACGAAAATCACACACTATTAACATTGTTTGTTAGATAAAATTGAAAAAAGTCTTTTTTTGTAAATGTTAATGGGTAAGCATTTAAGAGTAACTGGTAGCTCATTATAAACTTTACTAATATTATATGTAAAAGATCTTTCAAAAAGTGTGGTTCGGTGTTGAGGCGGCGTAATTAAGTCCTTTTCTCTTAAATTTAAATTATGCACGTGGGTTCTGAAGCGAATTTTGTTATATAAATAAGGCTGTTGTTTTTCTAATATTACCCTAATTAGACGAGCGCAAGAATAATTCCGGAACTAAGCAAATCGAAGGCTTGCACAAATTCAACCAGCGTCGCGGAAACAAAAGGTATGCGATTTAAGCAAAGAGACGAAGATCTGATTAATGAAAGTTTTAGAATTTTGGTTAATACTTGTCTGTATTTACGTATTTAATTATATATGAAGATGTAATTTCAACAATTTATAATTACTAAATACAATACAGTTATATACCCTCATAAAAAACATACTTTCGTAGTTCTTCAATTGTAATATATCTCGATGTGATAGAAGAAATCTAAGTCATATTTGAAATCACAGCAACTTATCTAAACAGTAAGACGTATTGAATTGCAAACTCCATCCAACAAACGCAAATTTCTAAATCAGTGTGTGTGTTTAAAAATGGTTTGCTCCATTGAATAGTCTTTCGAACACCATTGGTAATCAAAGTTATGTAGATTATTTTTACGGTGTTATCACCATTCATGCGCTTGGGATTGAGACTGTGCTAAAGCCCTCATCCTATTCGTATCGAAATGAATATTCGTGATGAAACAGTCGACACGGCTTGTGGTTACTCATGATATCACAAGCAAATATTATTAAATATTTTCTATTTTTTGATGTAAAGAAAGTCACGTGATATTTACTCTAGAGACCTCATTGAGTAGAACACCTAGCTATAATTTTGGTAAATTTTTAAGATTCTTAATGAAATGGGACCTGCTTTAGTATTTCTGCTCTTCACGTTGGCGCCGCGCCGGGGGGCATCTCGAATTTTTAATTTACTCCAAGCAAACATTTGCTCACGAAAGCCATTTTGGCTGTAATTGCGTGCTTTTGATCATATACAATTTTGCGTCTATGTATGCGTTTGTATCTTCAACCCATTGATGTTGACATTCTGTAGAATTGTGTACGCCCACCCGTAAAATGTAATTGTTTTCTAGCATCAGTTAGTAATTTCTCGGAAGTAAAATTTTCGTTTACTAATTGTACTGTCAAATTAGTCGTTGCAAATATTCACCATACTCATAATTCTGGCATAACGTCAGTTTTGAGATATTTGTTGGATTTTTCAACTGCGCTTGAAGAATTTGAAGTCCAAACTGTTTCTCAGAGATCTACGATCTACAAATACATAACATTAACAAATGTCAAATGTGTATGATAATAGTAGCTTATACAACGAGTACAGAATGTAAGGCTTTATTGTAGATCCTGCTTTATTTGACTAGCTCGTTTCTTTCTCTCGCCAAATAAAAAGGGCGAGACAATAAAGCCCATTATTATATTGCTATATTTACAAAGAGGGAAATTTGATACAAGAGCACTTGTAGCTAAATAAATTACTTTTTGAGGAAATAGAACTTTTGTGATGCAATCCCTGATACAATTCAGGACAAAATTAAACTGATTCTTATTTAATCTAAAAATCTCTCGAAATGTCTCATCATTATGATTTTGTATAGGTAAATGCGAATATTCTTCTGTATCGTCTCTTCTAATAGTTAGTAGCACATCGACAAGTCTTAAAGCGGTAGGAGCCACAGAAATTATTCCGTTAAAAATCGATTTATATATCTACCTTTTATAGATGAATAGGGTATTGATGGTCGACATTTCTCAGTTTTGACATTATTAACAGAATTATGACAAAAACATAATTTATCTCTTCAAATGAAAGAAAAATGGTTAATTTGTGATTGTGTCGCTATTAGTAACTTTTTTGAAAATCTGTTTAAACACACATAAACTTTATAATGAGGCGCAGGTTTTAACTCAAAAGAACAATTTTTTTCGTTAACGTTTAATTATTTTGTTTAAATTGGACTGGTATATCTTCCACATTTCTTCTTCTATAGTCTTTAAATTTCTTCACTTCCAGCGGTAGATATCTCCAATTAAAATTATGTTTAGTAAACAATGAGTTATCAAATAACAACTAAGAAATCATCAATTCAAATGTTTAATTTTCCAATGCCGAGTACTAAAGACAAGAATAAATGTGGATAAGAAAGGGCGGATAATGCATACTCCAACCAGGTATGCGAGTCTCTGGTGTATGAGTAAAATTACATTTTCTGTCTCATACTGATTTTTCTTTAGCTAGATAACAAATTTTCTACGAAGATTTTCATGGTGCAACAGTCACGTGTCCGTGCTGTAACCAATATGTAATTGTACTACTTATTTTTCTCTTATACAGTTGGTGTTTACCATGATAAAAAAGTTCATTCGATTTCTAGCACTAGGAATGCAAATCCAGCAATTGGAGGTTTAGAAAAAAACGTGTCTTCGCCTTTTGTAGAAAATATTTTAACCAAAAACGTCAATTAAACTCAATAATATATTTAAATTGCAATTTGGGGCATGTAAAAGTTATGCATTTTAAAAATTGCCAATTGCAGTAATTTTTTTAATAACCTAGTTGTCTATAATTCGTTCATCATGTTTGTAGACCAAAGCAGGCCATGTTAGGCTGACTGTTTCGTTGTGGAAAAAAACATTTAGTAATGGTGTTCTGTAACATATCACGGAAATGTTAAGGTTTATGAACTTCAAAATCCATGAAGGTTTCAATTTCTTTCTTCGAATTTATTTCGCAGTAATGTGAATATATTCCAGAAACTGTTTTGTTCTTTCTAATATTCTGAAATTATAACAGGATTAATTTATATATTTATTCCATTGTGCTCTTCGGTTAGCCAACTGCCACAACTTCTTCAAATTTAACGAAAAGTAATTTTTTCTGTATGTCTGATGTGCATTATAGTGGAACTAATAAACTTAGTGATATCTGAGGATGGTGTAGATTTACCAAAAATTTGAAGCCTAATGTAAACCCTATATTCTACCTTTATCATTATGTCAGTATAATCAGAATCACTATAATTCTCTGAGTCTGATTCCTATAATGAAATAATAAATGCAGGAATATTTTCAACGAAAAAATGACCCATGTTTTTATTTCATTCATTCAAAAATAGGTTTTTCACAATGATTATCAAATTTTTGCCACATCTCCGTCGTATATTTTGAAAGTTTCTAGGGTAATTAATGAACAATTCTGTATTTGCACAAAAGTTGAGCATTTATGTGTTTATTATAAAAACATCAACGTGGAACATACCTATACATATTATAGGAAACAATACCCCAGAAGATGTATTTTATAGAATGATAAAGACGTTCCAATGATTAGAATAGAAAAAGATACAACATTTTGGTCGGAAGGAATGGTACCAAAATTAAAATTGTTTAATGAATGCATGCTACAGCAGTAGGTCGATCTATGTGTGTCACGAGGCGAATTACTGATGAACATGAAGGGAAAGAAAGAAAGAAAGAAAGAAAAACGTGTAGAGCATTTTTTACCCTAGAAAGTTAAAAAGGTTGTAAATACAGGGTGTCTAAATATGAAGTAGGTATACACTACACGGTATCAATTTGTATAAAACTAGATATGGAAACTATTTTCTTTTATATTTACTTACATGTATCTGTTTTTGTATTTTAATAGATGGTACGCGTACTTCACTTTTTTACATTTTACTAGGGTTCTAAATATCCGCAATTAACGTATCTTCTGTGGTATTTTTAAACACTCTTTATATGCCCATGTACAAAAAATTGTAATTTTTATTAACAATATTTCTTAGGTATTGTATGTTTTGTAATAAGTTAAAACCATATTGTATGTATGTAGCCATTATAGTTGTATTATATTTTGTCAACCATATCTTTTTATTAACTCACTTACTGCTGAGTACTTAATGAAGGGTCCCAGGTGGTGTAGCTTGAACAAGCGTCCACGTTCGATCAGTAGAGTTAAGCAACGCTCTTTCTGGTCAGAACTTGTATGGGAGTTCCACGGTTGCATCTCTCAGCGCCTCGTGATACGGCTGTCACGGAAATAGTTGGTTCCGGCTCTCATAAAAACATCATGATAGCCGTTAGTGGGGTTGGAAGTTCCCAGAAATGCACTGCAACGCCTATAATTGGCCTAACGGCTGTTGGCTGAGTGCGAAATGAATAAATAAATAAATAAACAAATAAATAAAAGCAAAGACCCGAATAAAAATTCAACTATCAAAGCAGTGTCTCATCATGATAATGACCGAAATTCAATTTTAATCGAGAAATCAATTAATACTGTTTAATAATATTTCTATTTTTTATTGTATGTATAGTGTCAGAAAAGCGAAATATGAGCATGTGTTCAGAAGGTCAAAATAAGAAGAATATTATGTCCCATTCTCAACCCTTATACGTGAAAAGAGTTGATTAAAGACTTGGCTCATCCAAGACATATTCGAGCTGCAACTTGTTACGTGTAGAATACGCCGCCTGTCGTAATTTCGAAGTCGAATGTTATTTTCCCGCGTACCGCGTGTCTGGGACATTTTGACGAAGCAACGGCGATATGATTTTATCTGGAAAAACCGATTGCAGGCTGCGACGCGTTCTTTTTTGCTGGCAGCTTAAAGCGAGCAGTTCAGTGACGTTGCAATTCAAGAATTTCGGGGATGTTTTAAAAGAGTTTTTTGTTGGCTTTATGTGGTGGCGATATGCAGAGCCTCACGTTTTTGTGGCTTTGAAACCCCGAGCTCATTAAAGAAAGATGTTTCCTTCCTTTCGGCGGATTTGTTAGTGATTGCATCCACGAGCTGTTTTTTTTGCCCAAAACTACCTGGGGTGAGTAACTAGACGCGTTAGGAATCTTGTCTTTGTGTATTCTATTAGGACCTCTTTCACTTATACAGCAAGCAGTACCAGGCAAAATTAATGCCGGTTTTTAATTAGTGACAGCGAAATTGTCCGGCCTGGAGGCCACACTAAATTGCTGCTGCAGGGACCGCGAGTGTATGGTGTTGAGCCTTCACGGAACCGTTTTCACTCGTCGCCAGCGCTCAATTAGGGCACAAGAAGGATCCGCATTGTGGCCTTTATTTGACCTCCAAGTTTTGGCACCTCAATACGCTGTATCAGCGCCGTTTCACGCTGAGGAAAACACCACCTACGGCTGCAGGCACTCCTAGGCCGAGAGCTCGAGAATAGCGCTCAATTTCTTCCAGAACTGTGCCTCCAGGACCTTTTGCGGCTAAGTAGCTTGCGAAGCTGCTCGATTTTAACATGTTATAAATTGCAGTTTGTGTCAGAAACTGTGAGTATAGTTAGCGCATGTATTAATTAATCTAGAGCGTTTCGGAAATATCAATTTATGCTATTTGTGTTTTAATAATTGTAAACTTGTATTGTGATATTTGCACGATGTTAAATGAACTTAAACTGCCAGTATACAGGATAAGTTAGCTACGGTTAATGGCATTTATTGGAGCTATCTTTCAGGCAGTGTGTTATTGCTGGGTATAGAGTTTACAATTTCTCGTTAGATCACCGGGGTGCATTCGCCGTTATCTTCAAAAATTGTTGGCGCTCTGGGCATTCAGTAATTGTTTTTCTACCGTTTCATTTTCATTCTTAAGAACTACACGCCTCCGATAACGCTAAACTGGCGGCCGGCATTTGCACCTAAGTGTACCTAATTGTATGCTCCCTTGAAAGATCGCCCAGAATCTAATTTAAAAAGGCCTAACAAACTTCAGAAGTAAGGTGAAGCGATTGGAAATTGTTTTATGTAGTAATAGAGGCATTAAAGTCATTTAACTCTCTGACATAATGAGAGACAGTGTTGAAAGTATTCAATCTATTCACTTCCGACGCGGAACTGCAGACTGCCGTTGGAGAATAGTTTCGTCAACATCGCAACAATGTTACCAGCAAGTAATCTGTAGATTAGTACAACAGTGGGACTCATCCTTTATCTAATAGATTTGTCTGTCCGGGACGCTGTTTCAGCAGCCAAACCGTAAGAGATAGAGAAAAAAGTTATGAAAGTTATATGTTTGGAATGGTCATGTCAGGTCAGGAACCGAATTTCAGTCACGTGACACTTCCGGTTTTCGAGAAATCCCGTGATTTTCGTCCGTCCGGGACGCTGGTCCGTCCGGGACGCTGTTTCAGCAGCCAAACCGTAAGAGATAGAGAAAAAAATGTATTAAAGTTATATGTTTGGAATGGTCATGTCAGGTCAGGAACCGAATTTCAGTCACGTGACACTTCCGGTTTTTGAGAAATCACGTGATTTCCGTCCGTCCGGGACGCTGGTCCGTCCGGGATGCTGTTTCAGCAGGCAAACCGTAAAAGATAGAGAAAAAATTTATTAAAGTTATATGTTTGGAATGGTCATGTCAGGTCAGGAACCGAATTTCAATCACGTGACACTTCCGGTTTTCGAGAAATCACGTGATTTCGGCTTTATTGTTTTATTAAATGAGACATTTGTCTCACTGGTTGCTAGTATTAATATAATAATATTAATAAAGGTTTATTTTAAACTGATTTTACTAAATAATACGCTACAGTCTCCAGACGTGTTTCTATTGAACAATCCTCGTACAAAGCTGACAAAGATACATATTTTAGGCTGAATAAAAACGAGAAAGGGTGAAATTAGGCAAACGACGTGCAGTACAAATTGGGAATGGCGATCAGCCTGGCAGCTGTTAGATTGAGATCATTCATCAAATAATCATATAGCCGTACAAAATGGAGACGACGCACCAATATGGCTTTAGCATTTTCAAGTTTTTATGTTTATCACAAATGCATGTCTATAGTTAAAGTTTTACTTATGAATCACATTTACTCAATTCATTCCACCCAGATGGCTTGGCAGAGATAATAATTTAAAATCGATTTTATATCATTAAACTTGAGAACGTTTAAATTAAATGCTTTTATTCGAAGTTCTAGCCGATGTAAAGCACGTTGGCCATGTTCATCAATTACTTACGTTTTTTTTATCAAACTTGTCAATAGTTGCATACTGCACGATTTAGTACTATATTAACTTAACCCTTCGGAGGTACGGTAGATTTTTGTTACACCAGTGGTACGGTAAGATACGAGAGCGTAATGAGATACCATTAGATTTTGTTATTGCTAGACAACCAGATCAACATCTTCAGAATGTTATACATGGTTTGGTTATTTACATGTTATTACAATATATTTTATAAAATCACACGAGGCAAATATTCCCAAGAATCTAAAGTTATTAGAAGAGCGTGGATATAAAGGGTGTTTTTTTAGAGGGATACAACTTTAAATTGAAATAAAACACAGAAAAATGTTTTTAATATCCATGAAATTGGCTGTATCTGAAAGATAATTTATTGGCATTTATGTTTGAATATGATTCCGGACATGTGACGGCCGCGGCTGGCGTGTACATGACGTAATCTGTAGGTCCAATTTTCACACACTCTTCGCAGTAAATCAGGCTGTATTTCGGCAATCACGCGTCGAATGTTGGCTTCCAAGTGCTCAATTGTTTTCGGTTTATCGACGTAGACATGCGACTTTACATATCCTCAAAGAAAATAATCTAATGGCGTCAAATCGCACGAAAGAGGTGGCCAGTTAAAAATCCATTTTGTGGATCTGTTAACTTGTCACCTTGTTTGTGCGATTTGACGCCATTAGATTATTTTCTTGGAGAATATGTAAAGTCGCATGTCTATGCTGATAAACTGGAAACAATTGAGCACTTGAAAGCCAAAATTCGACGTGTTATTGCAGAAATTAAATACAGCCTGATTTACAGTGAAAATAGTGTGTGAAAATTGGACCTTCAGCTTACGTCATGTATACGCCAATCGCGGTGGTCCACATCGCAATATGTAATCAGACAAAATGTATATACAAGGACCAGTCAAAATATCTATAGGCAAAATCTTTCATCTTTGTGGCACCGGCATTTTTTTAAATTACGTTTTTACATTATTTGTAGGTAAACTTTCCAACTGCTCCTGGACTATCTTTTAGAGCCATTTCTATTTCTTCAATCATTTTATATGATTCAGTTAAAGTGTTAAAACTATTTTTGAACATGGTTTTAAGTGAATAATTTTAATATAAATTGTAATCCAGGAAACACGCAATTGGTTCACTAAAGGCAGAACTTGCGCCAGATAAAAGTATGTCAGCTTTCGGTGTCATGATAACAAATTACAATAGCAACGCCTGCAATCAAGCGCCAGTTCTTGTTGACAAACAGAAGTTGCATTTTTACATGTTTAGTAATATCGTATGTTAGAAATACGACGCAGCAATTCTGCAATGTTAGTGTGTCAACCAAGCATTCAGAATTGCGCTAGTAAAAATGCGTATGATTGTATTTTCAATATTAGGCCGTAAAAACATGGTATACATTTTCTGTATATATACGCTGTAATAGGACTAAGATTTCAATATACGTTCAACCACGAATGTATATTCATTGATGGGGTTAAACACAAGCTAAAATTGTTTGTAACGAGGTAGTCAGGCCTAGCTACTTTCCCCTACCTCTTAACAACAAAATAAGCTCCAACTCCTGTCGAATAAAACTAAACTGGTTTTACAACAAACATAAAAGGTGCTAAGTTCCAAATAACTTGGGCCACATCTTTTACATTGGTCCTTCGAGCCAACAACTCCCCGATCACGAAGAAGCCGGAATTTGGAGAAGACATTGGTCCTACAAGCCAACCACTCCCCGGACAAGAGGAAACTGGATTTTTTGGGTAAAAATCCTCAAGCCAACCAATTGGAGGCTGAAAAAAAATTAGTGCATCAATCAAGAGTCCTGGACACGCGGAACAGATTCGAAACTCTGGGCAAGTAACACTGGACCGAATCTGCCATATCCGTAGGAAAATTTTGAAGGACTCGCAACAAGATTGGTATGTACTCTTCTGTGTAAAGATTAGGGAGAAGTTCAAATTGAGCCGTCGCCAAGGAGAAGACGTCTTACGACTCAATGAGAGGAATTCCGCTTCAGGAAAAGGCGAGTATTAGTGATAGCAGCATAAGTCCTGCTAATAACTTCCAAGGGCTTCCGCCGTGCAGCGAGAAGAATCTTCAGCGGCAATCGATCCGCTAAGAACTTGGAAAATACGTAAAGTGGTAAGATACTACTTATTAAGCCAGTTTTAGTACCGAAGCCATTAAAAAAGCCGCATCGACATGGAGTCAATTATAAAAGAGCAGAAGCAGCTGGCGGACAAAATATGCCAACTGTTCACAAATATGAAGAAGGATTCCGGAAGCAGGAAGAATCAGATGTACCTAGCCAAAAAAGAGGATGAATTAGAAGAATTGTGGAAGGCATTCGAGAGCGGTGACATGGAACTACGGAAGCGACTTCCAGCGGATCATGGATACATAAAAAAGGATTTCTACAGCCAGGTGAAAGAAAGATTTCAAATAACTACAGATTACATACACGAATGGCAGGAGAAGCTAAATACAGCTAGTGAGGAGAATAACGGCTTAGAAACCGAGAAAAAGGAAAACCCGATCGAACAAGTAGGCAGACTCAAGAAGCAAGAAATTGAAATGCAGTTATTTAGCGAAGTACTTGACGATGCAATATTAGCATTGGAACAAGTCTAGACAAAAAAGTTCTATGAGTATAAAACCAACAAGATTTCCGACCAGTGGGAGAATATTACGAGAATGCATAAGGAAATCCTCGGATGTGAGCAAGAATTTGCGGAGGATTACTTCACGGATGGTGTTTACAATCAGATGCGAGAGCGTTATAACCAGCTAATAGCTCAAATATTTAACAAAATAAGTAGCATCCCGAGAAGTGAACAACCACGAGCACGAGAAGAACTGGCCATCCCATTGCCCAAAATCACGATGCCGATGTTCGAAGGAAATTATGAAAATTGGACCACGTTCCACGACATTTTTGGGAGACTCATCCACGACAATGCCACATTAGGCAATGCAAAAAAAATGCAGTACCTCAAAACTTACCTCAGAGGCGAGGCAAGTAAATTAATAAAACACCTCGACGCATCGGACGCTAACTATGAAACCGCATGGGTCCTACTAAAAAGCAGGTATAATAACAAAAGAATTTTGTTTTCCAAATGTTTAGACAATATATTAGAGCTGCCCAATTTAAACTATGAATCAGCAGCTAGTCTGAAACAGCTGCATGATACAACAATGGAAAGTTTACGTGCCATATCCAACATGGACGTAAATGCAGATACATGGGGACCAATAATAGCACATCTGCTGGTCAAGAAGCTGGACAAGGAAACAAAGAGGATATATGAACAGTCGCGGACTAATCCTCGAGAAATCCAGGATCTATCAGATATGTTGGAGTTTTTGGAAAAAACATTCCAATCATTTGAGGCAATTCAAGAGTCCAAAAGGAAGCTGGAAGTCGCAAAGCCAATAAAATCGGAGTCATCAAGAAAACCGTGGCCGGTAAGAAGTTACCAAATAAGCGTCAGTAAAACTCCGGTAAGAAAACCACGACAGGAGCCAAATAGGAAATCCCAAGTGGCCGCCACCACCACCGGACAAAGCGTGGAGGAAGTAAGCAGCCTAGATAGCAGAAAGGTCAAGCTTCCCAAACAGAAGGAAGTCCTGCTAGCAACGGCATTTTTGAAAATAAAAACAGCTGGAGGTTATTATGAACTGTTGAGAGCATTGGTCGATCCAGGGTCACAGGCATCATTTATAACCGAAGAAGCAGCTCAATTGTTGGTATTACCGAGAGTAAGAATCCAAGCTGACATATCAGGGCTAGGAGAAAGCAAAGCTGGAAAATCCAGAGGAGAAATTGAAGTGGAAATAAAACCACGATTCTCCAGTAATTTCCGAATTTTTGGGAAATTGCTTATATTGGCAAATTTAACAGGAACATTGCCAAGAAATAAAATAATTGAGAAGAAAAAGGACGCATGGGAACATTGCCTGCTAGCCGATCCTACCTACGACATGCCAGGTCCAGTAGATATCCTGATAGGGGCAGACCTAAACAAGGATATACTCCTAGAAGGAGTTAAGAAGACGGAGCAAGGGATGATGGCACAAAAGACGGAATTTGGATGGATCGTATCTGGGGCAGGAGAAGCAGCAGAACAACCCAATAGGAGAGTAGTCAGCATGATGTCTAACGTCAAAGAAGAGCACCACCTCAACAATTTTTGGGAGGCGGAAGAGCTCCTGATGGAGAAATCTATCTCACAAGAGAGACGTGAAGTAGACAATTGGACAATTGGAAGCAACCCATAGGAGGACGCAAGATGGAACATGTGTGGTGAACATACCGTTCACAAAGGATCCAAGTCGAGTAGCAGAACCACGGAGGGCAGTCGCCAGGAACCTGCAGTTGGGGAAAGGATTCAACCCTGACAAGAACTTGGAGTCCAGACACAACAATTTCATGAAGAAGTATCCTTTACCAGGGCACATGAAGAAGAAGGGCCAAAGTGGTGGTTCTAGGAGAGGACGTTACATTCCTCACCCAGCTGTCATAAAGGAAGACAGCAAAACGATCAAACCAAGGGTAGTCAAGAATCCCGCATCCAAGGCATCCACTGGGAGAAGTCCGAACCAGACGATGCACAGAGGGTCAAGACTACAACGGAAGCAGGCTGACATCCGTCCACAATGGAGGAAGTACAAGGACAAGTATCCTGAGGTCAGCCGAGCAACCAATCCCAGAGGCATCACACCACAGGGGCGTGAAAACGTTTCGACACCTATGAATTACAACAGGGTCCGTCAGCAACATAACTACGCTCCTTGGCATTTGCTTATGATGCGAAATAAGCAATTTTATGGAGAAGCGCAGGCAAGGTCAAGCAACACCAGCAGAAACCTAACACCTGCAAGGTCGACTTCGAGCTCAAACCGCTACACTCGACTTCGGAGGCAACGCTCGCCATTCACAAAGCATGCCGTGGACCGAACGTCGGAGATGGAAACACAACTGCCGGATCAAGGGACAACAGAAGCAAAAACCCAGTGCCGGCCAAGACGACTTCAGTTTGGAACCCTTATACACAACACCTCACGCCAAGGGAATCGTCAACGAAGCAACCCCTGCAACAGACGCCTAAACCAGACCAACCCCGGCTGTTTACAAGCGACCCGGCCAGAATGTTCAAACTATTTTTGAACATGGTTTTAAGTGAATAATTTTAATATAAATTGTAATCCAGGAAACACGCAATTGGTTCACTAAAGGCAGAACTTGCGCCAGATAAAAGTATGTCAGCTTTCGGTGTCATGATAACAAATTACAATAGCAACGCCTGCAATCAAGCGCCAGTTCTTGTTGACAAACAGACGTTGCATTTTTACATGTATAGTAATATCGTATGTCAGAAATACGACGCAGCAATTCTGCAATGTTAGTGTGTCAACCAAGCATTCAGAATTGCGCTAGTAAAAATGCGTATGATTGTATTTTCAATATTAGGCCGTAAAAACATGGCATACATTTTCTGTATATATACGCTGTAATAGGACTAGCATTTCAATATACGTTCAACCACGAATGTGTATTCATTGATGGGGTTTAACTTAGGCTAAAATTGTTTGTAACGAGGTAGTTAGGCCTAGCTACTTCCCCCTATCTCTTAACAACAAAACAAGCTCCAACTCCTGTCGAATAAAACTAAACTGGTTTTACAACAAACATAAAAGGTGCTAAGTTCCAAATAACTTGGGCCACATCTTTTACATAAAGGTAACCCAACATTTTCAAAGAAGCTTTGATATATGGCAGATTGTTTTTATATTTGTAGCACACAAATATTTCTACCGGCGTGAAAACAGCAGCCAAAAGATAGCAGCCGATTTTAACAACGATGCCCGAAGCAACCACAAAATCAAGAAATGTAGATAGCCACACACAACACCACGTATAAGCAATTATTCGATTTCCTTAGTTTAAAAACTATACATGGCCAGAAATATGTAACGAATAAATATCTATATTAACAACAATATCCTTACAACTAAATAAAAGCTCTAATACATGCAAGCCGTCGAAGGGGGTAGCAGCCAACCACAAAATATTCAAAAATTAATTAGCAGAAAACTGTACATGGTGCCACGATTAACCTTATCCATAAATTAAGTCGCGCCATAACCAATCTAACAGTGCCCCTGCGAAACACTCGCAAGCCGTCGAAGGGGGTAGCAGCCAACCCCAAAATATTCAAAAATTAATTAGCAGAAAACTGTACATGGTGCCACGATTAACCTTATCCATAAATTAAGTCGCGCCATAACCAATCTAACAGTGCCCCTGCGAAACACTCGCAAGCCGTCGAAGGGGGTAGCAGCCAACCACAAAATATAAAAAAATTAATTACGAGAAAACTGTATATGGTGCCACGATTAACCTTATCCATAAATTAAGTCGCGCCATAACCAATCTAACAGTGCCCTTGCCAAACACTCGCAAACCGTCGAAGGGGGTAGCAGCCAACCCGAAGGTATTCAAAAATTAATTACGAGAAAACTGTACATGGTGCCACGGTTAACCTTATCCATAAATTAAGTCGCGCCATAACCAATCTAACAGTGCCCCTGCGAAACACTCGCAAGCCGTCGAAGGGGGTAGCAGCCAACCACAAAATATAAAAAAATTAATTACGAGAAAACTGTATATGGTGCCACGATTAACCTTATACAGAAATTAAGTCGCCCCATAACCAATCTAACAGTGCCCTTGCCAAACACTCGCAAACCGTCGAAGGGTGTAGCAGCCAACCCGAAGGTATTCAAAAATTAATTACGAGAAAACTGTACATGGTGCCACGGTTAACCTTATCCATAAATTAAGTCGCGCCATAACCAATCTAACAGTGCCCTTGCCAAACACTCGCAAACCGTCGAAGGGTGTAGCAGCCAACCCGAAGGTATTCAAAAATTAATTACGAGAAAACTGTACATGGTGCCACGGTTAACCTTATCCATAAATTAAGTCGCGCCATAACCAATCTAACAGTGCCCCTGCGAAACACTCGCAAGCCGTCGAAGGGGGTAGCAGCCAACCACAAAATATAAAAAAATTAATTACGAGAAAACTGTATATGGTGCCACGATTAACCTTATCCATAAATTAAGTCGCGCCATAACCAATCTAACAGTGCCACTGCGAAACACTCGCAAGCCGTCGAAGGGGGTAGCAGCCAACCCCAAAATATTCAAAAATTAATTACGAGAAAACTGTACGTGGTGCCACGATTAACCTTATACATAAATTAAGTCGCCCCATAACCAATCTAACAGTGCCCTTGCCAAACACTCGCAAACCGTCGAAGGGGGTAGCAGCCTACCCGAAGGTATTCAAAAATTAATTACGAGAAAACTGTACATGGTGCCACGATTAAACTTAGAAATAAATTAAGTTGCCCAATATCCAATCTAACAGTGCCCCTGTCAAACACTAGCAAGCCGTCGAAGGTGGTAGCAGCCAACCCCAAAATATTCAAAAATTATTACGAGAAAACTGTGCATGGTGCCGCGATTAAACTTATACATAAATTAAGTTGCCCAATATACAATCTAACAGTATTTCTGCCAAACACTCGCGATCCGTCGAAGGGGGTAGCAGCCAACCCCAAAATATTCAAAAATGTATTGCGAGAAAACTGTACATGGGTTTTGCGTCAGTTTTGACACAGACTGACGTAAAACCTGACCTGCTAACCTCGAACTTGGCATAGAGTTACAGTGACACCAATAATACATCTGGAGCTGCTTATTGTGCTTCAGTATCGAGATATCCAAAATAAAAAAACTGATCCTCAGCGGGCTGATTCAAACGTATGAGTAATATGTTGGTGGCACTGATAAGTCTATGTTAAATTCGAGGTTAGAAGGTTAGGTTTTCTGTCAGTTTTGACACAGACTGACGTTAAACCCATATATTTAATATTACTATATTACTAGAAGATGAACAAGCCGCTTTTCACCCAGGGAAACAAACGCAAGGCCATATACACACTATTAGGCTAATCATAAGTAAGAGGAAAGACAAGAACAGAAACTTGTTCTTAGAATTTCTGGACCTTAAAGCCGTATTTGACCAGGTGACGAGAGAACAAATATGGAAGAATTACAAGCAAACCCTAAACTAATAAAGATAATAAAAAGCATGAATAAAAGAACAGTAGGAATAGTTAGAATATATATATATATATGCGAATTTTTTTACAGCTGATGCCCCCAGTTTCCATTCCATTCTTCTGTATGTGTCTTCTTCCGTGGGGTCTCTTTGGGTGATGGCTTCATCTATTTCATCTCTCCAGCTGCGTGAAGGTCCTTCCCGTTTCCTTTTCTCCGGTGGTATCTATGTCAGTACTTTCTTTGGCCATCTTGGAGAAAAGTCAAAGGAGTTTAACATGGAAAAAGGCACAAAACAGGGAGGTAACCTAAGCCCCTTACTATTCGTACATGAACAGTATAATAAAAAAAAATGAAACAAGAAAATCAAGATTAGGGTATTACAACATGAGCCCTATAAACACGTAAGACCTAATTTATGCGGACGATAGCCTGGTAATGGCAACTAATACAAGACAGTTACAATACAACATAAATATATGGAAACCAAATCTGGAGGAAAAGGGAATGGAAATAAATACACAACAAAATAAAATACTACACATCAAGAAAAACGATAGAGAAATAGAAGAACTCATTTTCCTCGATGGAACAGAGCTACAATATGTAGAAAAATATGAATATTTAGGCGCATATATAAAAAATACGGAAAAATAGATAACGAAATCAGTAATAGAATAAACATAGCCAATAATATATACTATCAAATAAACAATACCATCAAAGGAAAGGAAGAAATTAGCATTAACCCAAAAATGCACCTATATAAAACAATATTCACCCCTACTCTGATATATGGAGCAGAGACCTGGGCAATAACAGATAAACATAGATCAAAACTAACTGCAACAGAAACGAAATACCTAAGAGGAGTCTTAGGAAAAGCAAGGAGGGATAGGAGAAGGAAGAACAGCATAAGGGAGGACCTGGACCTGCAGCCTGTTGTACACGAAATTGAGAACAAACAATTAAAGTAGTACGGACATGTACACCGCATGAACATCACAAGATATCCAAAACTGATAATGGAGACAAGAATCGAGGGAAGAAGAACAAAAGGCAGACCCCAAATACAATGGGAAGATAATATCAGGCAGCCGGCTAGTATAAGAGGAAAGAATATGGAGGAGGTAAAAAGAATGGCAAGAGAGAGGAAAACCTATAGGAAATGGATAATGGTCCCAACGCCGTGAGGCAAAAATGTGGGAAACGGAAAAGAAGAAGAAGAAGAAGAAGAAGAATAAGAATAAGAAGAAGAAGAAGAAGAAGAAGAAGAAGAAGAATAAGTAGAAGAAGATATTGCTAGCACCTGTAAGTGGGGAGGTCACAGCGTAAGTGAGACAGACAACCAACTCTTCTACGTACTTGGTGAGTTGTGCGCAAGGTCGTCCGCGCGGAGGGGAAGTGAAGCTCACGGTCAAGTTTAAAATTGGCTTCTAAAGGCGGAGTTCGAATACTCAGGCATGTGCACGAGACGCGTAGTGTTCACAGTGGGACTACGTCGACGCCGTTGTTTCCGCCCGTTCCCAGACCCTACTAGCAATATATATGTCTAAACTTAACCTGCTAACCTCGAATTTGACATAGACTTACAGTGCCACCAACATATTGATACGTTTGAATTTCCACAGTCCGCTGAGGCTAAGTTTTTTTTATCTCTCGAGACAATAAAACAACTTCTGCTCAACTTGGTTATGTTTTGACATTTAGTGCCTCTTTAATATTTGATCATACTCCAGTATAATAATCATACAAGGCATTAATGTAGTATGATAATTATATCTATAACGTTAATGTTGTTAAATAATATTGATTTGTAACTACTGCAAAACGGAAATCACTGGTGTTTAGCTATTGTTGATTTCGAGCAAAATACATTTAGCTACATAGATCCATTAGGTAGTACAATTGCAGTTTTTTAGCTGCTTCAATAACTACAATAAGCAAGATTTGCCTTGGCAGTTTTCTGAGTGGAGAATTGCCATTGATCAACATCCAATTCAAGAGGATAGCTATAATTGTGGAGTATATATTGTATATTTCTTCAGCCTGATAGTTAACAATGAAGCATTGGTGGGTAATTCATTATTAACCATGGACGAATATACGACACATATAAAAAGATATCGGACATCGGCAACCAGCATGAATGATAATTGTTTATTCTGTGGAGAAAGTACAGTATCGGAAAACCCTAAACAATGCAAAAGTTGCCATCGTTTTGTACATGTACGATGTTTATTATCTGTAGGTACAACAAGTTTAAAAATCAATCTCTGCCTCCTTTGTTGCAATTACAAAATCCGTACACTCTACTGGAGATTTTGAAAAATATATAAATAGCACTGACACAACTAAATACAACAATGACCTACATTAAACCTTACAACTACCCTTGACATCACTTCAGTACTATTAACTAACTCTTACAGAACTAATTGAAAAACTGTGTACAGCGTGCCCATAATCAATCTTTGAATACCTTTGGAATGGCTGCTACCCCCTTCGACGGCTTGCGAGTGCTTGGCAGGGGTACTGTTAGATTGGTTATGGGGCAACTTAATTTATGTATAAGTTTAATCATGGCACCATGTACAGTTTTCTCGTAATTAATTTTTGAATACTTTGGGGTTGGCTGCTACCCCCTTCGACGGCTTGCGAGTGTTTGGCAGAGGCACTGTTAGATTTGTTATGGGGCAACTTAATTTATATATAAGTTTAATCGTGGCACCATGTACAGTTTTCTCGTAATTAATTTTTGAATACCTTCGGGTTGGCTGCTACCCCCTTCAACGGCTTGCGAGTGTTGGGCAGAGGCACTGTTAGATTGGCTATGTGCCAACTTAATTTATGTATAAGTATAATCGTGGCACCATGCACAGTTTTCTCGTAATTAATTTTTGATTATTTTGAGGTTGGCTGCTAACCCCTTCGACGGCTTGCGAGTGTTTGGCAGAGGCACTGTTAGATTTGTTATGGGGCAAATTAACTTATGTATAAGTTTAATCATTATTATTATTATTATATTTCAAGCGAGAGGCGGCACAGCCGATTATCTCGCGCAAATGCATATACAAGTGCAGAACATAATGGCACCATGTACAGTTTTCTCGTAATTAATTTTTGAATACTTTGGGGTTGGCTGCTACCCTCTTCGACGGCTTGCGAGTGTTTGGCAGAGGCACTGTTAGATTTGTTATGGGGCAACTTAATTTATATATAAGTTTAATCGTGGCACCATGTACAGTTTTCTCGTAATTAATTTTTGAATACCTTCGGGTTGGCTGCTACCCCCTTCAACGGCTTGCGAGTGTTGGGCAGAGGCACTGTTAGATTGGCTATGGGCCAACTTAATTTATGTATAAGTATAATCGTGGCACCATGCACAGTTTTCTCGTAATTAATTTTTGATTATTTTGAGGTTGGCTGCTACCCCCTTCGACGGCTTGCGAGTGTTTGGCAGAGGCACTGTTAGATTTGTTATGGGGCAAATTAACTTATGTATAAGTTTAATCATTATTATTATTATTATATTTCAAGCGAGAGGCGGCACAGCCGATTATCTCGCGCAAATGCATATACAAGTGCAGAACATAATGGCACCATGTACAGTTTTCTCGTAATTAATTTTTGAATACTTTGGGGTTGGCTGCTACCCTCTTCGACGGCTTGCGAGTGTTTGGCAGAGGCACTGTTAGATTTGTTATGGGGCAACTTAATTTATATATAAGTTTAATCGTGGCACCATGTACAGTTTTCTCGTAATTAATTTTTGAATACCTTCGGGTTGGCTGCTACCCCCTTCAACGGCTTGCGAGTGTTGGGCAGAGGCACTGTTAGATTGGCTATGTGCCAACTTAATTTATGTATAAGTATAATCGTGGCACCATGCACAGTTTTCTCGTAATTAATTTTTGATTATTTTGAGGTTGGCTGCTACCCCCTTCGACGGCTTGCGAGTGTTTGGCAGAGGCACTGTTAGATTTGTTATGGGGCAAATTAACTTATGTATAAGTTTAATCATTATTATTATTATTATATTTCAAGCGAGAGGCGGCACAGCCGATTATCTCGCGCAAATGCATATACAAGTGCAGAACATAATGGCACCATGTACAGTTTTCTCGTAATTAATTTTTGAATACTTTGGGGTTGGCTGCTACCCTCTTCGACGGCTTGCGAGTGTTTGGCAGAGGCACTGTTAGATTTGTTATGGGGCAACTTAATTTATATATAAGTTTAATCGTGGCACCATGTACAGTTTTCTCGTAATTAATTTTTGAATACCTTCGGGTTGGCTGCTACCCCCTTCAACGGCTTGCGAGTGTTTGGCAGAGGCACTGTTAGATTGGCTATGGGCCAACTTAATTTATGTATAAGTATAATCGTGGCACCATGCACAGTTTTCTCGTAATTAATTTTTGATTATTTTGGGGTTGGCTGCTACCCCCTTCGACGGCTTGCGAGTGTTTGGCAGGGGCACTCTAAGATTTGTTATGGGGCAACTTAATTTATGTATAAGTTTAATCGTGGCACCATGTACAGTTTTCTCGCGATTAATTTTTGAATATTTTGGGGTTTGCTGCTACCCTCTTCGACTTCGTGCGAGTGTTGGGCAGAGGCACTGTTAGATTGGTTACGGGGCAACTTAATTTATGTATAAGTTTAATGGTGGTATATTGTACAGTTTTCTCGTAATGAATTTTTAAATATTTTGGGCTTGGCTGCTACCCTCTTCGACAGCTTGCACGTATTAGAGCTTTTATTTAGTTGTTAGGATATTGTTGTTAATATAGATATATATTCCTTACGTATTTCTGGCTATGTATGGTTTTTAAACTAAGGGAATCGAATAATAGCTTATACGTGGTATTGTGTGTGGCTATCTACATCTTATGATTTTGTGGTTGCTTCGGGTATCGTCGTTAAAATTGGCTGCTATCTTTTGGCTGCTGTTTTCACACCGCTAATATTTCTGGGCATTTTCAATTTATTGATTTAGCACTATTTTTGTCAAATTCAATAACAGCCTGAAATGAGGAATATTATTTACTAATTGTAATTTATGCTCAAAATATATGCTTACTTTCTATTACACCATCACAATTTTCAGCATAAAATACAGTGGCTTTAAACCTGGTTCCCCAGTGAGTGAGAATCCTTTCAGAGGGAAGTGGTACTCGCAAATTCTCCCCATATACTTGCATACGTAATACAGCTTTTACATTGGAAATTAATCTATCTTATATTGTCTGCGGATGCATTCGCGTACCAAACTGAAATCATATGCAAAGCAAGCAAGATGTATAACATTTTTGTAAAGCAAAATCACGTTTATGCTAATTTAAGCATGTAGGGGGCACCATCTGTTACGCACAACACTGGGCACCAGTATCCCTGCAGATATATTGTTATAGGTATTTTGTTTAGTTAAAAACATTTTTTTTTTATTTTTACCCAAGAATTCTTTAACAAATCTTGCCATCGCTTCACCATTAGTTGTTTCTAATGGTTTTAACTCAAGTAGGTATGGCAGTATTGCATCCTCTGGAGATAATTTGCTCGCACGTGTATTGGCTATAAAACGACCCTTAATATCAGTCGTTTCATCTACAGACGTCAATTGTCTAAACATGCAAATAAAAATTAAAATCGTACAACAGGCTGCACATGGAGAAACATACTTATTAATTCCGTTTGTTAATGTAATGTTATTTTACCTTTTTGTAGCATCTTGGTACAAAAAATTTCCTAATTGTGGAATCACTTACAAACTTTCTGTTACATTTTTTTTTCTAAAAAAGCCGTTTTAAATTGGGATATTTTTAATTTATGCCGAGCTCGAAAATGCTAATTACGGCATGTGCCTATTTTAGGCACACTAATTTTGGCTTTAGGCTCAACAAATATGTATTCTCCTTAGCATAGAATTTCGGCTTAGACCGCGTAGTATTTGTATATGAACACCCAGCATTTTCTGGCTTAATGTGCCTTGCACCTTGTGAAGTCGAGCAAAAACCCGCACGATGGCCGTGCTCTTTGGTGGCTCGTGTTGTTTGAGTATCTTGAGAACGAGGATACTTAGGCAGATTTGGCCTTCACAAGGTGCAAGGCACATTAAGCCAGTAAATGCTGGGTGTTCATATACAGATACTACGCGGTCTAAGCCGAAATTCTATGCTAAGGAGAATAATTCGAGTAACCGCGAAAGCCTCAAACAGTACATCAACAAATATGTTTTAGGCATTTAGTCAAAATCAAACAGGGCCAAAATGTTCAGTCTCTCTCAGAACGCATTATATTTACATATTTTTGAATAGCTTAAATATAGAACAAAAAGGCTTGTCCGAACTAGTTGGTAGGTTTTGTGGTAATTTTCGCTTGAGACGAGCGTAGCTTTTTTTTGTCCAGTTGACGGATGGTGTCACTGCTGCTACTGTTGAGGGTAGCAAACTGTTTCTTACTTAGTCTTCGTACAAATTGTTCAATCGTGCTAATCCCTAACTCATTATCGATTTGTTGGTTACGTATAAACCAGGGAGCATTTATTGATATGCGTGAAATCTTATTTTGAAATGTTTGAAAATAGATGTAGTGCTCCAAACTGGGCTGGCAAACGTTATAACTGGGCTGAGAAGCAATATATACTAGGAGTGTGCAGTCGGTACGTAGAGGAGTATTCCGGCGGAGGCGGTTATACTAAGTGGCAAAAGTGCCACAAGTTCTCACTCGGTTTTCTAAGGCAGTAACTTTGTATGTAAATAAAAAGAATTGGTTCTATTTGTTGATTATGTTTATTTAAAAGTTTAACTTTTTACCATTAAGTTGCCAATATAGTATCGGTCAAGTGGCCGCCTCCAGAGTTGATGCACATTCGAGTTCGTTTCACAGCATTCTCCATGTCTTTTTCCAAATTGCTGGTCATAAATTCTCCACTTCTAGTCAGATGTTCTCCTTTAGGTCCGCCAAGGATTTTTGATTGTTAGTATAGACAACTGACTTCAGGAAACCCCAAAGAAAGAAGTCCGGAACGGTCAAATCTGGCGATTTTGCGGGCCAGTGTTTTCCAAAACGAGAGATTAAGCGGCCGGGAAAAGCTTGCTTCAGAATATCCACTATCGCGGTTGCACTTTCTACGGGAACATCTTCAAATCTTCACCAAAATTAGCTGTAAATACCGTCTACTGATGCCGAATTGCGTGGCCCGACATCTGGTTGATGTTTGAGGGGTCCTCTTGGATATCTGCAGCCACAGTAGTGATATTCTCGACCGAACGGCTACTCCGGGGCCGGCCTTGTCTGCAATTGTCCCGTATTGGGCCCATCTCCTTGAGGCGAACGGCTAAACGCCACAGTATTTGCCTGGTTGATGCCACACGACCGGGAATCGACGACGAAATTCACGTTGATCCAAAACTACTGACCGATTGTTTGTCAAAAACATTGACACAATTATTCGCCGTGTCTTCGCATTGCATGAATATGGCAGTATCATCGGCGAATAGTGTCATTTGACTTTGCTCTAGGTTGGGTATATCGTGCAAGTAAATATTAAAGAGTGTAGGGCCTAGCACACTTCCCTGCGGCACTCCGGCGAAGATCAGTTTGGTACTGAATACGGAGCTATTTATTCTAACGACAAGGGATTTATTTTTTTAGGAAGGAAAAGGTGATTGCAGCTAAATATTTTGGGAGAAGTAAGAGGAGTAGTTTACATTTTAAACCTTCTACCCATACCTGCATGATATTTAAAAATGCCGCTGCTAGTACTTTTTACTTTCGTACCCGCGTTCAATGTTCTCCACAATCCTATGTAGTTGTTGGTCTGCTGATCGGCCTTCGCGGAGTCCAAACTGGAAAGACGGGATTATTCGCTAATAATCTATATTGCATTCGCGATCTTTCTGAATGAGGGTTGGCCATGATTTCGTTTTATCAAGTTACTTTCTTTATTATATGTTTTGTTTTCTTTAGGTTTTCCTGTTATTAAAAACTAAAAACTCGTGTCAATTTGAATTCAAGTTGAATTAACGCAGCAAGAAGATGCCCAAAACGATATCAAAAGAAACCAAAGTTCACATTAAAAAATGTTTTGAACCCCTACGAAATATGCGGCCTGATTTAACCCATCATTGTCTGGTAAACAGCGTTTGCAATATTTTTGGAGTAAAGATAATTACATACATGTTTTGTATATTTATCTCATAACGCATTAATTTTTAGTTTGGCGGTGTTTTCCATTTTTTTTTAAAATATGCAGGAAGACAGGTCAACAGCCAATTACACGAAAAACAAAAAAAAATAAAAATACACTTTTTTTGTATCAGTTATTCCACCCTCAAATTCAAATTCAGAAATTTGCCGCGTATCGACCAGCGCCAACATGGCGGGTGGCATACGTCACTACTCATATCGGAGTCACTGGACGCGCCATTATTCTATTGTAACAATGTTTCTGTGAGGTTGTGGGAAGTTTTATATTAATTTTTATTCATCAGTTTTCATTATTTTCGATCGATTTTCAGAAAAATAAGTTGGTAAGACATTTTTAAATGCAGAAAGCACAAAATAAGTGGTGTTTTGTACCGGGATCTACGAGTACTATGTATTATTTTAGCAGTGTACAACAGTTTAGTTACAAAATATAACTAACGTCAAAATTAAGGTCCCCATGATTGTCAAGTTGACACTTTGGTAAAGCTTAATAAAATGCCACGAAAAGCAGTATTAATAGTAAAACTAAAGAGGCTATAAAACGCTGTTTTACTAATATAAAAGATATCAATGGTAACTTAAGTAAAATAGTCATCATTGAAAGAGTTGGTCAAATCTTTGATGTAAGTATTAAGAATTAAACAGATATATCATTTCTAACAATTTCTTATAATGTTAGATTTTGAATGCAATTTAATATTCTAAATTAAGCACAACCACAACTCCAGCAACAACCGAATGATAATATGAAAAAGGAAAAGGAATGTCTAACTTGGCTGGGCTATAGTTTCAGAGAGGATATTAAGAAGAAAATATATAAAAAGTATGGGATATATAATTGTGAATGAAAGAGAATTGTTGTGTGAATCATGTAATTTCGGCTAAGGTTGCAATGGCGTAGGTGGACCCACGGCACAGACTTGAAAAGTAATCCATCTAAAGTTAAGGCGGAGAAAAAGAGGTATACTATTTTGCATGCTGGATGCATATTAGGATTTTTACCAGGGTGTGACTTACAGTTGGACTCTGACAATAATGACAGGTACTATTGCAAGTGTAAAAACGGTGACATTTTTAGGCAATGTTAAAAAACAGTTAATCCCTGTTATATGTTTAGCATAAATAATAACTTCTACAACACAGATCTGCAAACAAAAATCATCAGCAAGTTGTTAATAATATATTTTTCGATTAGAACATATAAGATAAATCGATGTCTCGAAATTTTATGACGTTTCTGTACAGTTAGATAACAACCATGTTTAAATAAACGTTCTTAAAATAAAGCAATACTTTATTAAATGTCAATGGTTCAGTATTTTTAGCTTTCATTATGTATAATAGTGCTTATCGTATTAATAAAGGAGAACGCTCGAAACGTGTGTGTCCGTCACGACAATTACAGATGCGATGTCCCCCATTTGCGTTTGCATGTATTTCGCCCCGCCTCGGTTTCGCGACCGGGGCGGAGCCCCGAGGGCCCCTTGGAGAGGAGCGGAGCCCCAAGGACCCCCTTGGAGAGAGGCCGAATCCCGAGAACTCCCTTGGATAGGGGCGGAACCCAGAGAGCCCCCTTGGCCGAGCGCCGAGGGCCCCTTGGAGAGGGGCGGAGCCCCGAGGACTCCCTTGGAGAGGAGCGGAGCCCAGAGCTAAATTTTAGGATTGCATCAACATTGAAACATTGGTAGGCTTGGCGATTCGGTTCAGTTTTTCCGATCATTTGGGAGTGGCAATTTTGTGGTATTTGGATATAGGTCATATTTGTAATTTTTCTTGATTGCGAAAATAATGTTTTACGGTTTCTGATTTGTGCACGTTGTTTTTGAAACTTAAGGTGGTAATCGCAGTCCCTATAACTAACGGGATGGTCTTTTCCGCAGTTTACACACTTTGAAGGATAATTGTTTTTTTTGTACAGGAATTAGGCAGTTCACATCTGGGTTTTGCTGCGTAGTAGTTTTTAGTATGGCCGAACCTTTGGCATTTGTGACATTGTGGTATGTCACTCGATTATATTCCCACTGGAATCGTTACGATCGAATGGAAAATTGTTCTAATTTCAAATATTTCTCTAGCTGCTTCATTTGCTGGTAAGATCACATCAAATATCGATATTAATTGCTTATTTTTCTTTGAAAGCCTAGTTACTTTTTGCACTAGAAGATTTTTTTCTTAGAAGTTCTTCTAGAATTTCTTTTTCTGTTATTGATATTGGAGCATTTTTCATAACTATTGATAAGGGCTTATCATTTGAATTACAAATGGTGTGATATTGGATGTTATTATTCGTATAAAATTTGATTAATGCGCGATAGGCGTCAATCGATGTTAAATTGACTTTAAGGTACTTACTCCTGTATGCAGTTGTAAACTCCCTATCGCCTGCGATTTTTATGATACCCCTTAATATTTCTTGTTGATTGTTGACGTTATGTATAAATATTGGTGGTATTTTAACTGTCTTAGTTAATGATGATGCTCAGCCAGTGTCGTTCGTTTCTTGGGTTGCTAATGGATAGTGCGGATTGCTTTGTATTAAATTCTCGGTATTGCACGTGTATGGCTATAATTCGTTCACATACTGGAATAATACGGTGGAGTATAGCTTATACAAAGCTATTTTAATCGATATGATAACCACAACGTTTGCACTACGACTAACCGTGGTACGTATTTAGTTAGAGAAAAGATCCATTAGAAGGTACACGGAGTCTAGTGAAGGTATCGCTCGTGGAGGCTCCGATATGTTACTTTGAAATGGATTGGGGCATATTATACCCCTCCGTACCTCCGTCAGGTTAAGCAAAAGTAATTATATGCGAACAGCTCCGCCGTGTCTAATAAGGAAAATCCTAAAATACACATACTGTATAAAAGATACGAATATTGAATTAAATTCCGATTTTGGCTTAACATTAGGTTATGGTTTAATAAACCCCAATAAACGAAGGAATTGGTATTCGGTAAATTTAACGTGTGTATCCTCAGTCTGTTACATTAAACATACAGGACACAGAAAAGAGGATAACACTAGATTGTCTCCAATAATTGCGAGTACTCGATCGGAATTTACTCTAAGGTTGTCACTTCGCTAAGAACAAAGATTCGTATTTTAGAATGACATTTTATTTCGGTACATTGACTTGCGATTCAACACTACGAATCTCCAAAATTTTAATTTCAGAACGGATAATCTCAGACTCCCCGTAGTGTATACTATATATATACTTTATTTTAACGGATAATACCATTTACAGTTATTGAAAATATATAAAATATAAAGCTGCCAAATACAAAAATAATAATAATGCTTATAATATTATATGGGACACGAAGAAAGTACATGTATTGTAGAAGTCACATTTCCAACAATAATTTTACACTATGAGTAAATCTAGAAAAAGAAATTCCAACAATATCTAAACTCCCTAAATTATTAACAATCTTTACAATACGTTGTAACGGACTGTTGCTACCATAATTTGTCCGGTGATAATCTTGCAGCATTAAAGAATTAAGACGTGCAATGTACATAGTGTGGAATCCAAAGTATGCTAGTAATTGTTTATAACTTAAGTTCTTATATCTTATACTAGCTTTTACCCGCGACTTCGTTCGCGCGAGGTTCGTTATTTGTGTATTAAATAATGTTCCGCCCCGCCCCGTCTCGACCCTTCCCGTCCCGTCCCGCCCCTTTCCCTCCCGTCCAGTCCCGTCCCTTCCCGTCCCGTCCCGCCCCTCCTCTTCCATCCCATCCCCTCCCCTTCCATCCCATCTTTTTCCTTCCCTTTCCGTCCCGTCCGTCCCGCCCCGCCCCGCCCCGTCCCGCTTTGCCCCGTCCCGTCCCGTCCCGTTCCGTCCCTTCTCTTCCCGTCCAGTCCCGTCCCGCTCAGTTCGGGGTTGATTTTCGGAAAATTACGAAATACGTGTTTGCTTATTTGTTTTTAGGAGTACTCCTACGAAGTTTCAAGTCGAAATGTCTATTTAATATAATTTTTCCATACAAAATTGGAACCCCCATTTTACCCCTTTAGGGGTTGAATTTCGAAATATCCTTCCTTATTCCTTGTATACATCATAAAGGGAACCTCTGTGCAAAATTTCAGCTTTCTAGGTCCAAGGGTTTGGGCTGGGCGTTGATGAGTCAGTCAGTCAGTCAGGACTTTTAGAAATATATATAAGATTAGACTTAAAACATAGTGTTTTAACAACTGTACGCTGTACTCGTTCAATTCTATTAATGTATACATTGTATGTAGGAGTCCAAATAACGCAATTATAGTCTAATATAGATCTTACCAGGAAAACATACAGTATAGTAAGGCATCTAATATCGCTAAAATTTGATGTCATTCTCTTAATAAATCCAGACATTCGCATAGCACTGCTAACAACAAAATCAATGTGATTAACAAATGATGGTGGAGTATCTAATAGAACACCAAGATCACGAATAACAGATACATTTTGAAGTGATTCACGTTCAATATAGTAATAAAATGGAGTATCATTTCTTTTTCTACTAAATCTAATATGTTTACATTTAACAGTATTTAAATGCATATCATTTTCTGCACACCAACGTACCAGATTGTTCAAATCATTTTGCAAAATAATACAGTCCGCTTGCGTTTCTATTTTTTTTTTTTCAATTTTTAAATCATCCGCAAAAAGGAGAAATCTTGAATTAAAACATAAGCTAACATCATTAATGAAAATAGAAAATAATATTGGGCCTAAATGGGATCATTCAGGAGGTACAATAAATTTTTCCGATTTAAAACTGTTAACATTTATCTGCTGATAACGATTAGTGATAAATGAAATGATCCACTCCAATAAAGTTTCTTCAACACCGTATGCCTTTAGCTTAGCAATTAGTAACTTGTGATTGACCCTGTCAAACGCTTTACTAAAATCAGTGTAAACAGAGTAAACCACAAATCCTTCCTCCATAGAATCATAAATGAAATTTACATAGAAAAATAAATTAGTGCATGTACTTCTGCTGGGATAAAACCCATGCTGCTGACTAACAATTATATTCTTAAATATTTGTTGAAAGGTTATACTAACTAATTTATCTAATATTTTGGTTATGACAGATTGAATACTTATTGGCCTATAGTTACATACATCATTACGGTTGCCACTCTTAAAAACCGGTACAATAAATGTATGCTTCCAAACAGATGGAAACACTCCACTATCCAATGACATATTAAAAAGTAAATGCAATGGCGTTATTAATTTGTTGGAACAATTTTTAATGAAACTAGGCTGCAAACCATCCGGGACACAATTCCCTTAGACATTTGCTTATTTCATCAGATGTTACATTAAGAGTCGGAATATGTAGTAACGAATCAAAATGCTTAAGAAATACGACATCGTTTTTACTATTTATATAAGTTGATTTGAAGTAATCACAAAAAACATTTGCAACAGCAACTCCATCAGACGCTACATTATTATTATAGCACATTCGAGTAGGTACTGTTTTGATACTATTGTTTCTGCTTTTAATACGGATGGGGCCATAATTATACCGATGGGGCATGACGCTTATTTTAATTATGACATAAGTTAACTAAACATGCCTACTAAAATAATTTTATCGTATGGTCATCTCTTTCTTACTCAAGCATTCTATTTTGTTGTTCATGTTATCTTATTGCTGTTATATATAATTGTGGCTCCTTCCGTATATAACAGCAATGAGGTAACATGGCTAACAACATAGAATGCTTGAGTAAGAAAGAGATGGCCATACAAAAAAATTATTTTAGTAGGCATGTTTAGTTGACAAATGTCATAATTAAATTAAGCGTCAAGTCTTCTGGAATATTTGCTACTATGTTTATCTCTTTCTTACTCAAGCAATGCGAGTTATTTTCTTGTTCATGTTATCTCATTGCTGTTATACAGGGTGTAGAAATGCTTTACTCACCATAGGGATTTCAATGGTAATTTCTTCATATGAAAATATTTGCTTCCCTAATTATTTTAGAGCAAACTTGTATGGAAATTTTTTTTGAGAAAAAAATTTTGTATCCATTTATGCCAGCATTTGTCATTTTACATTTCGGAAAACCGAAAATTTAAAACAATAAGATTACCATTTTTAGACAAATCAGTGGTGCCTTGAAATTATTGAAGCATCTCAAAGCATCACCCAATTAGTTTGTTGTTTATTTGTTTGTATCTGTCAAATGTAGCGGCAACCATGGCACTTATTGCACCTGATCTGCTTCCAGCATACCACCACTTCACAATTTGCACTGATTTTTGAAAAAATTATAATTCTAGTTTCTTTCATTATTAGGTTTTCTGACGTAAAATGACAAAAATGTTTGCTCTACAAAAAACCTATTTACAAGTTTGCTTGTTACGGTATTAAAAGAACTTTACGACACCCACCCAAGGTGAGCATCGCACCACGGAATCAGTCCTGAAAAACTGGCACACTTGCCCTGGAATCGGTTCGAAATAGGCTAATAGGCCACGGCTGGAACGCTCAGGGAGTCGGGCGTGAGTCACACGATACGTTCTGGGCAAGCGTGTTGCGGCATGATATATATATAGGGTATGTCGAAATCATGAGGGCGCCACCAAGCCTGTCTTAACCCGGCTAACCGGGCCTGGACGGTTAGACGGGAGCGAAGCACGCAAAATACTCCGCCGATAGGATTACTCAAGAAATGCAAGGTCGAATAACAATTTCGGGATTGCCTTATGCAAGGATTGTAATTAGGTGTCAATCCGACCGCGACTACGCAGCTGTCTCACCCACCTGTACGCTCAAAGCTCCCTCGTTCCGTCGCACAATAATCAGTACAATGAAGGGGGCGCTTATCTGAAACAGAACATGCACAAGTCGAAACAAAACAATAGTTCCCTTAGCTAACAAATCATGTATTGACTAACGGGTTTACAATGGGGCAGCAGATTGCGTCGCACTATATCTATAAATGGATTCTAACTAAGGATACCAGCTGGCGCGCGCTCTAAACTTAGCGACAGATGTTGAACAGTAATGAACAGTAATGAACAGTAATGAGCAGTAATGAGTACAAATATGCTGGCGCGACGCCTTATGCAGCGCACAGCAAAGATCAAATTAGCACTCGCGACATGGACAGTCTGCGATTCTGAATGAATGCACAAATATGCTGGCGCGACGCCTTATGCAGCGCACAGCAAAGATCAAATTAGCACTCGCGACATGGACAGTCTGCGATTCTGAATGAATGCACAAATATGCTGGCGCGACGCCTTATGCAGCGCACAGCAAAGATCAAATTAGCACTCGCGACATGGACAGTTATGACGACAGTGCCTGTAGGCACCAGAGATGTGACGGCTCGCTCGCGTTCACGGCGGTAATCAGTTCAAAGACACATACCTTAATATGTAGGCGGTTGAGGAGCCTGGTACAGTTGAGTTGCGACAGGCTGCAGTCTTAGGTGGCAGGTACCTTCGATGTTCGACGGCTATAGGGATGAGTGCACATCCGCCACAATGGCGACGTGAGACGCGTCAGGACGCGTACGACGGGAGGACGAAAAATGGGCCACTTTCGTTCTGCGGGACAGATCCTCGTAGGTCGAGATGAAGGGGGCACGACCCCTTACTTACGGAAGCAGGAACTGGGCTCAAAAACACCCACGCTACGCCGAAGACAATTCGAAACTCACACTCACAACCACCACATGAGCGTTCTCTGCAACGGGCTGCGGTCAACTGCCACTTAAGGCGGAACCGTTTGTCACGTAATTGCTGAAGCAGCACTCGCCGGAAAAAAAGACTGACGCTCCCGCCAAGGGCGGGAGCGCCGCACGAACTCTCACACTATCCGACCTCTTACTTGTTCGACGGCTCTCGGCTGAATGCCAAGAGGGAAGCGCTGGCACGGGTCACCTTGGTCGCGTCCCCACGTGACTAAACCTCGGCAGCCAATCGCAAGGCGATAAAATGAAACAAATTAATGCCGGCGTCATGATATCACGCCACAACGGCGTGCTTTCTAGAAGATTCGGAATTCTTGCGAGCGATACGCTCGGCTGCCAAAGCGCCATCAGAGGGGGGCTCCAACCGACGAGAAATGCTGCGTTTGGGGCCAAATATGTGCGAAATCATGATTCTGGAATTAGGCGATGGAGCCAAATAAAGAACTAAAAGGGTCTAGCATACGGGCACGCTGCCCTAAAGCCTAGGTGGCTATTTAAAATACCAAAAGGACCTGAATCAAATGTGCGGAAAGATTGAAAATGGTTTTGACATAGCAACAAGTTGCCCTAAAGGCGTGAAATGCGATTAAGCATCTACAACCGCAAAATGACTTAACATGCTCTAAAATAATTAGGGAAGCAAATATTGTCATATGAAAAAATTACAATTGAAAACCCTATGGTGCGTAAAGCATTTCTACACCCTGTATATAATTGTGGCCCCATCGGTATAACGCCAAAAGCATTTAATATCATTTGTGATAGCATCTTCTGTTGCTCTTACATAGTCTTTATGTGCTACAGATATAAAATTCTTACACAGATTTCGTAATTCGCTAAAATTACGGTAGTCATGTTCACATTTTGTTTGCTTATACTTTTTGTGAGCGTCTTTCTTTTGATTAATCAAATTAACAAGTTCAGGTGAGAACCACGAGAATAAATGACTCCTCCTGCATTTTGTGTTTGGTACAAATGCATGAAGTATTGTATATAGGACATCATAGAATATTTTAACACAACCTTCTACATCGGTTCCGTAAAAAATAGCTTCCCAATTAATAAAAGTTAAATTATCCTTGATAATATTGTAAGGTGCATTAATAAAATCAAAATAAAATATATGTGCCGTTTGCAATTCACGTAGCTCAGAACTATTTCATTTAAATGAAACAGCAGGGTGGTGCATATCACAAGGAAGCAGAGGTTTAGGTTCGAGATATTGCAAGCTTTTATTAGAAAATATTAGATCTAAGATAACACCATTAACATTTATAACGCTATTGGCCTATTATATTGTCGCAGACCGCAATATGAAAACATGTCATAAATAAGTTGATCAATTTCACCTGGGAGATTGTGTAATAATATACAGGGCGTCCCAAAACTGCCTCTTCACCGATTAGTCATAGATTTCTTAGGTTATAATAAATCGATTAAACCTAATATACCTTAGTACAAAGTCCCTCCAGTAAGAAGGTATAGAGACTTGGAAGATCAATTTTAATTTTTAATATTGCAAATGTTTAACGAATTGCAGATGTGACGCTAGTACGGTGCTCTTTTAGCGATTTGTGTGACGCTTGGAAAATGCGCAGTTTTCGCTAATATTTGCGAGTTGTACGTGTTGCAGGTGAATGTTGTTGGTGTCATTTGAAGATCTCGTCAAGGGCGAACGTTCTGGAGAGGTTGTGTAAATGTAAAATTCGAGGGGGCGAAAATATAGGGGCTAAAACGATTTTTTGCACACGAAAACGTTCGGTGCTGTTACATCGCATACTTTTTGTAAGATCCAAATGTGATTTGGGGCTAGTTGGAAAGTGGATGAACCAACGCTGATCGCACTGGCTGGTTTTTGAGGTCTGCGATGCACGGGGGCGAAGTTACAGGGATAGAAGTCTGAGGTGCATTTGTAGCAAATTGGATGTTCGCATAAACATGGGGAAAGAAAAAATTTCCAATTTTGTTTTTGGCAGTATGTGGACTAATCTGTGGGTTTTTAAGAATTTTGCGGCTCAGGTTGATTTAGGGGTTGCAAAATGGGGAAACCGTTATAATTATTAAAAAAATTGTAAAATTAGTATTTGAGTGAAATGCGCTGGTTTGGAGACTTTCTACTGGTCGATTTTATTTTTTAAGAAAATCCGGAATGTGGGAATTTTGCAGCTCAGGCGGATTTGAGGGTTGAAACGTGGGGAAACCGCTATAATTATCAGAAAAACCTTAAAGTTAATATTTATGAGAAATTCGCTGTTTGGAGGCTTTCTACTCTTCGACTGTATTTTTTTTTTACATTTGGAATGTTGGAAATTTGAATCCCAGGCGGATTTGAGGGTTGCAAAATGGGGAAAACCTTATAATTATTAGAAAAACTTGAAATTAACATTAGTGTGAAATTCGCTGTTTGGAGGTTTTTTATATGTCAATTTATACTTTAAGATCATGCGAACCAGATTTAAAAAAGTTCTACTGGGCTTATCGTAAGATGACCCCAGTGAATATTAACCTCTTGGCCTACGCAGACGACATAGTCCTGATAAGCAACAAAGAGTCACACCTGCAACATAATCTATCGATACTGCATGCAAAACTAAAATGCTACGATTTAAAAATCAACGTGCCAAAAACAAAAACAATGGTAGTAGCCAGACAGCATGTAGTTGCCAACATCCAATTAGAGCACCTACAGGTTGAACAAGTTGTCGCCTTCAAGTATCTAGGTTGCACAATAGCGGAAAATGGGAACTTGGATGAAGAACTGGACCTGAGAATGAAAGCAGGAAACAAATTATATCACGACATAGCAAAACACGCCCTAGGAAGAAAGGAACTGTCGAGACGTACAAAAGTTCAGATATATAAGGCCCTCTTCGTCCCAACCTTAACGTATAGCTGTGAATCCTGGCCCCTTACTGACAGGCAGAAATCGCGTTTGCAAAGTGCGGAAATGAGGTTCCTCAGGTGCATCGTAGGCAAAACAAGGCGGGATAAAATACGTAACGAAGCGATCCGCCGCGTACTAAATGTGAAACCGGTGTGCGAATTAATAATAAAACAACAACTGCGATGGTTGGGTCATTTGTGGCGTATGAAGGAAAACAGACTGCCAAAAATTGCGTGTGAAGCTAGTGTACCGGGGAAAAGAATGCGCGGCCGTCCAAGGAAAACGTGGGTGAACTGTGTAGTGGACTGTATTAACAAAAAGGGAAAAACTTGGGAGGAAGCAAAACAACTAGCACAACACAGAAATACCTGGAAGAAATTTATAGCCTGACCCTAAAACAACGACTCACCTCGACACTGCTAATGCGGTAGAAGAGGAAGGATTAAGTAAGTAAGTAAGTTATACTTTAAGAGAATTCGGAGTGTGGGAATTATGCGACCCATGTGTATATGAGGGTTACAAAGTGGGTAAACCTTTACAATTATCAGAAAAAATGTAAAATTAGTATTTGAGTAAAATACGCTGTTTGGAGGCTTTCTACTGGTCGATTTAATTTCTTAAGAGAATTGGGGATGTGAGAATTTTGCAGCCTAGGTGGATTTGAGGGTAACGGGGAAAACGCTATAATTACCAGAAAAACCTTAAAATTAATATTTATGAGAAATTCGCTGTTTGGAGGCTTTCTACTCTTCGACTGTATTTTTTTTTGAAAATTTGGGATGTTGGAAATTTGCATCCCAGGCGGATTTGAGGGTTGCAAAATGGGGAGTACCTTATAATTATTAGAAAAATTTGAAAATTAACATTTGTGTGAAATTCGCTGTTTGGAGGTTTTTTATATGTCAATTTATACTTTAAGAGAATTCGGAGTGTGGGAATTATGCGACCCATGTGTATATGAGGGTTGCAAAGTGGGGAAACCTTTACAATTATCAGAAAAAATGTAAAATTAGTATTTGAGTAAAATGCGCTGTTTGGAGGCTTTCTACTGGTCGACTTAATTTCTTAAGAGAATTCGGGATGTGAGAATTTTGCAGCCTAGGCGGATTTGAGGGTAACGGGGAAACCGCTATAATTATCAGAAAAACCTTAAAATTAATATGTGTGGAAATTCGCTGTTTGAAGACTTTCTACTATTCGACTGTACTTTTTAAGAAAATTTCAGTTGTAGGAATTTTGCAGCCCAGGAGAATTTGAGGGTTGCAAAATGGGGACACCGCTATAATTATCAGAAAAACCTTATAATTAATATTTGTGAGAAATTCGCTGTTGGAGGCTTTTTACTGGTCGATTAAATTTTTTAAGAGAATTCGGGATGTGTGAATTTTGCATCCCAGGCGGATTTGAGGCTTGCAAAATAAGGAAACCGCTATAAATATCAGAAAGACTTTAAAATTAATATTTCTGTGAAATTTGTAGTTTGGAGACTATGTAGCAGTACATATCGTAGCTTCTACAGGAATATCGTTCAATATTAATTAATTCTAATAGATAGGCAACTTTAAGCGCAAGACCAGTAGGAGGGGTTGCCTACCCTTTTTGAAATTTAATTTAGAAGGCCCATGGTTACGTTAATAAAAGAACAATAAATAACAAAAATTATTACTTCCTGTTTAATTGAGAAAGCAAAAGGGCGCTTCTTTATGCAGAAGCGAAGCAAATTGAAAATCCTAGCTTAGAAAGTATACAAGCAGACAATAGTAAGCCTTTATTTAACTCATACAGCATAGTATTAAAACATAATAATTTTTCAGGCAGATAGAATAAATTCCACAAACATTTTCTTTCTGAAAAGAGCAGTTATTATATAACTGGTAGGTAGACGGCAAACTAATACATACAAATCGTAATAGAGGGTTTTCCTTGATTCAGCTCTTAGTGTCACCTCTTTGACCACCAGCTCTTAGGGCTTCCTCTTTGACTACCAGCTCGTCGGTCTTTTTCATTTGACGCCAGTTCTGGTCAGTTGTATATTCGCCATGGAGAAGTGTGTCGATAAGTTACGAGCGATAAGGAAAAGAGAGGACGCAATTAGAAATCTATAACCAGTTAGGAGATCACTCACCAGTCAAGGGCAACTTCTTTGGTTCGATGAGGAGTTCTTCATAGTTAATGTTGACAGATGGAGAGGTCCAGGTTCAAGGGTTCTCTGCATTAACCGTATGTTAGTCCTGAAAGGGTTTAATATCGTTAGTTAGACTTAAACCCGCGTCATAGCTTAAATATAATTAAATTAGGGCGTAAGCCTTAAGAATATTCAATAACAGATTAGTTTCAAGTAAAAACAATAGTTACTTACCAGGTGATGTGGCCTGAAGTGAGATTAAATCGTTCTGTGACTGTCAAGTTGGTTTTTGGGTCACTTGTCAAATAATAAGTTTTTTTTTCATAAAGGACCTTTCTTATACTACATGGAATGATACCAATTAAACTAAATACCGATCATTAATCGTAATTAAGACCTAGGAAAGAGAAATACGAGGGTATAGAGAGCTCTTTATATTTTCAACTTACGAACCGGAGGTTATTAATTAAATAGGTATAAGAAATCTCCTAGATACTGATAGATTCATTAATCCTAACGGTTTATTAGAACAAATTCTAACTTGTCAGAGAAGAATAAAACTTGCTAAATAATTACATAATGTGTATTAAAATTAGAAAGGTATAAGCCTCTAATGCATAACAATTGATTTGTGGACTTTTAGAAAGAATACGTAACCTTTGTAAACTTATTGAATTTAAAACTTTTTAAATAAAGTTATGGCGCCCATTTCTTCTGATTAATGAACTTTTACCTTTATATGAAAGTGAAACGAACTAAAAATCCCACAATTGTTAAACCCTGATAAGAAACCGTATCTTGAGCTAGTCGGTGAAGTGTAAGCCTTCAAAGGTAAGTAAGGATGAGGGGTACACGAAGTGACGACGCAACGTGGAGGCTCGAGTAAAAGGGACCATTTCAATTAAAAGAAAATTTAACGCTTCACTATCATAAAAGGTATAGTTCCGGAATTTAACAATTACTAATAGGTTGCATTGTATTCGATCATACAGTTCATTAATTGCATAGTAATTAAATCAATATGATAAAAGTAAATTATTTAGCCTCAGATGAATTAGACTGGGAGTTGATTACTAGTAACTCAAACCTGGAAGTAAAGGGGAGATTAAAAATGGCTTTGTTTGTTGATATGAGGCCGAGATTTTATTTATACATTTTGGTATAGGACATTTATTCCATGCTAATTTTATTTTTACCTGACTAATTGGTAAAATTTTGAGTCTTTAACTGTTTGAGTTAATCAATAGAAATTGAACCTAGGGATATTAAGAATTATGGGTCGTTTCGATTAATTACATTGGATTAGTAATGGTTTTAACAAGTACAATATTTGTGGTACTAAGCACTTAGCTTAGGTACGTTGTACGTTTTTCAAATGTCATGAGGAATTTCTTTTGGAGTTCAATGAATATTGAAGTCATGATGGTTTGATGAGCTTGAGATTTTTTTATTTAAGTCATTTTGTTGTAATATATGTGTAAAGTACTAAATTGAACTTTCTGTTCTTTACATTTAATTGTTTCATCACAATTAGGTTGAGAGTCTGGGTGAATCACTAGTATGGTAAATGATAATTTCTTTCCATACTCTGGATTTTTCATAAGTAATTTTTCTCATCTGTACTTTTGATCCCTCAGGAGTTCGAGACAATTTTTTTTTCATTGGTCGGAGTTGTTTAACTGTGTGTTGTTGTTATGCATTGTCAACGCGATAGAAATAATGGTTCCTCTTCTTTAAGCGTGTCTATGTTGCCGTAAACCCGGACCACAGCGTAGAATGGTAGACCTAACCAGTCGAAGCTTGGGTGATAGAATGTGGTTAAAAATGTGTTTTCCAGAATGTCAATTTTACTTGATTGAGTTTGCCTGTATCCTATGTGGTGCAGACTTAAAAGGCTTCTGTTCGATATAACAGAAGGTCTATTTCTGTAGTAGTGTCCAATGAGGTGCTACATATAGGTTGTATAGCTGTGTCCTATGCGGCGCAGTCTAATAAGACTTCCGTTCAATATAACGGAGGGTCTAATTTTTTTGGTAGTGTCCAATGTGATACTGCATACTTGTAATAAAGCTAATTTATAAGGACAATATTCCTGAGCTAATTCCAAACTTGTGCAAGGATTTCCTAGAACGTTTCGTTTCTTGGTAGTAGGAAAAATTCGTTGATGGCAATGCATAAAAATGATTCATAGTTGATACTGTTGATAGAATTTTGGAGACAATGATTCTATTGGACCATGTATATAGTTAGGTTAAAGTAGTTAGTTTTTTTTATATTGCCAAAGATATTATTTCAAAAGGATTAGGTTGTATAACCAAAAGACTTTTCTAACTTGATGTCAGTGAGTTGTGGCATAGCACTCCTCAGCGAAACTGTATCCTATGAGGTGCGGTTTATTATTTTAAAGACTCCAGTCTCGCATGACTGAAGATCTTGAATTTTAGGTAGTGTCCTATGAGGTGCTGTCCTTAGTTATCTATTAAATTACTTTACTCAAAGTGTAAAGTTAATAATTAGCTGTTAAATGCAAGAGGTTAACAATTACTTCTGCAGAAAAACAGACAAAATAAAAAGTAGCTTTATAGAATGGACTATGCCTCCAAAGCTAATTCCTTTTCTTAAAAAGAATTTACAGAAATGTTTCATATCTGGAAAGGAAATAAATGATGGAATTCTAGATACATTGGATTTCGTTATGGACAATTAAGATTAGAAAAGTAACTTGAAGTTAACTTCAGTGGTAATAGTTAGAGTTCATAGATTGTAATAACTTAGTTTAAAAGATAGGGTATTAGTGTACATAGATAATGAATAATCAATGTTATTAAGAAAGATTGTTTAAAGTTAATGTATTAGCAAATATTAAAAAGGGTGTTATAATAACTTTAGCCAACTGTCTAAAGGGGAGGATTTCAATTTTCTTATTAATTCTAGAAGGGAGATAGTGTAGCAGTACATATCGTAGCTTCTACAGGAATATCGTTCAATATTAATTAATCCTAATAGATAGGCAACTTTAAGCGCAAGACCAGTAGGAGGGGTTGCCTACCCTTTTTAAAATTTAATTTAGAAGGCCCATGGTTACGTTAATAAAAGAACAATAAATAACAAAAATTATTACTTCCTGTTTAATTGAGAAAGCAAAAGGGCGCTTCTTTATGCAGAAGCGAAGCAAATTGAAAATCCTAGCTTAGAAAGGATACAAGCAGACAATAGTAAGCCTTTATTTAACTCATACAGCATAGTATTAAAACATAATAATTTTTCAGGCAGATAGGATAAATTCCACAAACATTTTCTTTCTGAAAAGAGCAGTTATTATATAACTGGTAGGTAGACGGCAAACTAATACATACAAATCGTAATAGAGGGTTTTCCTTGATTCAGCTCCTAGTGTCACCTCTTTGACCACCAGCTCTTGGGGCTTCCTCTTTGACTACCAGCTCGTCGGTCTTTTTCGTTTGACGCCAGTTCTGGTCAGTTGTATATTCGCCGTGGAGGGGTGTGTCGATGGGTTGCGAGCGATAAGGAAAAGAGAGGACGCAATTAGAAATCTATAACCAGTTAGGAGATCACTCACCAGTCAAGGGCAACTTCTTTGGTTCGATGAGGAGTTCTTCATAGTTAATGTTGGCAGATGGAGAGGTCCAGGTTCAAGGGTTCTCTGCATTAACCGTATGTTAGTCCTGAAAGGGTTTAATATCGTTAGTTAGACTTAAACCCGCGTCATAGCTTAAATATAATTAAATTAGGGCGTAAGCCTTAAGAATATTCAATAACAGATTAGTTTCAAGTAAAAACAATAGTTACTTACCAGGTGGTGTGGCCTGAAGGGAGATTGGATCGTTCTGTGACTGTCAAGTTGGTTTTTGGGTCACTTGTCAAATAATAAGTTTTTTTTTTCATAAAGGACCTTTCTTATACTACATGGAATGATACCAATTAAACTAAATACCGATCATTAATCGTAATTAAGACCTAGGAAAGAGAAATACGAGGGTATAGAGAGCTCTTTATATTTTCATCTTACGAACCGGAGGTTATTAATTAAATAGGTATAAGAAATCTCCTAGATACTGATAGATTCATTAATCCTAACGGTTTATTAGAACAAATTCTAACTTGTCAGAGAAGAATAAAACTTGCTAAATAATTACATAATGTGTATTAAAATTAGAAAGGTATAAGCCTCTAATGCATAACCATTGATTTGTGGACTGTTAGAAAGAATACGTAACCTTTGTAAACTTATTGAATTTAAAACTTTCTAAGTAAAGTTATGGCGCCCATTTCTTCTGATTAATGAACTTTTACCTTTATATGAAAGTGAAACGAACTAAAAATCCCACAATTGTTAAACCCTGATAAGAAACCGTATCTTGAGCTAGTCGGTGAAGTGTAAGCCTTCAAAGGTAAGTAAGGATGAGGGGTACAACTATACTGTTCGATTGTATTTTTTAAGAAAATTCGGCACGTGGAAATTTTGCAGCACAAGCGGAATTGAGGGTTGCAAAATGGGGAAACAGCTATAACTCTCAGAAAAACCTTAAAATTAAAATTTTTCAGAAATTCGCTGTTTGGAGACCTTCTACTCATCGATTGTATTTTGTAAGAAAGTTTGGGATGTTGTATATTTACACAGCGGATTTGAGGGTTGCAAAATGGGGAATACGTTATATTTATCAGAAAAACTTGAAAATTAACATTTGTGTAAAATTCGCTGTTTGGATATTTTCTATTGGTCAATTGTATACTTTAAGAGAATTCGGAATGTGGGAATTAGGCGACCCATGTGGATTTGAGGGTTGCAAAATGGAGAAACCGTTATAATAATCAGAAAAATTGTAAAATTAATATTTGGGTTTTTATTTTTTAAGAAAATTCGGGATGTGGGCATTTTGCGGCCCAGGTGGATTTGGGGGTTACAAAATGGGGAAAACTATTGTAAAAAACCTTAAATTTAATAATTGTGTGAAATTCGCTGGTTGGAGACTTTCTGCTGTTCGATTGTATTTTCTAAAAAATTTGGGATCTGGGAATTTTGCAGCTCAAGCGGATTAGAGGGTTACAAAGTGAGGAAACCGCTATAATTATCAGAAAAACCTTAAAATTAATATTTGTGTGAAATTCGCTATTTGAAGGCTTTCTACTAGTCAGTTGTATTTTTAAAAGAATTCTGGGAATTGTGCAGCCCAGTTGGATTTGGGGATTGCAAAATAGGGAAAACTATTATAATTGTAAAAAAAATGCAAAAATTAATATTTGTGCAAAATGCGCTGTTTGGAGGCTTTCTACTGTTAGACTGTATTTTTTAAAAGAATTCGGGATGTGGCAGTTTTGCAGCCCAGGTAGATTTGGGGGTTGCAAAATAGGGGAATCCATTATAATTGTTAGAAGAATGTTAAAATCAATATTTGTGTGAAATTCGCTGTTTGGAGGCTTTCTACTGTTCGACTGGATTTTTTTAGAGAATTCGGGATGTAGAAATTTTGTAGCCCAAGCGGATTTGACGGTTGAAAAATGAAGATACCGCTAGAATTATTAGAAAAACCTTAAAATTAAGATTTGTAAGAAATTCCTTGTTTGGAGGCTTTTTACTGTTCAATTATATTTTTTAAGAAAATTTATGATGAGGGAAATTTGAAGCCCAGACGAATTTGAGGGTTGCAAAATGAGACAACCGCTATAATTATTAGAAGAACCTTAAAATTAAGATTTGTAAAAAATTCCTTGTTTGGAAGCTTTCTACTGTTCGATTGTATTTTTTAAGAAAATTTATGATGGGGAAAATTTGCAGCCCAGGCGAATTTGAAGGTTGCAAAATTAGAAACCTCTATAATTATCAAAAAAACCTTAAAATTATTATTTGTGAAAAATTTGCTGTTAGGAGGCTTTCTACTGTTCGATTGTATTTTTTCAGAACATTTGAAATGTGGGAAATTTGCAGCTCAAGCGGATTTGAGGGTAGCAAAATGGGGAAAGCGTTATAATTATCAGAAAAATTTGAAAATTAACTTTTGTGTGATATTCACTGTTTGGAGATTTTCTATTGGTCAATTGTATACTTTAAGAAAATTCTGAATGTGGGAATTATGCAACCCATGTAGATTTGGGGGTTGCAAAATGGGGGAAACGTTATAATTATCAGAAAAACCTTAAAATTAATAATTGTGTGAAATTAGTTGTTTGGAGATTTTCTCCTGGTCACTTGTATTTGTTAAGAAAATTCAAAATGTGGGAGTTTTGCATCCCAGTTGAATTTGGGGGTTGCAAAATGGGGAAAACTAAAAAGTTATGTGAAATTCGCTGTTTGGAGATTTTCTACGGGTTGTGTGAATTTTCTAAGAGAATTCGGGGTGTGGGAATTTTGGGGTTCAGGTGGATTGGGAGCTGTAAATTAGGGGAAACATTATAATTATCAGAAAGACCTTAAAATGGGTATTTGTGTGAAATTGGCTTTTTGGAGTCTTTCTACTGGTCGATTATATTTTTAAGAGAGTTTGGGATGTGGGAAATTTTGCGGTCCAGTTGAATTTGGGGTTGGAACATGGAAAAAACGATATAATTATCGGAAAATCTTTAAAATCAATATTTGTGTGAAATTCGCTGTTTGGGGATTTTCTGCTGGTCGATTGTATTTTTTAAGAAAATTCAAAATGTGGGAATTTTGCTGCCCAGGTGGATTTGGGGGTTACGTTATAATTAGCAAAAAAACCTGTAAATTAATATTTGTGTGAAATTTGCTATTTGGAGGCTTTGTACTGGTCGATTGTATTTTTAAAAGAGTTCGGGATTTGGGAGTTTGGCGGCCCAGGTGGATTTGGGGTTGCAAAATGGGGAAAACGATATACAGTATCAGAAAAACTTTAAAATCAATATTTGTGTCACATTCGCTGTTTGGAGACTTTCTACGGGTCGATATTCGGGATGTGGGGGTTTTGCGGGCCAGTTGCATTTGGGGGATGCAAAATGGGGAAAACGTTAGAATTTAAAGAATAACCTTAAAATTAATATTTGTGTAAATTCGTTATTTGGAAATTTTCTACTGGTCGATTGTATTTTTTGAGCGAGTTGAGGTTGCGGTTGTGAGGCTGAAATTACCTAGTTTTCTCATTTGTTAAATAAGGAAAATATGCATTTTATTTACTCTAGCCTTTTGTGAAATTGTAAATTTGCAAGTAAATAGTAAATGGCGTGTCGGATTGTATTTTACTCTAACATGAATAATATTGCTTGGATTAAGGTCATTGCCGCGCTGCACTTGTTCGAAGAAGTGCATTGGCTACTGTCAGCTGTCTGTACTAAAACTTAGTGTGAGATTGTAGTAGAAAAAATTGATGGGGACTTTAAAATTATAAATACATATACATAATTATGTATATGTACGGAGAATGCAAAATTGATTAGTTTATACAACCTAAAAGCTCCCCAAACAACAAATCCCTTTAAAATATATTTATTGAACAATTAACACAAAATTAAAGATACATGTCGACTATGAAGTGGTCTCATAGGTCTATTCACATCTGATCCCTTTTCCACACTGCCCTGTTCCTCCTAATAAAATTGTTTTCGCTCCAGGCCTTATATTTGCTATTAAAGAAAGTTTCATGTGTAATCAAAATAAACTATGAACAATTGTATGTGGAGCCACCGATGGGATGGCTTCTAATTCTCAGAACTCCTTTAAAATAGCCAATAAATGTAATAACAAAAATTATTCATATAAGCAATACATCTAAAGTTATATAAAATGATATCGAATTCAACATCTTCATCTAATTACAAATTAATATTAAATTGTACAAGATGCTGAAAAGGTTCAAAACTGTAGTACGTATTACTTATATATTTATTAATGCATTGAAAATGAATTTTCAGGTCTGGCATAAAATTTCCAAAATCTGTAAAAATTACCAGAGATAGAACTAAAAAAAAGTTTTTAAATTGTTCACATCTGTATTATTATTGTTTATTATACGCCACGCGAAACGTTACTGCGAAGTTATACTGCATAGCAGATCATTAACGAAGGTTGGTAAATTGCAGCTTCTGTAAATTTTGTCTTTTTAATGTTAATTTCCACAAATATAAATATACCGATTTGAAGTTTGGTATAGGTACATGCGCACCATCATGTACTGCACTAGTAAAAAATGTTTGATACACTAGACTTCACTGTAAACAGCGGTTTTGCTGTATCTGAAAACTCTGTTTAGCTATAACTTTGTTGCTTATAACACTTATTTAAATTTGAATTTATTATCCGTCACCAACCTCATAAATTGATTTATTATTGTTGTTTACCAAATCACAATTAATATCAATTTTTTTGTGATCGTGGCTACTTGATAATTACACGTCTTAATGAGAACCAAAAACCTTTGATGGGCATTTTAAGGTAAACAGTTGCTTTCACGCTTATGAACTAAGAGTACTTTATTTTAACGTATTTTAATTTTCTTTCAGATAATAACTGAAAATTTAAATAAATGTTATGAGTAACAAAGTTATAGCTAAAAAGAGTTTCCAGGTAAGTGTCTCTTACAATGAAGTCTAGTGTATCAAATATTTTTTACTAGTACAGTACATAATAGTGCTCATGTATACCAAAACTCAAATTGGTATCTTTACATTTGCGGAAATTAACATAAAAAAATTGAACTTCAAGGCAGTATAACTTCTTACTGGAGAGACTTTGTACTAAGGTATATTAGGTTTAATCGATTTATTATAACCTAAGAAATCTATGATTAATCGGTGGGGAGGCAGTTCTTGGACACTCTGTGTAGGGAATTCCATGAAGTTTAATTTTCCTATCTTATAACATCCCTAAAGTAAACCTTAGCAATATTTTGTTTTTCTGAACCGCTTACACATACTAAATGTAGTATAGTTTCAAAATTAAAAAAAAGTGGTCATTAAAATGCATCAGATGGATGGTTTTATTTGGAACTATCCTTACGGCTCCGCATTATATCAATAAAAACAAAAAAATTAAATGCCGTATAATCATGTTTTATAATTAACAATGTGATGCAATTTTGTTGACGGAGGCGTAATTAGTGCGCAATGGAGGCTAAGTAGATTACAAGGGGCCTGATGACTGTTAAATGATACATTCAACACTAGAATGTTCTTCAATAAACAAATCATGATTATAATAATGAAAATTCAATTGAGGTTTAAACAATTTAATGAGTGTAATGTTGAAGAACTACACAAATTCTGTGGCATGGGTTTACTGGAGATACCAGGTACCGACGCTTAGCAAGATCTGCAGTAATAAGACCAATAAAGTGATTAACAAGACAAATAACACTATACGCAATGTAGGCAAACGCCTCATTAAATGTCACACGAGTGTACAAGGTGGGCAAAATTCGATGTTTCATTTGGAATCTCTGTAGCTATAGAAGATATGGAAAAATTAAACCCGCTCCTCGATCTCAACTTGTTACGGTACTTTTGCAGCTTCCCCTATATTAGCAAAATTTGCTAGTAGAATTTTTATCCTTAAGTATTAATAGGTGGCTTTTCGGTATTATTGCATGCAATAGGATTGCAAGCCTAGTTAGCTGTGTTTTAGTTATTAAACATTTAATTATAATTAATAAGTAGTTTCGCATGCAACCCCCCCTAGTAATTAACCAGATTCCATTAATTAGATTTATTTTTGGCTAAATTTCTACAAATATTAAAGACTGATGGTTAGGCAACTTTACATGCATTTATTATAAACTATTCTCTGGCCTGATTTGTTGCTAGAACAACTTTGTTATCTCCTGTTGCAGTCAAATTTTTCAGGACGTTTTTCTGTGGTTTCACTTGCCCAAAACTTTTGTTATCTTGTAACCTGGGAAGCTGGTGTCGAATTCTGCTTTCTTTGTCCAAGCAAAATTGCTGTGCTAGTTGGTTGTCTCCTGCAGCTTAGTGCTTCGAAGAGCCCTTTTATTGAGTTCATCTCCGTATAGTTTTGGAGGAGCTAGAAGTACTCATGCTTTGTTTCGGACGTTCGTAATTATTATATAGTTGCTTACTTACGTCCTATCGGTATTGCGAATTTCTGGGGCCAACGTTGGCGCGTCTCCCTGGCTTCTCTTCACCTTTAAGGTAAGCTAAGGCTCTATCTTCTTGTTCGAGGGCTCACTAGGGAATTCTTGTACGTTTTTAGCCATTTCCTGCTGGGATTAAACACCTCCCGTTGAGATGTACTTTGCTGGAATCCAAGCTGTCGATCTGGGCTCCTGAAATTGTCGAATTGCTTGTGAATTTCGCAACCCCAGTAGGCTACGCTAGGGAATAAGCGTCTGCATTACACCCACCTGCAGGCCACCCGCAACCTTCATAGCTTGCACCGCCTCTAGCAGCTGTTGCCGTGGGCTACACCTCTCTGCCGCCTCCTCGTGCGCCACACTGCATGGAAGCAAACGAAAATGTTAGATTTGGATGTACTTTCCTACAGGCAAGACGCTAGTATAATTATCGCCCGTCGCGAGTGGTGTATTTTATATTACAATAATTGCGTCCTTCGTACAGCTAGAAACTAGGGCATGCTTTACCAATCGTAATCCCTCGTGTACTTTGCTTAGGCTATGCGAATCATTAGCACAGATTGTACGAGGGTAGGTTATGTGCCTCGTCCTTTTGTAAGTGTTTTCGTTTATGATATATGTTAGGGCTGCCGCAAAATTTCGTGCGGCTACTTTTTGCAATTTATTGAATAAAGTTAATTAAGCTTATCAGAGTCCTGGACAACGGTTCTTCGGCTTGATTGTGTGGGAACTATTGGTTTTAATTAGCCCCCAGCCGCTGCTTTTCAGTGAGACCTACAAATCACAGATTAGGGCTCCGAGCTTTGATAGCATCTTATTCAAATGGTGCTTTTTACTTACCCGGCAGCGCTAGATAGCTGTGTTTGACAGCTTAGCGCGTTAAACCCTCGGCCCCTTTATATATTTATATTTAGATTTGTATCTACACTTATTTTTTTGCTTGCACTCCGCCATTTGTTGTCAAAAATTTATAACGTAAAGCTAGTCACTTTATGGTGGCCGTTTGTTGAAATTCAAGTCTCCGCGAACCGGTTAATTATCTTACGCTTGTATCAAACTGTTAAAGAGCAGATTCAAGCGTTTGCTAAAATATTTATGGATACCCTGATGTCTTTCTATTACTAGGGACCTAGACGTTATTGTGTGGCCATGCTAAACATACGTTGCTTCAACAGCTAGAAATTTTTAAGTAACGATTTAACGTCAATTAGAGCTAACCTTCAGGGCTAAACGTTAGCCAGCATAAACTTGCATTGCTCTGTACCGGCGTATTACTTGTTGTGCCCGCCCTGGGACCTGTATATATAAATATTGTATTTTTTTAAATTATTGCTTCTGCGGCGCCCGATCATAATTTTTCAAGTGTTTGTTTTGTCGGTCGTATACCTGCCTCAATTTATTCGTATATATATATTTATATTTATATTTGCATCTATATTTATACCTGCATGCTTGCACTATAGTACCCACCAATTTAAATAAAGCTGTGATATAATATTGATCGTTATTTTTATCTGGTCGATTTTCTGGAATTATCTCGACCTTGTGATGGTCCGACGCAAGGATTAAGCGACGTTGAAGACCTAGCGCCTTCTCCTTTTTATTATTTTTCAGCGTAGCTGGAACCCCGACCCTTCTCGGCGAGTTAGCCCAATTAGACCGATAGTTACCAGCCTGCAGAATACTTACTATAACTTTCGCCACCAGGTAAAGCCAAAACATTTATCCTTCCTCACAAAGTTAATGGTGAAATCAAAAATTGTCGTGTTTTGTTCTCGACTTAGAAGCAAAAATTCTATTTTCGACTTTCGTTCTATGGCTATATCTCGCTTATTCATGAAAAGAGAAAAAATATTTTCTAAGCTATTCAGGCACCTTTTTATAAGATGCAGCAGTGGGGTAGTTGATTTTTCAAAAACATTTTTGAAATTCGAGTTATAGCATAAAGTTGTATTTTTTATATTGAATGCATAGTAGGCACTGGCATCAAAAGAAAGACATTTTTTTCCCATTCTAATTTTCCATTATAATGATGTATATTATGCAGAGTCGACCCAAGCTTCAAGGTAGCTCATGGCCAATGCCTGAAGACTGCTGGAATGATTAATTACGAGTCAAGCTTACAATGTTTATTGCTAAACGTAGAATACAAAATAAGCAATCTCCGTGGTTTCCATAAACTAATTACAAGTCAAATTGAACCAATAAACCATTCTTCTGAAGGAGCTAAGAGTTTGACAGCGGGGGTTGACAAGTGAAATCGCTACGTCAGTCTATTTTATGCACACCTGTCGCACAATAAATATTATTAGTATTCGCGGCGTACATCTGACCACGCAAGGAAATGCAGGATTTAGAGATTAAGTTAGACACTTCTTCGCGCAATCTAACCGATGGCACGAGATTAAGACGGATTTGCTCCGCGGCCCTGTCAAATAGTGGTGCAGCGCTTATGACATCAGGGGCTTTGTAATTTTGTACTGTTTAAGGTATCAAACTAGAGTTCTTGCGTTTTTCTTCCATTTTGAGTGCATCGAGAACTCCTGCTTCCCTGAGGAAGGCTCAACGGGGCCCCTCAATGCGGATTTCTGCAATCTCTCGACTACTTTCGCTGCCCTTTCGAGTCGCTAAAATTAATAGGTGTAGTGCTAAGTTTGGCGGGCACTTCGCGCTTGAAATTTTAACGGCGCTTTCGAGAAGCTCTTGCGCCTGCTCTTTTGAAGGTGTCTTCGGCGGATATCCTCTTTTCGGGCCTTGAACCAGTATTTGCAAATTATGCATTCGAGCATCAACTTCTCTGCAAGAGCTCGGTTTTGACGGACTGGGTAGTTCAGAACATGACGGTTGCTAAAATCAGTTTTACTAACCTAAGCATTCATGTAGGGTTAAGATTTTCAGGCAGTTTAACTTTTCAAGGAGAATCGAGAATTAAAACTGTCTTACATGAACGCAGTTCGCAAAAATAAAGCTCACGCGAAAGCCTTCCGGTGATGATTGCTGAATGTTGGCCTTCTCAGGTACTGGACTCGCAATTGATTGCTTATCAGGACTAAGCAAACACGGCGGTGACTAGTGAAGCTATTGGGTCCTTCAGGGCTGTAGGTGGCTGCCAGCAGAATCTCTTCTGCATTCAAGTCTGGAAAGAACGGGTTACATCTGAGACTGATCGAGCGTGGCTCTCTTATTTTATTTCAAGGTCCCCTTCCACGTCGCTTATCCAGGGTAACGAAAATATGGCAAATATGATGTTTGCGAGAACTTCCGTGTTGCTGGCTCCCACCTAATACACTTGATGCAATTGCCTACAGCTTACAGGAACCACTTGACTTTATGTAATCCCTCGAGAAGTTTATGTTTTCGGTTCTCGACTAGTTTCCTGTTGTGGTGGTAATAACGCCTACAAATTGATAAATGCAATTAGCGCGATTTCAAGCAACGGAACGCGAACGCGAAACGTCACAGGATAGTATATTTGCTGTCGTGTAACTTATTTATGAAACAGAGTGTAGTTGCGCGCATCTCTGAAGAAAAATAAGCTCTCGAGAGATCCTTACGAAGAGTAAGTTCTATTTTGGAACAAATCACATTTCTCGTTGTAGAGGAACATATTCGGACTGAATCTCCAAGTACTTATTAACACTGATTTGTCTACATTTCCTTCAGCCTACAATCTATCTTTTCCTACTGAATTAATTCGAGCATCTGTATGGCTTCTTACGAGCCAGTCTTGTAAGAATCCCTATTTTAAATCTTTTTAATATTTGTATACTTCTTGTTTTCTCTATTGGTCTTTTTTCTCATATATTTATATTTTAGCCAATTGTATGACTTATGTTTTACTTTCTGTCTAACTTTATTTTAACTGAATACATCGTAACGTAGTATTGTGTCGATTCTAATGTTTCCTATGTTAACCATTTATGTGATCTCTTTCTTAAGTTCTTTTTTTCAATACTATATTAAACATTTCCATCTTCCTATGTTGTTCTTCTGTAGTTCTTAAGGCTTCTCTAACTGCTTTGTAAATGCTTGTTTTTACTTGCTCGTATAATTTACTTGGCCTATTGATTTCTACGGCGTAGTATATGGCTTGTTTTAATATTGCTTTCTATAGTTGTAAAATGCCTTTTGTTAATATTTATAGTTTGTAAATGGAGTATTTTATTTCTTGCACACCACCCTCCTGTTTATCTTCTACTTCCCAATGTTTTCTATTCATCCGCTATTAATCAATGTTTCTCCTACTATATGGTAAAGATGTTAATGCGATGTTATATTATGCAATACACAGTATTGCGATCAACAGGAAAAAATCTTTTCCCGAGCATGCAGCATAACAATTTTCAATTGTAGGCATATTATAGTTCGTTAAATAATGGATTCTGTATTCCTTTAACTTGTAAATAAACGATTCTTGGAACTATATAAAAGCAACATTTTATATGAAGCTGTAAATATAAAGTTCGTAAAAATAGAAAGGTATTCCCAAACAAGCTGCACTCGTAAGTATTGTAACGATAGTTCCGAGGCAAATTTTTGGCATACAAATAATTTAGCTATTTCAATTTTGCATATCTCCATCTTGCTACATTTTAGCACGGTATTGCAGTGCATCTTTTGGTTGGGAGTCAAGCGATGCGGGAGTCTAAATTCGAGAGAACGCGGGCCCTTAAAGCGTATAAAAGCACGAGCTCCGGATAGAATAAACAACCCTTCGAGTTTTCATGCCCTAACCAATAACTTCTCCTAAATCCTAAGAACCTACCTGGGTTGTGCACAAGTCGCTGGTTCAGGTGACGTGCACAACCACCCTTTTTTCGAAACCTTGATCGAACTTAGGAGCTGGTCTGCGACGATTTCGGTTTTCGCCCGCAAAACGTCCTAGTGAACACTTGACGTCGGATTACGTGACAAGTTTTTACCTAATCCATCGATTTGGACACCAGCGCCAGTTCAGGTGACGTATCCACCTTTCTCGTAGCATATTCCGACCACCCTGCATACTATAACTTGAAACCCTTAAGGAAAGTTAGAAGTCTGGGGCGTTGAATACTATATGAATTATCCGACTTCCTGGTGGCCCTCCGTATAAGTCCAAAATTTCACTGACACGAATCCATATAGCGGCCGTCGAAGTACACAAATCCGAAAGCGCCCATTACAAAATTATATGAGGATAACCCGCATAGAGGTAAACTCACATTTGAACACCAAAGTACTCCTATCACCCACGATCAATTCTTTTCAACGCAACGCAACAGTTGTTGTCACCGGTAATGTTTGTTTTGTTCGAAGGATTAAAAGGTTAGACATCTTTAAAACCTTCGCAGAGGAGCGGAACCAAGCATTATCTATAGACTACCAGTTAAGCTCCACGAGCGACATGGGTTGCCGCAGGCGTTATTAGACGTTTAGCTGTCCACATACGTAATTTGACATTTTGTTATAATTTATTAAGGACATTATTTTATTTTGTAATACAAGAAATTTAATAGACATTTATGTCCGACTACTTTTCGTTGGATATGTTTACATTACCATGGTCCAAGCATAGAGCTATCCTAAGCCCAATTCAACTTGCGAGTTAAAGAATAATTTCCACTGTTGTATTACATTTTTGTAACGCCAAAGTAGAGACGTTATAGTACAACTTGTAATAGATACAGTGCTTTTCATTCAACGTAATTTTCCATAATTCAAGTACATGAGCTACAAGGAAACTTTCATTTGCATATAATTGGAAATCCTAATTTGCGGCTCTTGGTAATATTACCGTGCAAGTTATTTAATTTATTCAAACATCAGTCTCCAACGAGCTTGAATAGCTTGCGAGCAACGTAACATTATTATAGAAGCTGTAACGTTAATAAAGCTTTAGGAAAGCAATTTACATTTTGTCTTTGCTCAAGAATGGCTGTATTCTACATTTTCAACAAATCGTTATATATTCATTTGTAAGTCTGAACTTCCGCGACAGAGAATATCACTTAAATTTCTTGGGGGCAGTGCTACCTCCTCCAGAAAATAAATAGCTGCAAACTTGCGACAAAATAGAAGTATGGCAATTGGAACGACGACATACAAATATAATAGTACAATAGATTCAAGAATTTTCTAAAATTACCAAACATCGTATTCTATGCGAATTGATACTGATGAATTATTAAAGCCATAGCCACCACCGTCGAGATTGCTTCTAAATGGATAGAAACTTACAGGAGAAACTTACTCGTGCGTGCAGAGCTGCTCGCTTAAATAATGACATTAATTCGCCACGATTAGATTTGCTAAGTTATGCCCACCACGCATAGCGTGTTTCCAGCATCCAGCTTTGAACTGTCTCTTATTAGGAGCAGTATTGAATTGAAAGGCTTTTGTAGCCTTTCTTAGAAATTGTGCTTTTGTATGAGCAGGTCTCTGAATACATTACGTCAAATAGGCAATAAACTTTATACCGGACTAAGCGAGAAGTGTGATAGAAATCAATAAAATTTTCTAAATCTTTCAACACCGAAAACATAATATATGACATATGAAAATGAAACACGTTTTATTGTTAGACATTTGACCATATCCTTTTCGGATTTTCCTGCATATGAGTCAGAACTTTAGCAACAAAAATAAATGAAAATATAAACATAGTAGAGAAAGAAGAAGCCAAAAGAGATAACACGCGAGTATGGGAGTATTAATCGACTGGAGGAGATAATTATAACACTAGAAATGTGTTGGTAAGAGAACTGTAGTTTATTGTAATATCCCAGTCGCTAATGTACATATCTCAGACGAGAAAAATTTAAGAAACTCTTTGTGGCATACATTAAAAACAATACAACGACATAAAGTATACTCATATTATTATAAAATAGCAAAGCCCAGATAAATCCAAGCCGTATCACTACGCCATTGAATAATAATATTACTTTTATCACATTGTAGTTGCTAAATGAACAAACAACTTCGTTTTGTAAATGTGTTTACTTAAACATACAGAACTAAGAATAAAAGTAAAAGTTCAATTATCTGACATGGAATATATTATTTCCAAAAAAATTCCGATTTTTTGATAAATTAATTAGTGACTAATTATTTATGCCCTAAAGGAATGGTCATATACAGGGTGTTTCCTAAGTAAGTAATAAAATTGCTTCGTTTTTAAAATACAGGGTGTCAAAGAGGCGCAAACAAAATCGAAAATTAAGGAATTTCTGAAAACGAATAAATATTTTATTCAAATTTGGTATGCTTACATGTGGTACTAAGAGCCACTTTTCAGTATCATTTAAAGATTTTCAGGTGCACCAGGGGCGTGCATGTGGTTAATCATATTAGGTCTTTTAATTAGAAAATGGCACGCCACTGATTACACTGATATACAAAATTTTGTCCCAGAGCATGTAGAAGTGGTTTCTATGTGTAGTTTTCCCCCTGAATTCAAATTTTTTATCAGAATTCTTCTATCACCCTTAGTTTTCAAGTTACACTCTGTTCAGCGTTATATACGTTATGGAAACTATACAATTATGTTATGGTTTATAATACGTAAATGAATAAAAAAATTGCATTGATTAAGCATTTAAAAATTATTAGTTTGTTATGAAAGAAAGTCCGCAATGGCATAGAACAATGCCATTAGTTATAACTGCTGGCCGATTTAATTCAAAAATGAGCAGACGATGGGTTTCTTACACACTTAGTCATCATTGTTTCTCAAAGTGATGTCACAAGCAACATTTGATTTGATTATAATGTCTGAGTTACTGGTCCAAGCCATAGCCAGTCTGTGATCATTGTTCATTCTGTTGACATCTGCACATCTTTCGTGTGTATGTGCTGATATAGCAAGTTCAGGGTAAACGTTTCTCAGTTACGACGTATTATAAATTTTCATTTCGTTTTTTGAATTCAATACATGTCGTGAATATTTTTTGTAGTGTTTATGTATTGTGTGATTTGTAATATAACAAATTTGCTGAATTCCGACAATTTGTTCTACTAATTATTGTCGGGCTCCACGCTGGTCGACAAATTTATAATATCACCTTCTTCTTAGTTCCACGTTGCAAGCTAAATTTGTAATACCACTCTCTCGCGGGGTGTTATTACAAACTATATTAAGTCAAATATACCCTTTAATTATTAACAAGAAGCAGTATCAGGTATCGCTCGGAAAGTACTTAATTCTCTTCTTAATAAAATAAATCGAAACTGACTTATCTCATAACTCAATTTGACACTTTGAATTATGTCATGTGATTCTTGTTTTTTAATACTTCTGCTAGTCAGTTTAATAAGCAATGAGATTCCTTGTTCCCAGCTAGATGGGTAAATATTCAACTAATAACTTTTATTGTAGTTGAAGACTTAAATACTTTAAAATATAATAATTATTTGACTTCGTTAATCAAATACACTCTTAGATGATACTACACAATTTTGAAATTTAAAGTTCATTTCGTTAGTATCGCTTCAAAGTTTGGTCTGACATTAGAAAAATTAAATAGATGTCAAAATATGTTAATGAAATTTTTTAAAAATCCAAACTTGATTTAAATAAACTATACTTCTAAAATATCTTAATCCAAAAATATTAATGTCAAATTATAATGACCTAAATACGTCGAGTACTCGAATTACTATTCAAATTTAGAAAATTAAGTATTGTAAATTAATTTCTAACTATATAATTACAATTGTTTAAATGATTTGCAGCACCAAACTTGCTATATACTTCTTAAGGTTTTGTAACCTTTTGATAGTATCTCTTGTACCTGAGTGTTAACCCAGCTCCTACTGGATGCTAGTGTAAAAATACCTTCTTGGTTGTTCACTACCAAATAAAAACTCTTTGCAGCTCTTTGACCCCCTTATTAAGTGGATAGACAGTTCAACAGCATACCACAAACACTCACTTGCACTTTTCTAATGGTTTCCAAGTAAAATACCACTTTAAATGGCTTCAAACAATCTTGAATTCTATTTTAAATAATACTTGTGCCCCATTTTTGCCCCAAATTTGATCGTAAAGAATACTATATTGCTAATACGTATCAAATATGTCATTATTATTATTCACAATTAATGGGAATTTAACCCTTAACGTGATTATCTATCGCCGATTATAAATTCAAGTTACTTTTTCTACTTCATATGTAAACAATCACTCTGGTTACCCATTACAACCTCACCAGTTAAAACATGCAACTGTTATCACATGATACCCATTGGATATCTGGATATTATTATTAAATTAAATTCATCATTCATACAGTATGCTGCATTACAGATTTTGCAAAAATGCCTAGAAATTGTGTAAATCCCTCGACAGCTTTTGTTACATTTGTGATGAGGTTATATTTAAATTTTAAAAACGTAGGTTTACTCCTAATAAAAAATTTTATGAGCTTTATTTTGGCTGCAAAGTTGGTGACCAAGCCAGATATAGGACCCCTCAAATTTGTTCTGATACTTGTGTCTGACTCCTTACAAGCTGGTCAAACAGCACTCGGCACATGAACTTTGCCGTTCCAATGTTTTTCCGGGAACCAAAGGATCATGCCACCGATTGTTACTTTTGTCTGACTAATATTGCAAGCATTAGTTCAAAATCACAGCACACTATTTTATACCCTAATTTATCATATGTCATGATACCTGTAGCTCACAGTGAAGAACTGCCTGTGCCTAAACCATCAGAAAATATCATACTAAGCGATGATGAACCACACAAAGATTTGGCAGAGGATAATGATGATGTAAGGGTTGATCCAGACTATGAAGCTTCGTGTTCGCCTCGTGAACCGCATTTAATAACACAAGGGGACCTCAATGACCTTATACGAAATCTGAATTTATCTACGAAGGAGGCAGAACTTTTACGCTCACGATTAAAAGGTTGGAATCTCCTCCACCACGAAACAAAGGTATGGAAAAGCGCTACCAGGGCAAGTGAGGTCCGAGCATGCTAGTTGACTATTGTTGGGCCCTAAAGAGAGATGTTCATGACGCAAAATATCGTACAAAATCAAACACTACTACTTTCCTTGGTAAGATTATATTACACTTACTGCCGGTCTTATAAAGGCCACTAATCTGACGTTAACTTTAATTCGCTCTTAAAATAAACAAAAGCGCATCAAAACGTTAGTGCTTATGACATTTTATTCATTAGTAAACAAATTTCTATGCGCTTTTGCTTATTTTAACAGCGAATTAAAGTTAACATTATATTAGTGGCCTTTATAAGACTGGCTGTTAGAATGCATTTTAAATACGTTATGTTGTAAAATTAAAACAGTTGTCTCTAAAAAATGTTACGTGATAGAATGATTCTGAAACCATATCTGAAGTCAGCGGGAGAAATGCTATTGAATTCGCCCATTTTCACTTCTAGGACAAAAAATAAATTAAATTTTGTATACCAATGATATTTTTCACCTTGAATACATTTTTTAACTATCAAACAGAAACTCTCCAAAAACTACTTCTTATATTTTCCAGATTTTATTAGCCGTTATGGAGTTAAAATAAAAATTCTAAATAAAGGTCAATTATGTATATCTTACATGTTCTGTCTGTTGATCAAGACACCTGCTTTTCACACTTGTTTAAATAACTGAACAGCATCAGTATTGTATAAACTTATTATTTTAAAGTTTTATTAACTATATTGATGTACACAAACTTAGGCTGATGACTGAAATGCATTTTGTGTACGGTCTTGCTCACAGTAGTGCTCAAGAAGCAAGACGTATTTACTGGAAAAGGTATCCCAAACGCCAATTACTGAATCATCTGATTTTCATAAGAATCTACCAAACTCTTTTGAAAACAGATCATTTGTACGAACACGTATTGTTCCAGGGAGACCTCAATCAGTTAGGACTCTTGCAGTTGAAGGAGCTTGTTAGAACAATTCCCCGAAGCCAGTACTTTTCGTACTTTGAGCCCAAATATTAGCATTTTAAAATTCAAACTCGTAGTTTAGTGTTAAAGGCTCAAACCTTTACTCTACACGATATTTATTTCTGCTTATTTCACATGTAAACGCTTTGCAATTCTTTATATTCATCGAAATTTAATTATAAATGCAGCTTTGTTTCTGTTTGGGGTGACGTAAGCTATTCCCACATGCGAAGCAATTGTATTCTCAGAATTTTTGTTGTTCAGACAGACCCTAAACGTCCCCGAATTTTCTTGCGAATCGCTTAGTCAGAAATTGCATCAGTTTTAAATCTTCGAGCGTACCGCATAAGTGGGACAAGGAACGAGATAGGTCACGCCTGCACGGTCTTATTACGCTCCTGCATCTTACGTAAAAGCATCAACGTCCAGGCCTGAACCGGTTAAGAGGTGTTGGTGTCGGCGTTGTGTCCGTGGAGGCCGGCTTCGATTAGCCGAGCGCCGCGTAATGTCGAAATGGTTGCAAGTTGTAAAACTACCTCGTCGCCGTCAATTCGAACTCAGTGCACAGTGGTTAGAGGTGAACGTTTAACCGAGTCTTCTCTACCGATTGGAGCTAAGCAATTCCATTATAGTCCAAGAGCCAGCAACGGATTTCTTACAAGTCTGTAACTGGTATGGAAGGTCCCTTTAAATATACTGAGAAGGAAACCCGAAGTCTGGCAAGCCTGCGGTAGTGGTTTCCTCCCCCCCTTCTTGCGTCCTTTAAGGGAGGAAAAAAATAATGTGTCAAAACTGACACAAAACCTAGGAATAATATGTTGGTAACCCTGTAAGTCTATGTCAAATTCGAGGTTTGCAGGTTAGATTCTGCGCCAGTCTGTGTCAAAACTGACGGAAAATATAACCTGGTAACCTCGAATTTGACAGACTTACAGTGCCACCAACTTATTATTCCCACATTTGAATTTCCACAGCCCGCTGGGAATCAGTTTTTTTGGATCTCCCGATATTTTACAGTAAATGGTTAAGTTTATTATGCAACTTTACGTGAATCTGGGGTAAACTTACCACCCGCGAAAGCGTCTGTCAATCTTTTTACTTACATAAGATATGATTTAACATAGCAAAAAGCCAGACTTGTTATTATACTTTTTTCTTATTATTTTTTCCATCCTTCAAGGGCGCAAGGGGCCAAAACCACCACCACAGGCTTGCTAGACTTCGGGTTTTCTTCTCAGTATATTCAAAGGGACCTTCCATAACAGTTACACGCTTGTTAAAAATACTGTAAGCAAACCTGTTGCCGGTTCTGAGATTATTAATTATATTGGATTATATTTGGAACTCTCAACCGTCTGCTAAACCTACCAGTAGAACGAAGACCCTATACCGTACCGCCGTCTGCTTGTTTGTCCGTGGTTCGTTCAAGTCACCCCCCATCTTGGGGATGTAATACCGGTTGCATTCGCTCGATTATGGCATGTGGTTTTTAACAGTTTCCTGTCGTTTCCGTTCTGTTCGTGGCATTATCTTGAGATGCGGCTTGCAGTTGGAACTGAACCTATACGTACCGCCTGGATTTTCTCAAACCAAGGTATTTGTCGATTTAATAGTGTTTGTACAGCCCATAAATTTTCCCGTCAAGCTATGCTTTTGTTTTTTAAAGTTTAATATGTCAAACAGACATTACCATATTAAAGTGAATCCTTAGCCTTTTCGTAAATATCTTATTGTTGATAAATTCTGTTGCCGTAACGTAGTTCCTTTGTGCCAAACTTAAAGTTATTACTGTGTTTAGTTTAAACATTGCCTCTTTAACCTAACTAACACCTTTTGCCGATTATTTTCAATCAAAACCAGTTAACATTTTCATGTTCATTGTTATGCATATTTTTACTACTTTAATAGAGTTAATTGTTAGTTATCTACGTTTTTCATTGGTGTTTGCATGCATTTTTGTGTTTATTGTTAATCTACAGGAAACCACATGTATTTTAAGTAAGTGCAGCTAAGGTAGGTTTAATTCAGCTGTGAAATCGCTACCTCAAGCTGTGCCAAGGTAGAAGCAGAAAGGTGAATCACTTACTTCCACATTCAAGATTGGAATCACCTGTGCTGTTGCTGTTCTTTTTCCCCAATCTAGTCCGAATGTAGTGGCGTATCATCTTTTTGAAGATCATTTATATCTCTTACTGGAATACAGCCCTAACTCGAAGGTCGTAAAGAACCTGCCCTCTAGACTGAGTCCTTCTAGTTGGAGCAAACCTTTTGTTACCGCCATCGTAACGGAGTTAGGACCGCGTATTCTAGGTATATTTTCCGATTGTGCCGTAAAATCGTGTTTGTGCAGTAACAAGCTGTTCTGAACGAAATTGAAGAACATCCAGAAACTAGCACCAGAAAAATTGCATCTAATTTTCAAGTTCTAAGCTGGTGTGAACAATTTTGAGAGAACAGCAGTAGCGTGCAGGCTCTGTTGCTCCGAGATTTTCCACAACGCTTAATGTTTTGTCTGTGGATTTAGCAAAAAATTGTACAAAATTCTCGATACCTTGCTGAGGTATTCTTTACAGACGATGTCTACTTTTGTAATAAGGTTATTATGAATTTTCATAATAACCATCTTTGGAGTGAAGAAAATCCACGTGGGATAGTAGAAGGCCACTTCCAGCATAAATCTGTATTGAATCTATGGGTGGAAATTGTTGGAGATTTCTTGATTGGTCCTGTCTTTCTTCCCGTGAAACTAAACGGTGCTTCATATCGACATTATCGAACTTGTACCGTAACGTTTTATTTTTTCTTCATGAAAATAATAGTGATTAATAGAAGATGTGTTTATTAGAAGACAGGGTACTTGTATAGTCGCCATGGTAACATTTTACAGTCACCGTGCCTGTAAAGATTAATTTACCGAGTCAGTTAAGATGACAGAATACCACCTTTTAACAAGTCAAGAGAAAATAGATACATTTTAAAGGGATTTGTTTTTGAGAGGTTCATGCACAATGTTTTCAACATATTTTCCTCGTGCTGCACAGATTTTAATTTCCCACTGCATAATTTGATCTTCCATACATCTACTGATTCGCAGAATGTTGTAGCTGTTATTTAATTAATTTTAGAAAATATCTGATTGAAAACAAAATTTAAATTGCAATAACAGCTTTGAGTTACATAATTTTAATAAAAATGGCTCAGAATAATTAGATTTAGTTATTGAGTGAGTTAAAGTCACATTTGATGTGTGAATGAAGACATAATCTTAAAAAAAACGCTCATATTTCAATAATTAACAATCGAATATCTATAAATATCGTATTTAACCACTTTCTGAGTGACATATTTTTTACGATAACAACCAGGTGGGGTGCACGTGCAGCCCACTTATTTTAGGGCCTAAACTAATTAAAATGGCCATTTCTCTTAATTATAAGAACACTTGACTCTCATTGACATCTAGTAAAACCAATACTATGGAAATCAAACTTTATTTAGGAAAAATGTCAAGACAGTACATAATTTATTAACAAGTTAACGTTTATTCATCATTACAATTTTGACAAATAGTTTTTTTAGAATGTTCAGTATAAACAAACGGTTTGCAGATTGTTAGCATCAAACTGGACTCGTCGGCTAATTCTCTCAAACAAAACAAACCTTGTGACTATTTGGATACAGTTGCCGGCTGGCTAGTCAGGAAGATAGCGTGCAGCTCTAAGTACTAACACATGATTAAGAGCCTCAAGGGCGTCACCGAATTTTTACCAATTAGAGACAAGTGTGTCCAAGCATTCAACTGAGAATTTTCAAACTCAAAAAGCAAACAATTTCCTGAAAGAAAATCTCAAATCAAGCATAGGCAACAGTTACAAATAACGACACCACAATGCAAGTATCACAGTATCCTAATTCGGTATAATTCAGTATAAATATAAGATAACTAATAGTACAACGTGCGAGTAATATTAGTACGAATTTCAAATAATTATTGACCAGTTTAAAGTTAATCATAAGTACAAATAACAAATAAAATGCTTACACAACAGTCCTAGCAAAGGTACAAACATGATCCACAACTGCTTAAAATGCGGTAGCAATTAATCTAGACACCGTGGTTGCGAAATCATTTAATCAGGTACGTAGTTGAAGCAAACTGTACAATAGCAGCCAACTTCCGAAGTATAATTTTATTTAAAAGAAATGAAGACAAAACCTGATTTTAGCTTCCTTTAAACCCTTCTGCACGCTAAGTGATTATCCACATAAGCGGAGGTCTACATACATCCGAAGGTTGGAGCGCAAGTGATAAAGGCGTATCACGGCCAATGCTAGATCTATGAGTTTCAGGGGCCCCGGATTGATTGTTAAAGAACAGGAAGAACCCAAAATAGACACATGGATGCTTTCGATAAGAATCGGCACAGTTTCGAAAGGACTTGCCCCAGATGAATTTGGGCAACGTGCCGCTGAATGATAGGCGCAGCGCATAAAAGTCTTCCAACTAGACGCTAGAAACAAATCCTCCACGGAACTGCCCGGCTACAACTATCCGTAACTTCGACGGAGGCCACAAATCAAAAACAACCATATTTTGTAAGCCCGTAAAGCCGCAGGAAAATTCCTAAGGCGCTACAACCATCACGAATTTCCAGGAAAATGAGACACCTTCAAACAAAACCCAACATTCGAGTCGATTGGACTCGCAGATAAGAATCAAGGAAGACGGTAGATGCGCAAAGATACGAAACCTTAACTCACAGACATTAAAAACATAGATGGCGCACACACCGAGCTCTGAAAACAGTAGAAGAGCAATTTAAACGTAACAAGATAGTACGTTGTTGCTTTGTTTTGCTGTCAAGTTTTCTGTAGCAGAGATAACAACGGTATTCAACTTTCCTTGCAGATGCTGTTGTGTTCATAGTGGGTTGGTTACTTTGTACTTTTGGCACAAGTTCTACCATATACTTTTCTAGTTGGTATTGTATATATAGTGTTTCATCAAGCACGGAGGAGATTGAAAGGGTAGCTAAAGGGGACCAAGATAATGTTATTTTCTTAATAAACTTCCGACTAAAACCTAATAACATAATAATAACAGCAGTTTAAAGTTCTTGTAAATTAATGTCCACTTATTGAATACTGCTGGTATTAATGAAGAAAAATTTGGAAGAATGTCATTACGTTCGTTTCCGTAAAAACATATTTCTTATAACATCTGATAATTTGCTGTTAAGGTAGTAAAAAACACGGCAAAAGAGAAGATACAGTTGTAAATAAAGAAATAGTTATTTAGACCACAAGTGCAACTTTTTCACAAGCGTGGAAAATAAGCACACTAACACGAGTTGTCTATAAGATTTTAAAAAATTTCATTAAATATTCAAATCCAAGTCTATTTTGTATATAATTTTATTTGCCTTAATTTTAGTCAAGTGCGTTGGTCAGTTCTGGTAACTAAGGAAACGTCTATTTAAAATCGTTCATTCCTAAATCAAAAGCAAAGTGTCACTTTTTTCACTGAGTGAACAAAGTGGCACTTCACACACTCAATTTAATTTTAAAAAGCCTACTTTTTTAAATGGAATTTTAATAACGTTATTTTATAAATTAGAATTTGATTATTAAATAAGCTATAAACAATTCGTCATAACAAAAACCTTCACATTAACTGTTCGAAATGCTGATCCTGCATTTTAACTCACATTTGCGCTTGGGGAGATGCTGTTGCACATTTATATTTAGTAATGAAGTGGGTAAGATAGTACGAAGAGGGTTTCGTTTTAGCGCTTAAGTCATACATTATTTTGATAATACTTACTGTGTTTGATACTTATAAGTTTTTCTACAGCTTATCGACAGACTTGGGTCCTATTGCTCAGGTTAGAGGTCAGTGCTAGCACCTGAAAGGCTGCATGCCACATAGGAGGAGTTCCCGCTGATTCACACCTGCCGAGTTTTAGCAAGTGTATTATATTAATGCACCTGATACTATTAAACGCGCAATTTACTTTTAAGGCAAATTTCAATAATTTTCTTTCAATATACAGGGTGTATAAAAATTGGCGGAAAAAGTTCAGGTAGCGATATTCCTTGAACAATTCTGAGTCTAAAATCTTCATGCTAAAATGTTGAATTGGTCTTCATGAGACTTCACGAGCGGTAGATAAAAAATATCACTATTTTTCAGGTAAAGTAGCTTTTCTGTTTCAAATATGTGAAAGTATCGTTAAGCAAAGTTGTGCAAAATGTAAAATTAGGGTCGCATGCAAGATTTAAGAAATATTGGCTTACTTTTATGAAACCATGTGTACTAGATGAAGTACTTTTGTGGTAACATGGTTTCATAAAAGTAGCCGGATATATCTGAAATTTTACATGAGACCACAATTTTACATTTTGAATGACTTTCCTCGATGACATTTTGAGGTATTCAGAACGAAAAGGATACTTCACTGAGAAAAAAGTATTTTTTATCTACATTTCAACATTTTAGTATTAAGACTTTCGACTTATAATTGTACAAGGAATATCGCTATCTGGAACTTTTGCGTATACACCCTCTATAATCTTGCTCATTTTATTTCCCCTATGTGCCTAAAGTAATGTAAAATTTAATAGCATGTAACCACCTGAATCGCTTTGCAATCAGCGACCTAATTTAGCGTTTATGTGCTCATCATTAACAAATTGTGACATTTAAGCCAAAGTTCTTTTGAATTAACGAGTTTGGTTCAACTTTTATCGTCAAAGACGGTGTATATCTTGATATTGTGGTTTTATGCAGCTATAGTTACAAATTTCGATTATTAAGGCCTAGTTATTATTACCGACTACTGGTATTTTATGTTTTATTTAACCCAATCAGTACCTGATCGATTTTTAAAGTATAGGTTAGTATAAGCTAGTGGTCGAACACATTTGACTATATTTTTTTATCATGGTTGGCGACTAGCGCTCTTTTGTATTTTGCTCCATTTAGGTTGGTTAAACAACTTTAAGAATAATTGCCTGATTTTCACTTATGGCAACATAGCGCTGAAGGTTGGTGCTATTACGGGCTGTAATCGCACTTTGTTGAATGGTGGTAAGCTAGTTATTTCGCTTAGTTTTAGTGGGGAGACTCATGTTCGGCAGTTAAACGTTGTCAGGACATTATTAAATTCTACGAGCGTACGGCTAATTAGCCTACTTTCTAAATTACGAATCCACTTGTATATGGGGTTTTCGTATTATTCCGCTTGTTACGTTAAGCATATCGAATTTTGTGCAAGCATTTAATGATTTCTACCGCACACCGCTGGGTTGTTCGCTTACAGCTATCGGATTTGAAAGGCACTCATTTGGCGTAACTTGTTTATATTGGACCACCCCACGCTACACTGAGCCTAGTCGGCAGCTCTTGTTGTGCGCTGGGCAGCGGCCCTATGTGAGTTACATTCCCGATTTTGTGAGCTATTGTACGCACTGGTAGTCTAGCTTTCTCGTTCCTTTTCGTAAATACCGTTATAATCTGGCGCATTGTCGTAAATGTCGTTGTAGCCTGTAACAATGTGCCGACGATAATGAGTATATGTCTGTGAAAAATATTTGCACTAAATTAAATACAATGTGTCCTTAAAACTTCCGAGTGTAGGTGTCCAGCTTTTTGGCCAAGGCAGTCAGGGTCTTGTAAATTTACTTAAATTTTGAAATTGCTTTGTCCCTTACCGTTTCTTAAATCTCCGCGATAGGCATCATTATATTGGTCACTTTCTATCATACGTCTCTAGGGTCGACAGAAGAAACACAAAAAATAGGGATCCAATTCAGAATGATCCTAATGTAAATAATATTCTCCATTAAACAACCTAAAGAGAGCAGGAAAGGACGGCCATACACTCGTTCTGCTTGCAAAAACTTTTGCAGTATAAAAAGGCAAATCAAGGAAATTTAATAGAAATACAGAGCGGGGCCGAAAGATAACCACAATTAGAAAAAATTAATACCGCATTATTTATTTACTTTCGAAAGAAAATTTTTGCAAAAAGCTTGATGTGTTTTTAAAGAAGCAATACTGCCAGATCTTAGTAAAGGTTTAAATAAACCCCTAGATTATATCAAAACAACCTACACTTTGGTGTAACTGTAGAAATATTACTCACGAGATAACGTTGTCGATTTAGTTTTGAACGTGACATTTGACCTTAATATAAACAACAGCGTAGATATTAATTCTCTTTTTGTAAGTTAGGACTAACGTCAACATAAACAACTGTATTGCAAAAACTAACGTTTGTTCGCTGTACCCATCTTTCTAGTAACACGTAATACTCATTTATACGTTTTGTTGTAATGTTCTAAGTTATATCTCAAATAATTATCTACAGAATCTTGGGCTTAACATTGGAAGGATATCTATAAAATCCATACTGGCTTTCGTACTGCCATAAATTTGTGTAAAAGTGTCCTTATGCTAATTACCTGTTAGCGTTTTGATACATTTCAAGGATTTGACTTGCAAATTTAGTTTTACATTAAATCTTGATTAGACTTCAGATTTGTTTAGCATTATATGAAAAAACTTACTACAATACATTGACTACAACGTTCCATCGTATTATATCTGCAGTCCTGCTGCGTAATTGCCTTCGATTTTTTGTCATAAGGGAAGCCAGAACACAGTGCCATGATAAATGGAACGTCACTGAATACCGAAGCTGTGGAAGTTAAATTTTTAAATATTGGATCGATATAAATAGAGCGAGGCATGACCACGATTTTTCATGTATATGGCATTCATTAAATCAGTAGAACTGCATACAGGATGTGATCGGACACACATACCAAGACCGCAAATTCTGCACAAGTAGAGGTTTAGATTAATGTTGGTTAAGAAGATATTGAACAGCGTTTCTTTGAAGATTTCTTTTAAGAGAAAGCCACATCAAACCTCACAACACTAATAATAATCACGTTCGTTTATTTGAAATGGTTTATTAATTGGTAATTTATGAATCCATTTATTGCTTTAAGCCTGTAACAATAAAATAATATTATATAACCGTCTTTTTTGTCCTAAATAAATATTTAGAAATCGCATTTAAGCGTGAAACATCTTACAGATATATGATGAAAACTCCATCCAAATTAATAAAGCGGAACATTCGGTGTATAATCAAAATAACCAAATAGATGGAATCGATGAGTGGTAAACCGTAAACACAAATATTTACATCATAAAAGTTATTCCAGTTTCAGCGCGATTTAAGACCTCAACAAGCCAAAAAGAGATCTGATAGCCTAGTGGAAAGAAGAGGGGTGATTCTATATTTTTGGTATCGCTCCACATCAAAATGAAAATTCGGTTATCCATCACCTGCTAATATAGGTCTGTAAGTGAAATGGAATCTTCCCAACAGAACAACTACTCAGGATGTGGTTTGAAACTTACCTGGATTTTTATAATGATTTAGGATACAAGCTCGTTCATGGAGTGTTAGTGCCTCACTATTATTATTATTATTATATCACTTAGTCCGATTTTACTTTTACAATCAATACACAACGTGCCAAAGTAAGAAACAGCTAAATCATCAAAGCATCTATTACATTATCTAGGGCGACGAACACCGGCTCAAGATACCGGAATTTCTTAAACAAGTTGAGAAAACAACATTTTGCGCGCATATTCTAAACGCTGGGTGGTGACGGCATGCTGGCAATATAAAATCAAGAAACAAAAATGGCATACCATGACTGAATCTACAGTTTATAATTTAAAGAACCTCCAACAGCCCTATAATTGCGAAAATGGTGTCTTAAATACACAAGGCACATCCTAAACTACTCGTCGAAGCGGAACTCAATTTCAAACGTACTGGAAATTTGAAGGCACAACCCAAAACGGCATAAATAAATATGTCATTATATTTACTGCGGGCGCAGGTACGTGCTAGAGAGAAGACCACTGCGTCCAGCGACTATCAGTCAAGAAAATCGAAGAAAATTCCATACATATCACCTATTCGGTATGAGGTACAACTAAATTTGTTTAATTATTCTTTGTTCATTGATTTATGTTGGGGCTATCTGATATGCAAGAGCATATCTATAATCCCTTGGAAAACCCGGGTATAAATGTGGTTCGTGAAACTGAAAGCCCAGCATCAACCACCGATGAAATTAATACAGATACAAGTAGAAAAGTGACGATTCTACAGAATATCACTGTAAGTTAGTGATAATAACAGTTTTAATAAAAAATATCAAATATTAAAGAAAAATATTTGATAGACTCCGCAATAGCATAATTTTAACACATATTAATACTAACAGAAGAAGTAATCAGAAAAGTTATACTCTTTATTAAGTGTTTCTGTAACAATTGTTAGAATCTATGCGATAATTTTCAAATAGCTTAGCACTGAATATTTATCGTTTTAATTTTAGTTACACTCGATAAGCGGAGCTGAGCATCAAAACAAAGAAACAACCGCAGTACCAGGAGAGACAAATTTAAATATTCAGGTTAGGAAAGTTTCGTCATGTAACTTTTTCATTTCAAAAATTACAAAAGAAAACTAGGAGTACACTTGACCATTTTAATGCTAATTAAATTCCCGAGAAGAATTTTGACTCATATCTTTTACTTTTTATAATAAAAGAAAAGCTATCAACATTTCAATTTATCTAATGTTGCTTATAACCTACGTAATTTTTTAAATAAAGAATACCCATGTTGGACCGTTTGAATTGCACCACTTTATTTATGGAAGGTGATAAGAAAAGAAAACAGATGATTAATCTTATAAGGAAGGAAGGAAACTTTGCTCTGCTAGACGAAAAGAAAATTAGACCAGTTCAAAGAGCTACACCAAAATATGAAGAAAGACAGAAAAACAGCGTAAAATCTCAAGAGTTCATGCCATGTCTGTATTGCAAAGGCCTATATCGTTGAAATCGCTGAGAAAGCGCTCTAAAATCTGCTCGCACAATTCACATACTAGCGAAAAATGTAATGTTGCTAGTCTAGGGCAAAATCTATTAGTCTTTAAAGCATTTCAAAAATCTTTTTTGGATAAACTGAGAATAAAGGTTGAGGTATTTTCGAAAATGCATGCGCACAGAGCATCACTCAATGGCAAAAAAGACTCTATTCTGTTATTTGCCAGTACAATGAAGATTATTTGCGAAAACACAAAAGACCCCATATTCAGAATGCACTTTCCAATACAATACGAGAACTCGGTAGACTACTTGTTCCTTTTCAAGATATTTATGGCGTAAACACAATGCTAGAAGCAATAAACACAAAACATTACAAAAACTTTGTCCATGCAACAAACAATTTCCCGTTATGATACTACTTTAAGAACCTTCCAAGCACCTTCTTTAGCTTTGCACGTGATAAGAATTCTATTGTCTGCAGTGTATGTGTAGCACAATGATTACAGCAAGATCCTGTTCTGCCAGTCATTAATTATGACGAATCGCTTAAGATTGGTAGATGAAAGTACGGAAAGTTCGTCCCCCACATTTCGTTCCCCACATTTCGTACCCCACATTTCGTCCCCGGAATATTTCGTCTCCCCACATCTCGTACCCGGAAACCTCGTTCCCGAGCGAGCTCAAGTTGTCTCCTAGATTACAGGGTGTTGAAAAACGAGTGCAGCAATCAGATGCAGTTAGAAAAATAAAATATATTTTAAATTATTTATTTATTATAATAAACATATAAGAACTATATACAGTATGTCCCCGGATTGAGTACACAAGATGAAATTACATTTTATTTTTAGTTTTATATAATAATGTTATAGGAATTAAAATTTATGCTTGGTTTGTAGAGAATTTTAAGAAAAGTTTTAGTTTTTCAAAAACAAGTCGGACTTGACAGTTAAGCAAAAACTATTTTCTTTTCGGGTAACCTACCTTTTTTGTTTATGCTACGGCAAAATATTACTGAGAAAAGTTGTTCAGAATGAGAAATTATGGCCCTATACAAAATATCAGGAACATTCTTAGATTAACCCGTAATTTTTAATAAATACAATTTATTTTGTTATTATAAGTTTATTATAATAAATAAATTAATTAAAATATCTTTCATTTTCTAACTGTATTCCGATTACTGCACTCGTTTTTCTACACCCTGTAATCTAGGAGACCAATTGAGCTCGCTCGGGAACGAAGTTTCCGGGTACGAGATGTGGGGAGACGAAATATTTCGGGAACGAAATGTGGGGTACGAAATGTAGGGAACGAAATGTGAGGAACGAACTTTCCGCAATCCGAACAGTTTAGTGTTGAAAAATCTCAAACCCTACCAATAACAAGTGATGTTATTAAAGTTAGAAAATATGCTGTTGTCTTTGCTGAAGAAACCCTGGACCTATTAAAATAAAATGTTAGATATCAGTTAGGTTTTTTTTAATTGACGGAAACTGCTCCCGTTTTGACTATTTAATTGAATCGAAAAAGAGTCAGTGATGTGCAATACACAACATTCGATTCCTACATACAAACCCCGAACAGCAGAAATCAAGAAGACTGTCTGAACGTATTATCTGAGTCCGAAAAAATGCTATCGGCGCATTTTAATAGAATTATAACTTTTGGAAAAGGTAGCAAATCCATCCCAGTCCTGTTGCAAAAAATGTTGAAATCTATGTAGACGCGCTTTTAACTATCAGAGAAAAAAATCAATTAATTCCAAAAGAATATCCATTCCTTTTCGCTTTAATTGGTAGTAAATACAAATGGATGCATGGGTCATTAGTTCTCCGTAAATATGCAGCAAGCTGTGGCGCTGAAAATCTAAAACACTGACATCTTTTGCAAGCGCTAAATTTTGAATGAAACAGAAAAGGGATAGATGGCATCTTGGGACACAGAAAGAAGACACACCAAGAGTTCTAAGTAAGGTTCGGTTTATCACCTCTTCTTTTTGTGTAATAATCTTACTTCATGATCTACCCTGTGAGTATATTCTACACCCAGTTACAAAAAACGGCGCTGTTCCTGATGTGATTTTAGTGAGCTGTGTCATTATTGGTTACAATTTTTCATTTGGGAAAGCAAACGCCCACAAAAGTGGGTGAGTGTGTATACTAAAATATAATTGTATAAACTTTTCCAATCCCTAAAATTAAATCGGATACGCCTAAATTAAAAAAATATAAATATGCGCCGTTTCTTTTATGAGTGTAATTTATAAGATATGTGCAAGTAAATATATGATTACTCATGTAGGCTGCCGTAGGACGTCTATTAGACGACTAAAATAGCTAAATTGTTACTAATAATGGATAAAAGAGGCGGAGCCGATTTTCAAGGATAGGCGCTTGAAGAAATTGATATTTTGAAAATATTGTCAACAGATTTTTTTTCGAAACTGCTTACCCAAAATTTTACTAATGTAAACAAAAAAATATAAATCGGTAATTCTTTAAAAAGTGTAGATTAAAAATGAAAGATAATCGAATAATTGACGCAATATGTTTTATAGAAGAAGGTTTACTTCGGCTTTATTCGACAAAAACACGACCTACTATTAAACATCTTTAAGCAATTAGAACTAACGGAAATCTTTAATATTAGATCATAACTTTTTAAAATATAAATATCAAAGAAATTGGAATTTAGCTAAAGCACTAAAATATAAGTTCTTTGCAAGGGTGAAATAAAAGTGGTATGTTGTAGCGTCGCGACGCCTAACGTCGTCCAAATTATTTTTTTATTTATATTCTAATTTCGAGTGACAGCAAGAATATAACTATGACTGACTATTTAACACTATAACATATAAGTCAATCATATTGCAAACATTTGTTTTTTTCAACCAATAACAGCAGTATATCACTGACTATTCCCCTCAGATAATATAAACCAATCCCATCAATCAATTTTCAAAATTTGAACCAATCAGAGTCGAATACAGCGAATATTTTGCACTAGTGCAATACCCGGGTATTTGCACAAGTGCAATATCGAGTATTTGCGGGAAGACGAGCAAACCAGCTAGGTACACAAGAAATTTCAGAAAGAAAACTGAAAAATCTTTAAAAATGAATAGTGTGGTATACAAAGGATGACATTTCTTCGAGGAATAGTCTTCCAATATTCCCCGCGTGCATTCTGTATAATTCGAGTATTTCTCTCGAACGCTTCGCGTTCTCGAAAAATACTCGAATATACAGAATGCACTAGGGATATAACTACTGAATATTGAGCACCATGCAAAATTTTACCAAAACAATGTAGGTACCTACTCAAAAAATAAATAGCCTTGTTGCGAACTATCGCTTAGCAACGACATTCTGTCTTTAGTGATATCGCTATGTTACGTAAAACTAAACACCAACAAACTGTCTGAACAAAGTTTGGCTTCCGTTAAAAATTTTAAAATTTGTTTTGGAAGTATTCCGCTGAATTTAATTGAGAATAAATAATTACATTAATTGTTAGATTATTTTTCAATAAAGTTAACCGTTATGTATTAATATTGTTAAATAGTCGTCCCAAATACCACTCGAAGTGTATATATTTTTTTAAAAAATTTTGCCATTTCTATAGAAATTATTGCAAATTTCACTTAACAAAATCACATTTCAATGTAGCCTTCGGCTCGTGACATTTTCAATGTGATTTTGTATCGTAAAATTTAAAAGCAATAATTTACATAGAAACGACAAAATATTTATCAAAAATATATCCACTACTTGTGGTATTACCCTTGAATATACTGTTTACAGATATAAGTTCCTTTCGCCGTTTACGGGAAAACCGCATAAAAACATAAACAGATAAAATCGCCCTTACACTTTAGTGCAGTATTAACAATACAGTGGCTTCTGTATTATACATATGTAGGTATGATTCTCTATTAAAAATTTAGTTAGAAAGACGAGCTCCGCTACTTTGCCAAATCTTCCGATATCGTTTCGGTTAAAAACCACGTCGAACCGTCTGTATATCCACTGTACTCACAAGCGCACTCTGTGTGGCCTTTTGTGAACTATGGATGTATCAAATTCGAAAAAATCTTCAAAACGAAATCCGCCTTATAAATGTTAATAGAGCATTCTATGTTACAGGCGTGAGCATTCGACTTCATACACACGCTGAGCAAGGCGAGATCCGAAAATGGATATCGGCTTTCAAAAATGATCTCACCTTGGCTAACATTTATCTAAAAATGATCTCAACTTTCCTTTTTATAAATATATATAATGCAGGTTTTTTACAGCCTTATAGCCGTTTCCTGCTTTCCAATCGCCAAAGTTTTCTATCACGCCAGTCTCCTTCGTTTAGTACACGAGCTTCCATGGCGTCTATTACATCTTCCTTCCAAGTTCTTGGAGGTCTTCCTCGTTTTCGTCTTTCTGGAAGCACCCATTCCCATAGTGTTTTAGGCCACCGTGTGTCATCCATACGGCACATGTGACCATACCACATTAACTTTTTTGTTTCGATCGTGTTTACTATGCTGCCTTCAACGTTCATTCTACGTTTTATTTCGTCTAAATATTTGAACATAGGGCAATCTTTTATGAGTCTCTTTTCTAGAAGTAGATCATGTCATGCTTCACCGGCTACTAGATACTCCGTCTTGTTTAAGTTTATAGTAAGGCCTCACTTACTATATTCTTCCTGTAGTTTTCTTGTCATATACGATGCGTCATATTCGTCTGTCGCTATACGGACCTGGTCGTCGGCAAACAAGAGTGTGGATAGGATCTTATTGTCAATAGGGATTCGCATGTTACCGCATTTTGCCTTCCACCCTCTTAGGGCTTCGTTTATATATACTTTAAAAAGCGCAGGAGCGATACTACAGCCTTGCTTTATTTCCTTAGTTATTTTAAATTTTTTTGGTAGAATTTAAAAGGGGATTTGCATTGCTTGGCTTCACCCGAATTTACATACCGTTGGACCGTTTCGCTGTTCGCAGGTCTCTACGTGCTGTATATTTAAACGTCCATTGTGATTTTAGTTGGCAGCATTCAAATTCTAACATTATTAATGTGTAAATTTTATTTATAGAGGCACCAATGCCGCAATAAAATAATAAACCTGGCAGGAATTTGATATTTCCGATAGCTTTATATGAAGCAGGGGAGTGGAATGTGGTGCTGCTTCCAAATGCTTAGAAATCTACTTTATGCATTTCAATTGCCGAAAAATTAAAATGAATGACGATATTATCTATCATAATAGAACGTCGCATACTGCAATACTTTGAACACATCATCAGACAACATGATGATAACATGGAAAAATTTAAGACATTCGAAACAGAGACAGATCCCAAATACTGGGTTGAACAAGTCAAAGAAGTAACTGAAGAAGGCTTGCCAAATAACGTATGGGCTGAGGAGGGTAGATAATTCTGGAAAATGGTCAATTGTGACACCCAATAATTGTAACATTTAGTTCAAGGTTGGACGTAAGTCACAACTTTTCGATGACGAAAACGGTACTAAATTAGTTGCTAACATACGGTCGGCATTTTTCTACTGTATGATGCATAAAGGGCTTATAATGCTGTACAGTTTTCCGCTTTACTGCATTTTCTTAAAAACTCAAGAGCGATGTCAATTATAAGTTACAATTACATCATACTTGCACCTGGTACTTATTTCAACTTAAAGTTTAGTAGCTACACCGCTTAGTATTAAAGACAAGCTCCAGGCTAGGTGTAAAGCTAGAATTAATTCGCTTGCTGCTGTGCAAGCATGCGGTGTAAGTACAACTCATGGAGATGAACGAGAGACGAGATGTTTAGCAATTACGAAGCATCACCTATTAGCATTCATTTCTATATATCTTAATTATTTAATATAATGTTAATATTACAGCATTAATTTATTTAGCTTTTGTACAAAAACTGCTACAATTGTAATAAATGTGACATATTTACATAGATAAGTATAGACTAAGAAACATTTAGAATAAAAAACGTTTTTTATTCAACACACCAGATCATACATCAGCTCAGAGTTGTCAAAGCAGGCATTACATCAAAACTATTGTTAAAGGTATGCTTTATTCCAGTTGTTTTTGGACAGAGGTTGGCATGATTAACCTTTTTCAAGTTCTTTAATTCTTTAAATCTCACAGGTGCAAAAAGAAGCTTTAGATACGTGTTGCACCTATATAATTTTTTCGACTACCACATATTTATGATAAAAGACATTACAAGACGTACACTTTATTTCAAATTGAAAACTCATTAAAAATCATATTAGGTATGCTTTCATTGTTTTAAATTGAAAACTCGCCTAATTTAATAAACAGTTTTGATAGCAGCGTGCAATAAAGTGACAGATGTGGGCAATAAAATTTTTATTGCATAGTATGAAATAACAACATGCTTTCGACTTATGTAAAGTGTCAAATAATAGCCTTCTTTAGGAAATGGTAGTCGCCAAAAATATTTTGATATTTATCCCCATTTCCCGAGATAATAAAAATTTAAAAAAAAGATGTAAGTTATAAAACTAAGACGTCTGTGTTTAGGCAGATTTTGTTATGGTTCCATATTTACGCATAAAAAATATTTCAAAAAAATTAATATAGGTATTTTTTAGTCTCCCCGCTAGTCCTTAAAAGCTCGATTAAATTAGTTAATTTATATTAGTATAGCAGCTCTTCGCTTATTTTCTACAATAATTATTACACTAAGTAACCCAGAACTCACTACGAGAACCTTGAGAGTGGCAGATGGTTCTTGTATTTTAATATAAGCCCAGAATACACGATCTACTGGAGTGAGTCATCTTAGGTGAGACATGTTTTCTGACGATTTATTTTTCAAATCTTCATCTGAGTCGGGGCTCATCACTTCTAGAAACTCATTTATTATTCAAGATATTTAAGTGATGAATTAGAAGCAACAATAATTGGCTTTCATGATTATCCTGAAAATATATTGATTTTGATGATCTTCCATCCACATCGGCACGTAACACAATTTACATTCAAGAAAATAATGAAAATCAAAGAATACTGTTAGAAAACTTGAAGTTGCTACATTTAATTTTGACGGAGAATATTAAATGGATTTGATAAATTGGCAAGAACGCACAGTTGCAGAGCACCAGCTGACAAAACACTTCTCCGACGAAAATGTATAAGATTTTATTAAAACTGATAATTTGCTAGAAGGAGACCTATGGAAACTACCTTGAGAGAGGTTTTAAGTGACACAAGTATAATTTGCAGTCTCTGGTTATAATAATAGGGATGCCTGAATGTGAAAAAATATTTTAAAATAAAAGACTAATCTACAGCTTCTCCACGCATTTCGAAAGGAAAAGTAAAACACCGACCCACTCTATTAGGCATTTAGAAAAGACGTCGTATTCATAAAAAGGCCCCAGCTTATCGAGCCTTTATTATTAATATTAAAGTAAGATAATGAGGAAAAAGTATTTAGAGTAGAGTACGTCTAGTTAACATTAAAAACGTAATAAAAACACCTTGAAATCACAATAATGGTTCAAAGTGATTGTTATCAAGCTATGCAGACTTCTCATTGACAAGCACGTGAATTTTGTGCATTACATAATTGTTCGGACCTTTGAGCTTCGGGCTTGTTGATTCGATTTATTAGGTGACACGGTCACTGTTCAGAATTTTTCAAAATCAGAATCAACTGAACCGATTTTCTATTTCATGAGCGACTGGTGCATAATTTAAATTTGAGATCATTTCTACTTATACATAAAATTTTAAAATGCAATATATAAAAGTATATCACTACAGTCGCCTCAGAAAGTCAGTTTACCGACATGTATGTAAAGTTCTGAGAGGCACATAAACGTTTGGAAACAACATGTAGAAGTCTATAATTAGTCAAGGAAGAAACAAATAAACCTAGATAACTTATAAAAGAAAATCAACTATTACAGGCGAGGATTCTACCCTTCCAACCGCGAATAAACATCTGCAACGCCTTTCTAAATTCTCCTTCTAAAACGACACTTTTTTTCAGATCTTATTTTTGCTGAATCAATGCCGTCTGAATTTGTATACACAAAAATAAAAAGGAGATTGATTGAAAAGGAGCAACTGGAAAAGCATTTGAAAAGAAAATGAGCCACCTACTTTGCAAGCGGTAAAACGAACAAAAGATGAGTTCCAATCAAAGGATTGATTAATGAAGAGCTTCCCGAAGCGAGTTCTCGGATTCCGCTGCAACAAACAGGACGAAGCATTTTTACAGAAGTTGTATTTTCGGCAGCTGAAGTTTTCGCCATTCGATTGTACGTTGAGGTTTTATAGCATAATAAATTGCCCTTTTATGGAAACTTGGAACACGAAAATTTAATTCTTTGCGAAGCAAGTACTCAATTCAGTAGTGAGGCAATGCATTTTTTATTAGATTGAGTAATGAATGTACCTACGACTGTGAATTGTACGATTTGAAACATGACACAGCCGCGCCTGGACGTTGTATGTTGTAAGCCGGCTTCCCAACGTTTACCATAAATCTTTAAAGGCAATAAAGGTGAAATGGATAAAACTGTTCACCAATATTATCACGCTTGAAGTGCTCCATTTATCCTGTGGCGTAGGCATATTTCGGAGCCCTCTTGGAACATATACTTTGCTTTGTATAAAACTTTTGAGGGAAATTGTTTTCTCAGTAGATAAATATTAATGGCCCGCATCTTTTTGCCTTGTTGTGAAAATGAAAATACATTTTTCCTAAGGTTTTCTTGAAAGCGGGAAATAGCCTCAACGCGTGCAATGAGAATTTCCTTCTTTGCTTACCAGCAGAATCATTATAATGGGCTCTGTTCGTGGTTGTAATTAAAATTGCGTTCCATGGTTATTAGTTGAGCCCGCAAGCCTGCTCGGCTTCTGTTATTTCATAATCTTGGTGCAAAAGGCTATTGTAAACTTTTCGGCAGCGTGTGAAATGAGAATTAAAGTTTGGGAAGTTTCTAAGGAACACTTTAGTTTTCAAAACCAACAAAGCTAAATTTCGTTATAAAAACATTATTTTTTTTGTAAAAGTAGCGCATTTGTACAGCCCTTCAACAAAAGGCGAGCAAAACCCAGACTAGCACAAACCCTCGGCGATGTGTTGTCATGGGTGATGACCAGCCAATGATTCCATCAAATGGAATAAATTGAAGCAAAATGCAAATCGACGCTACCACCACAACAACTAAAGCCAGTCGCACAGTCTAAATAAAACTATCTTACAGTGTTCCGCTTCTAGCTTACATTAACCTATATTCAAAAAGACGAGCAGGTATCGGTTAGGTTAAATGAAACATGTAATACCAGTAGTAGCCGATCATAATGACGGTTTAATAATTGAAATTTGCAGTTACAATTGCATGAAGTAGCAATATTAAGGTAAATAGCGTCCTGGGTGCGTAAAAATTAAACCAGGCTTTTGATTCAAAATAATTTTGTGGTAAAATGTTACAATTTGTTTATAGTGGGAACATCAATGTTGAACTGGGTCGCTGAATACAAACCGACCCAATAGGTTAGGTGTTACTAAATTATGCTAGAGCTACGTTATGCACGAAAAATAAATGCAATGAACAAAGTTAAATATTGAAACTAAATTATTAAAATTTGGCTGTATCAAGCACCAAGGTCATCTTATCTTATTTTATTCGAAGAGACGGAAGCATAAGCATGAGTATTCCGACATATGAAGCAAATATATCGGCGCCCATAAAATGCTGCCCAGGATATGATGAAATAAATGGGCCGGGAAACGCTAATATTAGAAAGGAACAAAATTAAGTTTTCAGACATAGCTATACTATCAATTTGGATTTACATGATTCGAGAAAAGTACTAATATTTGGAACACAAAAACGAAAAAGAATGCGAAGAAGCGCTAAATTCAAAAATTGTCATTACATACGATAAAGCTCTGCATAATTTGACTTCATTGGACGCAACTCTAGGTTTTTGCACCATAATCACTTCTGCAACCGTCTCTATTACTTGGTATCTATATATTAGACGAAATGGAACGTTTATCATAAAGGTTAGATTAATCGTTGATTGTCTTTTCAGATGTTTTAGAATTTTGCTTATGGCCAGACCATACCCTGATGCCTTTTTGGGGTTAACATTTTCTTTTATTACTTTACTTCCTTACCTAAGTGTTAATCTTCAGATTTTTCTCATTTATCGTCTACCTATTTGAAAATTCCCACCTTCGATCCTCATTAGGTTGGAAAGCTTTTTCCAGATGGCCAGTTAAGACTTCAGCTTTTTGTTTGTTTGAGAGGGCCCAATTTCCATCTTCTTGTCAAATTGATAGAATATGAACACTTGGCCTTGTTATTGTTCTGGTAGCTTTCTAAAACGAGTACTGTTAGTAGCCTGTCGTAGTCCTCTTAAATAAATGTGATTAATTTCCGATTTTGAACTTGTCAAAACGATAGACCGTAGTTTATAGCAAGTACAAGAAGGTACAATGAAACGGAAAACGATTTTATTTTTCTAAGGGACCCTGGAAATAAAATTAATAGTCATTCTGGATAATTTTGTGTTACTGAATACCTTTCGGATATCAGACAGACAGAAACCCAGCAGGAAAACGCGAAAAACGTTTACGTAGGTTACATTTTAGTCCAATAGTTAACGTCATTATCTCAATGTGAATTAGACGTTGATTTTTAGGAAATTTTGTCCTGATTACGTAATTATTACGCTAATAAAACATGTTGGCAATGACGTTTATTGAGTGTATTTATAAAACGCCGATACGTCGTTGATATTAAGAGTATTTTACACCAGCAGTTAATATAAAACGTAGATTTTACCTTTATAAAAACACGTAAATTTTACATTTTCCATATTACGTAAAATAACTTTAATATAATGTGCCTTTTAGATTAGTAGTAGATATAACGTTGTTACACGAATGTAATAATAACGTTTTTGAATTACGTTTGCATTACGTGGATGTCGTTGACTTTAAGTGTGTTTTAAACTAGTGGTTGATGTTAAACATTGATATGACGTTCACAAAAGCCCGTAAGTTATATCTTCCTTCAGAGCATGTGCTCTCACACCATAGTGCCAACCAATAGAAACGCGTTATGCTACCACACCACATTGGAATGTTACAGTGTGCTGACAAGCCGTCCTACCCCTTTGTTGATCTGGATGCACTGTTTAGGTCGCAATCTGTGACGCTGATAAAATCGAAAAACTTATGAGTCAGAACATTGTGTGTTTATTATTCCAGTTTGACATAAGGCTAGCAGAATTGCGTTAGGAGAATACATGGCAGTGGTATGTAGTATGTCCCATGTTCCACTAAGCTTATTTTTTTCCCATTTAACATACAGCGAGGGTGAAACTACATAGTTGAAGCAGATTTCGTTTATCAAATGGAGTCGCATTTTTTATCAGTTGGACTCGGCACTATAAAGATTATTTGAAAGAAAATTATCGTTCTTCTGCAGTCAATGCTTAATTTAAGTAGAATATAAATTTTTATCCATTAAAATGTCGTTTCAACTTAAAAAAAACGAGCTGAAGTTGTAGTTCAAACGTAACGTGCTTATAACGTTAACAATTAACCAATCAATAACGTTAACAAAACGTAGTTTGAGTTTGAGTATAAAGCACATAGATTTTCTGTTGAAAAGGCAACGACGTTACAACGTTAAGACATCGGTAAAGGTTATGCAATAACGTGACGTTCAAAAGACGTCAGTTTGGAAACCAAACGTAGAAAACATGTTAAATAGTCAGCAACAATGTTGAAGGCTTACGTGTTTTGTATCGCGAATATAACATCGGCACATAACGGTCTTATTTGGCTATGACTTTACGTTAAACGTTAAAAGACTGTGATAGGCTGATGTAAAATCAACCACGTAACGTTTAAAGACTGGTTGATTTCTGCGACACCGCAACGTTCATATAACGCTTGGTTCAAAGTTGTGTTTGAAGGTTAGTTCAACGTGTCTGTACACACTGGGAGAATACTTTCTGTTCGCATAAGAATTTTTGTAGTTGTTCTCGGTGATCAAGAACTCCGCTGGCATTTCAAGTAATTATTATCAAACCTTTTTTCTTCATTAAGGATGTCTTGACGTATGTGGTACGGCAACTTTCTCTGATTTTTTGCACTCTTGAGGATTGTATTAAGCAATGATATTATTTGCTGTTTATGAATACATTTGATTAGGATTTTTGTGCGTTACTAATTTAAAGACATTCCTATTTGGTGCACCTACTACAAAAGTTTTGTTATTCATTTATTCTCTTCTTTGTTGAATTCATTATGTCACCTTTTAACTATAGAAGTGTTCTTGATTACAGTTTGCACATTTTGATTGGATATTTTTATTTCATATTCTTTTTAATTAAGGAATTTTGGGCGCGTTTTATGTATACTGCACCTATTTTACAGCTAAAATTCTTTGGCTTGCCTTCTGGGACCTTTAAATACGTTTTACCACGTTGCCCGCAATATTTTTGTGATAGTTTCGTAAGAAAAGTTTCGATTTTATAAACTGCAGGTTGTTTTAAAAACAAATCTTGTTAATGTAACCACCACGGTTAGTATATACGTTTATTTTAGACCGACACTTGTTTTTAAAAAAACTTTATTAGTGCAATTAAAAACTTTGCATCGATGGGGTTAGGAATTCAAATCCAAGTTACTTGAAAGAGATCTAACTACCAACTATTGAAGCTTAATCATAAAATAATAAGATATGAATAGATGCTGCGCTGCAGGAACTGAATCAGCATAAGATAGCTAATATACTCAGTGCCAGCAAAGAGATAATTCTTATCAATACAATAATAACGGACACACACACGTATTTCGCAATTAGTTACAAAGTACATAAAGAAAGTCATGAATTAAGAAAATATGCTGGTGGCAAATAGTCGATTACTGAATTGAATATTCAATAGTTGCTTTTAGACGTGCAGAAATATTGTAAAAAAGAAAGTAGGCCTTAATAAAAAATTTTTATTTACATATCTTTTAGCGCTCCTGATTTTCACTTCAATAATTAAAAATAAATATTTTTAAAAGTTCCAGCCGAAGTTCTGTTCAATCGTATTTACTTAGACTGAGGTGAACAAAGATTTCCATTCTATAGAAACTCAATCAATTTTTTAATCTTGTACAATCCAGTCGGCATTCCATTATGCGCATCTTTTCTTTGTCTGGCATTTCCAAGTGATTCTTAATGAATTTGAACTCCTCGAAGGTAGCACGAAGCTGGTACTTAGTTTTAAGCTAACAGCTTCCTTAAACTGCTAGAAAATTTTAATTAGTTCATCCAAACACGCTCTAGTTTTTGCTAGCACAATTTCGTTATTTTAGTTTGTAGCTTAGACGCGCCTGCAGGTAACGCTCTGCTATTTTAGATAAACATTGTTTAATTCATCGTTCCTCCATGGCAAATATTTACAGACTCAGGATGTAGGATCTACTCAGAACATCGGGATCTAGCTCAGTTATCTGAGCTCTTCCGGGACATTTTAGGGTCTTAAGGCAATTTCTGCCGGACTGGTTTAAATAATGATATCGGTATCTACGTAATAATTTTGTATAGGTATCATTTTTGCGTTCCCATACTGAAATTACAATAAAATTCTATCAGTTTCGAACACTAACTTACCTTGTTAGTAAACACGTAAAGCAATTTTCTAAATATTATAATTGACCTACGTAGAAAGGGGACAGTTTGCCCCTCCGCTTTTTATTTGATTCGGGGATTCGCGGTTTAATTCGCGGATTTATTCGCGGATTTCGCGGTTTTAATTTTAATTCGCGGATTGACCCAATTAATTTCGCGGTTTGATCTAATTAATCACATATGAAGTTTGATATGTAATTTACATATGTGCTACTGAAAGTTCAATTTTTTTAATTTAAACTTCCCGGGTGTCGGCCATCTTGGTTTTTTGCGTGCGCACTTCTCGCGGTTGTCGTTTTAATTTTAATTTTCGCGAAAATATTTGAATTTCAAACTGATAGATCTTCCGCCTCCCTCATCGGGCATTGGTTGTCTCTCTCTTGTATTCACAGAAGGGCTGTTTATATTTAAAAAAATCTCTGGACGAGCTGGATTCGAACGCTCTACGTTTGTGATCACCAAATTAGTTACAAGCATCAATCACCGAGACGTTGCAGATTTTATGTGTATAGCGGAAAGATACTTTCCCTGCTCTGACATCACGCGCACAGATTTTAAAACAAACTATTTTTTCAAAAATATCAATTATAAGAATGGGATTGTGTAGCCTGTTGTATTTAAAGGTTGATACAATTTTTTAAATAATAGATTTGTAACAGGTTTCGCTAGAAATAATTCGTCTATTTTTTATAATTTGAGCGACGCGCTATAGAGATTCTCATTGTCCCTACCTACTATATAGTTGGAAATTTCCGCTCGACCACCGAAATTTGAAAGCTATATGAACAGAAATAATTACTTTATTTTTATAATTTGCCCCAACAGAGCGTATGCTATCTCACACAATCTTCATTGGTTTCTATAACTTTCTCTTTTTTCACTCGTAGTACCGTGATACTGAATAAATTACGCATCAGGCGGTCATTTTCAATTTTCGCGCTAATATTTGAATTTGAAATTTTTCAGATTTTTCTAAGTTTCCTTTTTTAAAACAGGTTGAGACAAGTGTTTGTGACTAACAGCGCTTTGTTCGTTTAAACATCCTTGGAGACGATTTTGCTTTGTTCGTCACGGATTATATATACCAGCAAGAAGATAACACGTATTGCTAGAGTAAAAAAGAGATAAACATAGTAGCAAATATTCGGGAAGGTTTGACTCTTAATTTTAATTGTGTCATTTGTCAACTAAACATACCTACTAATATATTTTTTTTTGTATGGCTATCTCTTTCTTACTCAAGCGTTGTATTTACTTGTTTATGCTATCTCATTGCCGTTATATTTTTATCATTTGACCCAGTATTAAAATCCGTCAGTGAAAGCGGCGGATAATAATTCATGGAACTATTACGCAACAAACTTAAATAAAAATCCGTCGTTGGTATTCATATTTGTTGTAAAGGGACAACTGTCGGAATCCACAAGTTGAACGTATCGTTATAATTTAGTAAGTATAAAAACTGCATCTTGTTTTCCAACAAATCGCTACAGGTTTGACGGCACGACGGTCTTTTTAATTTGTAACCCTGAGATTGACATGTTTTTAGAGTTATTTCTAAGCATAATTTTGCACATGTTTTACACTTTTTTATAAAATGTATCGCTCAAAATTAAAAGAAATCACAATTTTTTAAATATATCACACCATTATGAAATCGTAGATTGATTTTTTGAAATTTTACACTTTATAACTGTAAAATAACTTCAAATACTAATATTTTAGCTTTAGATTTTGTAATTATTGTAGATTAGAAATAAAAAACACAAAAACTTTGTAATAAACAAAAATATTGTTCTTATTTCGTATAATACTTAATAATATAAAAATAAATGTACAGCTGAATGTCTTATTTTCTAAAATTTCGCTAGTAATTTACAACGTAGAACAAATTTCATATAGGTAAGAAAGGAGGGTTGCGTTGCTTTCAGCTACCGTGTTTCAGCTAATTTTCAAGGTCGTCCATGTAAGTTTGCAGGTTTCTGCTTGCCACGCCTTCTTACTTTTTATATCACAATTGGTTTCCTTTTTTAAAACAGGTTGAGACAAGTGTTTGTGACTAACAGCGCTTTGTTCGTTTAAACATCCTTGGAGACGATTTTGCTTTGTTCGTCACGGATTATATATACCAGCAAGAAGATAACACGTATTGCTAGAGTAAAAAAGAGATAAACATAGTAGCAAATATTCGGGAAGGTTTGACTCTTAATTTTAATTGTGTCATTTGTCAACTAAACATACCTACTAATATATTTTTTTTTGTATGGCTATCTCTTTCTTACTCAAGCGTTGTATTTACTTGTTTATGCTATCTCATTGCCGTTATATTTTTATCATTTGACCCAGTATTAAAATCCGTCAGTGAAAGCGGCGGATAATAATTCATGGAACTATTACGCAACAAACTTAAATAAAAATCCGTCGTTGGTATTCATATTTGTTGTAAAGGGACAACTGTCGGAATCCACAAGTTGAACGTATCGTTATAATTTAGTAAGTATAAAAACTGCATCTTGTTTTCCAACAAATCGCTACAGGTTTGACGGCACGACGGTCTTTTTAATTTGTAACCCTGAGATTGACATGTTTGGTTTTTATTTTATAAGTAACCGTCTGAAATTGTGTCATTATATCGATCAAAACTGTATTTTAGTTTTAAAAATTCCAGTATAAATGCAAACGGACGAAAATATAAACGCAATTGACCACAAATTAACATAAATTTGAATAAAAACAGACAATTTCGTTGAAAAAATGATCTGACATCATCATTTCACTTAAAATTTTACAAGAAACTGACCATTTAAATTATACAAAAAACGAAATTTTTATTTAATAAGCCATAAAAAATACGCCATCCCACATCATTTCACTTAAAATTATCACAGTTCGTTTTGCAAAGCACTTTTTTAATAACGAAAATGATGTAAAAACAGTTGTAGAGTTATTTCTAAGCATAATTTTGCAAATGTTTTACACTTTTTTCTCGAACTTGTTGCAATTTTAGTAAGATTTGAATAAAAAACAGTAATTTCGTTGAAAAAAATGTTCTGACACCATCATTTCACTTAAGATTTTACAAAAACTGACATCATGTCATTTGAAATTATACAAAAAACGACATTTTTACTCAACACACGACGAAAATTCAACAAAAATCACGCAATTACACATCATGTCACATAAATTTTTACAAAAGTTACATCATGTTACATAAATTATACAAAAACTGACATCATGTCACTTGAAATTATACAAAAAACGACATTTTTACTCAACACACGATGAAAATTGAACAAAAATCTCCCAATTACACAGCATCTCACATAAATTTTTACAAAAATCGACATCATGTTACATAAACTATGCATAATTTTGCAAATGTTTTACACTTTTTTATAAAATGCATCGTTCAAAATTAAAACAATTCGCAATTTCGTTGAAAGCATGTTCTACCACAATCATTTCGATAAACAGAATTCAAAAATTCTTGTACTTTTGGTGGAAATATATGTATGTTGACCACAAATTAACATAATGTTGAATAAGAACACGTAATTTCGTGGAAAAAAAAATGTTCTGACACCGTTATTTCACTTAAAATTTTACAAAAACTGACATCATGTCACTTGAAATTATACAAAAAACGACATTTTTATCCAATAAGCGATAGAAAATACACCATCTCACATTATTTCACTTAAAAAATTATCACAATTCGTTTTATAAATCGTTTTGTAAAACGAAAATGATGTAAAAGCAGTTTTTAGAGTTATTTCTAAGCATAATTTTGCACATGTTTTACACTTTTTTATAAAATGTATCGCTCAAAATTAAAAGAAATCACAATTTTTTAAATATATCACACCATTATGAAATCGTAGATTGATTTTTTGAAATTTTACACTTTATAACTGTAAAATAACTTCAAATACTAATATTTTAGCTTTAGATTTTGTAATTATTGTAGATTAGAAATAAAAAACACAAAAACTTTGTAATAAACAAAAATATTGTTCTTATTTCGTATAATACTTAATAATATAAAAATAAATGTACAGCTGAATGTCTTATTTTCTAAAATTTCGCTAGTAATTTACAACGTAGAACAAATTTCATATAGGTAAGAAAGGAGGGTTGCGTTGCTTTCAGCTACCGTGTTTCAGCTAATTTTCAAGGTCGTCCATGTAAGTTTGCAGGTTTCTGCTTGCCACGCCTTCTTACTTTTTATATCACAATTGGAAATTCAATTTTAGGAGAGAGAAATACGAAATCGATAAAAAACATTTTATTGTTTTACAAATTGAAAAATTACAAAAATTCATACAGTTTACACACAGAATACAACCCTTTCTTTATGTTTACTTGCAGTAGTCTTAATTCTATCCAATTTAATTTTTATTCTGTAATTTAAATCTAAATCCGAATCATGTATTTCTTTTTCCAACCAGTAATTAGATATGTACAACTGTTCTACATTCTCGAACTGCAAAATATAACGATTTTTATTTCTGTAATTTATGTGTTTAATTCCAGTTACAACTAGTTCTGTTCCGTCCTGGAGTTCCTCCAAACGATGGCATTTTGTAATCTTAAAACTGCCTTTTAGTTGCTGCATGCTAATGTTAGTAATTTGATCCATATCTTCTTGATTGTATATTAATCGACCTGGATTTTGCCATTCTCCGCTGTAAAATTCAACTTCTTCTACTTTGGGGAATGAGTGCCCAGTAAACGTAGAAACTCCATTAGTTTTAAATTTTATAAACGGTTCTTCTGTTGACAAACATACAATATGTAATCCATTAAATGGAATACAAATGTATCCCTGTTCTCTAAGTTTCTCTTTGTTATTGTCGTAAATATTTATAAGATCTTGTTTAAAATGCCCTTTTAAGAAGTATACACTTTTGCTTCCATCTTTTTCTGCTAGAACACCAACCGTTGAAAATTTTCCCCTAGTATTTACCCTAAATCCGGAAATCTTGTATACCCCAGTTGTATCGAGATTTCTCCAAGGGTTTTGATTAAAGTAACTGCATAGTATATCTTCCGTTTCTTTTACTTTCTGTTCTTTTGACAGCAAATTTTTGTATTCTTCTTTTATAGAGTTTGTTTCTGCTAAATAATCTAGTTTTCTTTTTTTATTTCTATTTCTTCCAGCTCCAATTTTCGCTTTCTTGAACATACAATGCGTACGAAAATGCATCACCAAGAATCGGTACCTGGAAATAAAAAGATTTTTACACTTCAACGATAATTCCAATATACCTGAGAAAAGAGAGGACCGTGATAAACTCTTCAAAATTCGTCCGCTTGTTGATAAATTTAACCAAAAATTTTTAATGTTTGGTGTGTTCTCTAAAAATATCAGCATAGACGAACAGATGGTTCGGTATTATGGGCATCACTATTTGAAACAATTTATACGCGGAAAACCTATCCGATTCGGTTTCAAACAGTAGGCCATGTGTTGCGGCGAGACTGGTTATTGCTTCCATGCAAACATCTACGTAGTGGAAGCGGATAGCAAAAGAAAACTGCACTTTATGATGAAAGCAAACGGCTTTTAGGGATAACGTATTACACCCTAGGGAACAATTTTGCCGGCAGTACCCAAAATTCCATCCCTTAGAATTCAAGATGGCGGCAATTTAAAATTAATTTCAAAAACAATTATTAAAAATTAATTTTTAAATTCTTAATATAAATATATTATGATTTTATGATTAAAATTAAGAAATTACATATTTTTTAATCTAAACATCACAAAAAAAACTAATTTCATGGGAAATATGCCAGTGGCGTAGCTCAAAAATAAAAAAAGTAGAAAACAGCAAAATAAGGATTTAAAATAATTTTGTTCTCTTTTCTTAATTCTTTAGTGGGTAATTTTCGTTATATAACTAAAAAGCTCAGCAAATTTGCATTATACAACTTTATTTTCTTAAAAAAATATAAAATATAAAAATGATTTATTAAACATTTTCTTCGAACCCACGGTCTTCACTGGTCGAAGAAAATCTAAAAGACAAAAAACTTATTAAGTTTAAAATTAATAGGAAATTTGGAAAAATAATCAGATCTAGGTATATCCACCTTCATAAAAGAACTAACCTATTATTATTTTCACATTTTCCTCTACACGGATTACATTGCAGTGTACAAAATAGACCAACTTTGCGACAAACACATCGCACTGTGTTGCAATCTTTTTTGCAGCCACAACGATCAAGACATGGTAGGTCTTTCCAAATTTTCTTTAAACCATAGAGGTACCCAACATTCATTTGATAATTGCCAACCCCACAAAGATGGCGATGGTGGCTGCTTAAGATCACTTGTCATCACATTTCCCCACAAGTGACCTGCTTGATGCATTGCACGAAGTGCGTGTTGCTCTAATGACGCAAAAGTTGGTGGAATAAACTGTACAAGCTTGTTCTTGGTCGCAAAAAGGTCTCTCCGTACTTTATGTAGAGACGTGTACGAAGTATGAGGATCATATAAAAAACAAGTAAATGTTTCCAAAAGTTTCATATTTTCCTCTGACATCACTGATAATGGCGAGGATAGCATGGCAAAAGCTGGTGTTACTTCCGGATGAGAGAGCCACGTATTAAAACACGTTTTCTTACCCTTAGACGTAAAATATGACGTATTGTCGCTACCAGTGTAAGCGTGAAATCCACGAAGGGCTTCAGATTTCTCTCTACCAAGAGCCTCTGCTATAGCATGCACCGGTACATATCGACTTTTTATTCCTGTTCCGGTGAGCAGCCACAATTCTTCTAATCCATTATCTTTTAGAATGCGAAAATATGACGCAAATAAAACCAAGACATCGGTGTCTGAGGACCTTACCAATACACATGTAGCACCATGTTCTGCCATATCTCTTGCGTGCCAGACTAGACGAGCATCAGCTTCCTCAATATAAAACGCTTTGCCCACAATAGAGGAAAAATTATTATCACTAGAAGCATACACCACTTGATCAACATTTGTTGCTACATTTACTTCAGACATGTTACTTAAAAGATTATTTGGAAGAAATCGGAAGAACTCGGTTTTATTGTTTCCGTTTCGAAGAAAATTAAACCAGTCCGAAGGCAAAGAAGTATTGGGTGAAACTTGTCTCCGAGACCCAACTCCTCGACCCTCTCTTTCCTGTCTTTTTAAACTATTTGGCAAATACAAATCCCAAACAAAATTTTGTTTTTTGAACATCCCGCATTACATAGACCTTCAGGTCTATATCAAAATAGTCCTGAAATGTTTTCGAATTTTTAGGTCTAATCTTTTGAACTAATGCTGCGTCATCGTAAATAATGCAATCAAACATTTCAGGAATATTGTGTGCACCTCCTAAAGACTCCAATTTTTCAGCCAAGTCCGCTTTCGTTCCTTGGCGTAGCCGGCGTTAGTCGATAACGAGGGCGGGTAGTTATGATTCTCATACTTAAAAAAAACGTCTATATCAAGGTGACGTTCCCTTGCAATTATAAAAAGCCTTGAAAATAGCTGGATATCACCCTTTAAAGTATTTTCTCTAATTGCATTTGCAGACTTTTTTGTTTGCAGGGCAGAGAATATCTTTATTTTATTTTTTTTTATAGGGTCATGAATAGATTTTGTACCTTCTAAAATATTTCTTTAATAAATGATTCATACATGTCTTTACCGGATTTTTCTAAACTGTATAAAGCCTCGGCTGAGGCTTGTGTTGCAACTACCCGTGTATCTAAAGCTACCAGTTCTTTGCCGTGTTCTAGGAATGGGTTACCCATTTGTGTAAAGCTGTCTTTCATTGCAATACAATACTCGAAGTATTTTCTTTGAAAAGCAGGATAATTTTCATGATGACGACTTTTAACAGCTGGTTTAAATATATGGGACTCATATTCTTTCAAAATATAACTTATTTGTGGACCAGCAACAGTAAAACGTCGCAGAGATGACGGATCTTGAGTAAGACCAATAGCTCCCTCAGATTCTTTTACCAATGCATTATTTTGTTCATGAGCTTGATCTATCGCCAATCCCAAAAATGATCCAGATGACTTATGAATTACAAAATAGCCAAAAAATTTAATTACTAAATATTACTATGTTACGGTCAAATATTCCTTTATTTACAAACCTTTACAAAACTCGGCATGGACAGATGGAGCTTTTACTCCCAAGTCTTCTAGATCCTTCAAATGAACTGCTAGCCAGCGTGCGTAATTCGTATGATCAAACAGGAAAAACCATGGCATCATTTGCTGTAAACTCTCCTTAAATAAAATATAATCGCCTTGTCTTATTGATCTGACAAAATTTAGTAAAATAAATTCAAAACTAAAAACCATAAGCCAGAACATAACGGTTGGTGAATCAAGCGAGATTTGTAATAACCATTCCTCAAAAGGTTTCTGTCTATCTGGATTTTGTATTTCATACGCTTCAATCATTAAAGTGTAAAGCACAGCAGCTGTAACCTGGTGCATAAACCGAGCCTTGGTAATATGAGTAACCTACAAAAACAGTTTATAATGAAGTATTCATAGTTTAAGTACTATCGAGAAATTTACGGGATTTAACTTAGTTCTGAATTAATATACCTTGTGAACACCTTCTGCTGATCCTTTTTCAATAATTCCTGAGTTGGTTACGATTCCCAACCAGCCGCTATCGTTAACAATTTTTTTTTTACTTAATTTTTACAGTAAATATTGAAAATAGCTGCCATTTTGAGTACTAAGGGAAGAAATTTTGGGTACTGCCGGCAAAATCGTTCCTTAAGGTATTTTGTATAATCCCTGAAAACCGTTTGCTTTCATCATTAAGTGCAGTTTTCTTCCAAATTTAACTGCTAACCGCTTCCACTAACGAAGGTAGAGGAAAAAATTAACCCGTCAATATAGGATTAGGTGCATCGGTGATACTAAATAAACTAAGTGTAACGGAAAATGCTAGCGACCATCATTTCTATTTCGATAACTTTTTCACGAGCTTTGCATTGTTAAAATCTTTGAAAAATAAGGAAGTGTGCGCAACTGGCACATGCAGATATAATCGTATGAACAACTGTCCTATCAAAAATGACAACGAAATAAAAAACAGGAACGAGGTACCTACGATCAACAGATATGATAAACAAAATGAAATATTTGCTATTACATGGCATGACAACAATAGTGTAAAGCTAATGTCAACTCATCAGGGCCTTCATCCTATAGGTTTTGTGAAAAGGTGGTCCAAAGCTGTTGAAAGTGACGTACAAATTCCACAGCCATACCTTATTGTACAATACAACAAATTTATGGGTGGGATGGACAAACTAGATTGGTTAATCCAAAAATATCGTACCAAAATTCGAGGGAAAAAATGGTACTTTCCTATTTTTACCAATTTACTCGACTGTGCAATTGTGAACGCTTACATCTTATATTCCATGTCAAATGATAACATCACACTGCTGCAATTTAGAAGGTATATATGTAGGGTATATCTCAACGTCAATTCTATTCTATCCAACCCTAAAAAGGCGGGCAGACCATCTTTCAACAAATTAGCGTCAAACAGGGTTCTAGAAGATATTCGAAGAGATGGTAATGGACATATAATAGAAAGAACTGAAAATGGTAAGCAGCGAAAATGCTCCGTCTGCAAATCAAATGCCAGAAAGCAATGCCGGAAGTGCAATGTAGGACTACACTTAGATTGTATGGAGATATGGCACAATAACTAAGATCTTTTAATTTCAGTAGGTTCAATAGGTTACTTTTTATTTTGTATTGCTTCTTAGTTAACCTTATATGGCTTTTTAGTTTGTAACAACACAAGTTTTTTTTGGTTTATTGTGGTTATAATAGACGTCATATGTAACACAATTAATTGTTTTATTTTACATCAGAAGTACCAAGAACCCCAAATGGGGACCTAAACAAAACTACTCAAAAAAGGCATGTAGAACCAAGTTTGATCGAAAATAACTTTTTTGGCGTTCATAACATTGCTCTTGGATGAAGTAATCCAAAAATCACTAAAATCAAAAATCTGGTACTTAATGGGTTAATACATGGACAGGCGATAGTGGAGTTATTTCTTTAACTGGATATGGAGTAAGCCTGTTTGTTATGTTAGTTCTTTTTCTTAAGACCTGCAGGATGACGTTACTCGTATCGACCAAACCTTAGGCAGTAATATTTACATTCGGTGCTATCGTAGAGAACAGTGTTGTGGATTTGGAAAAGAATGTCTTTCCAGCCTTAATATAGCACTTTTGTGTTATGTTTATGTTATCATCGTGTGCGTCGCTGTCTACAATTTCTAAATAATTAACTGGTAAACAGTTAAAACTGCAGGCGGAGAGGACGTAGTTTATCATTTTCTCGCGCTGTTCTTGTTTATCTGGCAGTTTGATTTGCATTCCGGTCAACTTTCTTGTATTTTTATTGCCCCAGAACACATATTGTAAACATTGTTAAACACAACACAACAGCTGTTTTGTAGACTATCTGTTAACTTGGTCCACATAGAAGCGATTGGCACAGAATAAAACGGTGCATCTTGTAAATACTGCTTGCTACTGTCCAGTACACTTAAACGGTCCTCCAGAGGGTCGAACACTTTACCTATCTTGTAATTGTATATTGTTGCTTCCAATCTTGTAATTCCGTGCTCTCTAGCCAAAGAAGACGTAAATGTTTCTTGCATCTGGACATTTAATAAAGTCAATAATATGGTTTCCGATTTCCTTGTTAACTCCTGGACTTGTAATTTGGCAAATAAAATTGTTATATATCTTAATTCTGCAATTCGAGTTCATCCATGTTAGACAGTCAATCCCAACTGTTTTATCGTTGTCTACAATCACATTACAATTTTCCTGGTACTCTCCTTGGAAGCAAAAGTTGTGATTAGTCATTAAGTAATCGCACATGTCCACCTTGTTAAAAATGCCAGCAAAGTCTTGTGTTATATCCAAATCCATAAGGTAGAAGTCATCAACTTGGAGCTGTTTTAATATTCCAGGTAATTCATCCAACAGAGTTTCCACTTTAACATCCGCCAACTCTACTTTGTATGGGATAGCAACTGGATTTTCATATTTTTTTCCGATTTTTTCCATTAGAAATTTTTTGTGTCCTTGTGCTGTTACTCCCATTAAGGAAAAATGGTAGTTTTGCTTTGACACCATGTCTACCCGAAACGAACTTGGAGAATTTACCACGTAAATAGTGGTTATATGCACCGCACATCTCCTTCTTTAGAAGTATGGAACGCCTCTTTTCTAAACTCTCTTCGCAGTCTGCTTGGTCATATATTTTAACTACCATAATGTTGTCACAAAACGGATCCGTAATCGGTATAGGCTGACTTAAATTTTTGCCACGGAGAAGTGTCTCGCCGTCCGTGTAGATAATGTCCCCTACATCGGTAATTAGATTGCCCGGGTTTTCTACCAACAACCACAGTCCGAACCGTTCGTTGGTTGGTTTAATTTTGTTCCCAAAAAGCTGAGGAAGGCTATACACTTTGGAGTAAGACATGCTTATTATTTGAGCTACCGCGAAGTAATGATCTGCTAGAGCTACTAAGCCTCTATGTATACATCCGTAGGTAGCGGACAAATTTTAATTTTAGAACATTACGTCACAAGCAAGTTTTCTGATTGGCGGAAATCTAGCACTGGAAATATTGTGCAATAGGGTTAAGAGGATAACCATTCTTATACGATAAGACTCGGATATCTTCGGACTCAACATCGAAAAGTAGCGGAAACACGGTAGCAAATTAAGCCATATACAATTTTCTAACTCGGATTTGATATATATATTTTTTTATAAAATTTTTAAATAAAAAGGGATGGAGACATTGCGTACGTCATACAGCAGACAGGTTGGTTCCTGTAAAATTCAGCGATGACGAATCACGACAAATAGTAATAATAAAACGTCAGCTGAGGGGCAACTCCTTCGATAAATATATATCAAATCCGATTTAGAAATTTGTATATGGCTTAATTTGCTACCGTGTTTCGGCTACTTTTCGATGTTGAGTCCGAAGATATCCGAGTCTTATCGTATAAGAATGGTTGTCCTCTTAACCCTATTGCACAATATTTCCAGTGCTAGATTTCCGCCAATCAGAAAACTTGCTTGTGACATAATGTTCTAAAATTAAAATTTGTCCGCTACCTACGGATGTATATATAGAGGCTTAGTAGCTCTAGCAGATCATTACTTCGCGGTAGCTCAAATAATAAGCATGTCTTACTCCAAAGTGTATAGCCTTCCTCAGCTTTTTGGGAACAAAATTAAACCAACCAACGAACGGTTCGGATTGTGGTTGTTGGTAGAAAACCTGGGCAATCTAATTACCGATGTAGGGGACATTATCTACACGGACGGCGAGACACTTCTCCGTAAAAAAATCTGACTCCGACTCCGACTCCTGATATTTTAGTAGTTTGAATCCGACTACAACTCCCGATTTCGACTCCGACAGTACTAGAACATTCACAACTCTCCTTCTCATCCCTTTTCATCTACCTGATAAACTTTAACTGCTCATGACGAATTTCACAAGTTTTGCGGAATGTGGTTGATTACTCCCCACCAAACTATAAATAACTCTAATTTAAATTTTATCCAATTAAGCGAAAGTGAAATTTTAAATTGTCTTTTAGAATTAGATTTAAAAAAAGGAGCAGGTCCCGATAAGCTACCATCCATGTACTTTAAAAAATGCCCATACGCAATGTGCGTTCCTTCAATAATTCTTTTTACCCAATCCTTAAAACTTGGAATTTTTCCAGAAAAATGGAAAATGTCATCTCACCAATTTTCAAAAGTGGTCAAAAAAATCTAATTAAAAACTTCAGGCTTATTAGCAAACTATCAGTTGTTGGGAAAGTTTTTGAAAAAATAATTTCTAAATATTTATTTGCACTGGTTACAGATATAATAATTCATGAACAACATGGGTTTTTTAAAAGTCGTTCTTTAGAATCTAACTTAATTACTTATACTAAATTTTTACATATCAGTTTAGATAATCAGCTACAGGTTCACGCGATCTATACCGACTTCAGCAAAGCCTTTGATAAAATGGGTCACTGCCTCGTCTTGCTGAGGTCGGCGTAGGTGGCACTCTTCTTAGATAGATGAGTCATACATCAAAATAGATCCCAGTTTGTACATGGTTTTGAGTCGAACAGCTTCTCAGTAAGTTCTGGTGTGCCACAGGGGTACCACCTTGGGCCGTTGTTTTCATTATATATATCAACAACACAGATTCTGTTTCAAAAACTCCCAGTTCTTACTGTACGCTGACGACTTAAAAATATTTAAACAAATTAAATATACCAATGATGATGTCAGTCTGCAAGGCGATATTAGAAATTTAGGCATTCTTTTAAGTAGAAATTTAACTTTTTTTATCAAGGTATATGTGGCAGATCAGGCACTGCAGTTCAGCGCCTGAACAAATACCTTGTGATTCCTGTATAACGTATTTACTCCCATATATATCTATACTACTTGTGTTGTAATAATAGTACAGGAATAACCATTTAATTATTATTAAATAGAGTTGTGGAATTCTGTGAGAATAGTGGCTTTTCCCTTAATTTGAATAAATGCTGTTCTATGACGATTACTAGCAATTTACAACCTATCGATTATCTGTACCATATAACAACGAAAATCTTCCACTGTAAATGAAATTCGGGATCTAGGTATAATTTTCGACAAAAAGTTAACTTTTGGAAGGCATATCGACTACTTGGTTAATACCAGTGCCAGGATGTTGGGTTATATATTTAGAAAATGTAACATTTTCAAACAGCCAACCAGTTGTTAATGTGTATAATCTTTTTGTGTTAAGTAGATTCAATTTCGGTAGTGTAATTTGGTCTCCTAGATATATAACATACATCAACAGGTTGGATAATATTCAAAATAAATTTTTATCATACTTGCATTATAAAAATAACATTGGAAACCTTCTAAGTTTGGTGGATAGGCGAACTATCAGCGATGTTATAATATTTTATAAAATTATCAATGGTGTCCGGAGATCATATCTCAATACATTTAAGTATACCTCAAAAAGACTGACGAAATTTTGAATTATTTCATTTGCCATTCCGATGAACTAACTGTTCCCAAAACCATCCGCTTTGTAGAATACTAAGAAATGCCAACCACTTTAGTAACACCATTGCTTTTACAATGTATCATGAACGCATTAAAATATAAATTAAAGTCACATTTTTTTCTAGTAATTAATTGTTGTTTGTATTTGTGCTTAATATATAAATGTTTAATTTTGTATTTCACTGTTTTCTGTTACACTTTTAAGTAGTCAGCTTTTTTCCGTACTTTTAAGTAGTTACGATACTATTGTTACTAATATATATAATATATTTGTAATATGCTTGAATATGTATTTTGTGGATGCTCATGTGGACTTCGGTGTGTTGCATCCCTGTGTTATCTAATAATAAATAAATAAAATAAATAATTATAATAAATTTCATAATTGCAATATTGCATGGACGGTTTCTAGCAACGTACTGCTTTCAAGTACAAATACAACAGAGTTTACAAACGTAAGTGAGGAAAAGGATTAAATTTTCTTTAGGAGAATACATTTCATGCAAAATTTCATAAACCTGCAAATGCGATGGTTATAGCAAGAAACCTTTTTACCTGCATACTAAACTAACAGTACTAACTACATTTCTTAGTAGATTAGTTTTTTAAGGGGTCATTTACTACCTGCCTACATAACACAAGTTAAGTGAGCCATAGAAAATTCAAATAGTCACACGTCTGAGCAGGGTTGAGCAGATTTAAATCAGTTGAACAATAATGAATCTAATGGAGTAATTTAATTATTAAACATTGATTTAAATATTTCTTATACTTTGCCAATCAACACAAAAACTACACAAAAGAAGTGCCCTTCAAAGATTGGCAATTATACAAAGCCACCATGAACAGTAACATATAAACAAAATACTGAAACTGTTTTAACTTTTAAAATACATCTTGAAAGAGTTGAAACATAAAATAAGGTGCACTATAAAAGTAAATTAATTTACGTATTGAATAAGAACAGTGCTGCCTGTGCACGATCTAGGCTTATTAAAAAGTACAAATATTTTGATACTAAAGTGAAAGAATTTGTGCCCTTATTTTATTTTGACTATATGCAATAATATTCGGCTGCTCCGATAAACATAAATACTCTGTCTCAGGGTGTTCGTAAATTAGAAATATTGGGTAGTGCAAACTAATTTTAGTAGCTCCAATTTACCTCGCATTTATTTGTGAACGCACCAAAACTACATTTGAAGTAGCTAACCTCAAAATTGACTTGCACACAAACGGTGTGCACTCGTATAAATCGCAATAATTAATTAAATCAATACCAAAATCAGCAAAATACCTCAGGTAAGCAATAATTATTCTCGCCTAGCAACAGTACTAACGGCTTTTGTTCTAGCATGACGTACAAGTGATGCCAAAATCATTGTTTTAGCTGCAAACGAATGGACAATTATCCTTTCAATCCTACAAATCTAATGACGCCATGTCAATTTCTGGGTTCTGGAATGCACTGGATAATCGGGAACTGCGGCAATGCGTAGCAGCACTCCAATTTGCAGGCCCCGGCAAATAAAAAGGCTCTGGACGATGTAAATGCGCAAAATACCTGGTTTGCAGATCCTTCCGATGCCGACCGCACCTCTCAGAGGACGCCAACGCGTTTTCTGGTTGCTAAAGGCCTGGTGACTCGAATCTCTGCACGTAGAGGGTTCCTCTAAATGTTGAAGGCACCAATCTGGCTCCAACTATCTGCTGCAGGGGGTATCGACTTCTCGAACGTAGCTCGTATCTGGACCGCACCTCCAGGATTTTATCGACGAAGAATCAGCACAAATTACACCACTGAAGACTGGCAAACTGGTTCCATTTGCGCCCAACACTTTTCTGCGAATAAAACCAACACTTGCACTAAATAAATAATGCGTTTTTATTACAAAAAATAAAAATTCTGGGAGCTGATGTAGAACAATGTTAACAGCTTAGGCAATTCAAGCTCTCACTGTGGTTATAAACAACGGAAGTTCTGGTATTTTAGCAACATATCACCACAATTGTTAAAGGAAATAAGTTTTTATACTTAAAATTAACTTATAGAATAAGGTTTGGGTAACAACATACATCTTACAGGATAAATACGTGTTTTTCTAAGGTTGTATGAATTACACTTCATACTCTGCTCTTTCACTGTATTTTTACCGCACTGTTATGTTCTGTAGTCTATTATGCACTTAATAATGTCCTTCGTTCTATATCTTTGCTATTCGTAGGTTGCTCTTTTGCAACATTTCTTGTCGGTTGCTTTTTGCAACTTGTCTAATCCTCGTACTGCATTGCTATAACCCTTAGTTACTTTGCCATTCTGGTCCTAGCTTTCTGACCACTATAATTCTCATAACTTTGTACCTGTGCAAACCATTTCGTACAATAACCACATGATACTACAACGATAACGCTACCATCGGCAGATACAATCTAACTGCATTCGCACTTCCAAAATCTCGTCCAAGAACATACCCTTATGAACTAGCATTTCATATTACTTTTGCTTCAATTTTTGAAACTCAGCTGCACCAATCAGTGCATTTATCTCAATAAAAGTAAGCTAAGCTTGCACTAATTAAATAACTAATTCTGTTCCGGTTGACTTTTAATGAATTCAAGTTCAATTGGCAAGCATAATTTTGATAGCACAAACCATTGCATATAGAAAAACCGTTCTACTGCGCTGTACAAAGAGCCGTCGGCATTTTAAATAGTTTGGTAGGAATTTAAATTACAAGCGGTGACCACACTGGTTCTAGAACACACTTTGCTCACTCGTGGATATATGAATTAACATATTACAGTGCACTTACATTTCCATAAACTGAAACAATTTTTGGCTCCGCTAATTGTTTCGCCAGTTATTCATTATTTCAGGCTTAACCTGTATATTTTTAGTTGAATATAAATCCTTTGCATTTCAAATTTTTAAATTTTCCAAACCAGCGGATTTTGTACCTGGTTCGAGTTCTTTCTTTCGCGCGGTGAACTCTCGACCCGCGCTATCTCTTATCAGAGTGCGAGCCTTCCTCTCGGATCGAATGTTCGTACCTCCCACTTGCTATTTTGGCCCGCCGTGACCGGCGTGGTTAATTATGTTTGCTCAAGTCAAATTACGTGCGCTCAATTAATTTAATGAGCAGTGTGTTTCTAAGGGCTGACTATGATCAGGTACGATGGCGCTTTTCTGTGTTATTATTCGCATAGTAATACATTTCTTCTTAGCTCTTTATTACTAGTTTCAACCACGAGTTTTTCTCGGAGGCCAAGCCGCTAGCCTTATCGCATTTTCGACACCTGCTGGCGCTCTGCTTAGTTGCTGCCGTTCGAGGGTGCCTTTGCTATAATTTGCATCCACGGCGATTTCCATTATGGTAGCAATTCACGAACAGCTTATTTTGAACCGAAGGGTGTAGCTATCCCGGCCGGCGTTTGCCTGTTAGCCGTTTATGAGCGTTGGAGAAGCGAGGTTAGATAGCTACTCCGGGATTAAACATCAACTTATCTTCAATACCTAGATTTACATTTATACAGTTTAAACCCGTCAATATTTAAAATTTAAATGCATACGTTCCGCAATTATTAATATGTAATGTTCAATTTCATACTGCTCTTGCTTTTTACATTTGAATTTTTATGCTTATATTTAAATATGCTCAGCATTTAAAGTTGCAATTTGATGTATTTCGACCCTCTGTAAAGGTACAGTCACGCTTTTTATCTTCAATGGCCTAACAGAAGGTTTTATTAATGACTGTGATAAGCTTATACCACGAATGATTTGTTGGTAAAGTTATTAAAATAACCCGAAAGGGGTTTTTGATTTTATGCGTGTCGCAACCTACAGTTAACGTACACACTTTGTTATAACAATATTTGCATTTTAATTATTCTGATAATTATTACTGACACTTCAAGACTTTTCTTATTTACTAATTAAACGCTAGTCACTTGCAGTTATTTCCTCTTATTATTTGAAATCTTTTGATTTCTGGCGCCCATTTCCTTTTCTTTTTTGATGACATTTCAAGGTACACAGCTGATGATTTGAACCTACGATCCAAGGCTGCCGAAATTTAGCTAGGGCCATCGCGGTGAGTAACGAGCTTTCAGAGCAGCCGTGGTGTATAACTGTAGGGCGGTTGATCTGCGATTTTACTACCATTGCTTAATTTTATTAATTATAGCAGGTCGGCTTCTTTATTGTTTGAAAACTAACATAATAAAAAGAAAAATCGATTTTATTAACCCTGAGTCTGTCTTCAAACAGTCAGTACTACAGTCGTTCAAATAGCTTGTTAGCTTTTGGTGTTTAAACATTTTTGTTGTAAAGTGGGAGTCGGAGTCGAGTAATTTATACGGACCCCGACTTCATCCAAAAGTTTTGACTCCTCGACTGCGACTCCCGACTCCGACTCTCTTGGTAAATAATGTATAGGTTCAAGTAATTTTAATTCCACCAACTGGGGGCGGGCAGCTATAGGGACCTTGCATCCCTCTTCAGTCAAGAACGGGAGTTATGGGACGGGTGAGAGAAGGAGGGTTGGAGAATGGTAGAAATGCCAGGAAAGGTGGAGAAATACTGCCCCAGTATTTGCCTCAGAGAAAGTACTCTTGTTGACTCAGGAAAACTACCTAAAACCTGAATCAGAGCAGACGTTCGCGGAATCGAACCCATGAACTCCCGAATGGGTAAGTAAATGTGCTAACCATTAAACTACAGAGCTCGGTGTTTTCTCTTGGCAATTGTCTTGCTTTTATACGGTCCGAGGAGCTTTTCTTTTGTGTCATACGACGTAGCCGTTTTCGTGGGAGATGCGTTGAGGTGTCGTTTTCCCTGCTTTCCGGAAATCGGCGGTCAACATCTCGCTTACTTGGTTATGGTTGCACTTCGAAGTTTTATAATTTCAAAAATGTATTTTATTAATGTTAATTTCAGAAACTTCTTAGACGTACAGTACCGTAAATTTCTTACGGGTATTTGTCAAATACATTGTAGTGAAGTCCATGTATACAATATTTGATCTGGCAGTTTGTGGTAAGTGTTTGCCATTACTATTTGCTGTTCTTGACAGAATTGTAAATTGAAATTCACTAAGGGCCGGTTGCAGAAAGCAATGTTAAGTCTGCTGTTAGCTAACGTGACGTCAAAGTGAACAAAAACGAATCAAATCTCAAATGTTTATGGTAACTAATACATTAGTAACCAAATTTGATGCGATTTTGTTCACTTTGACGCGCGTTAGCTAACACCAGACTTAACATTGCTTTCTGCAACCGGCCCTTAGAAACACTTGCTTCTAATCATTTTGTTTTCAATTAGGCTCTCGACACACAAATGTCATTTAACGGACCATTCAAGTTTGATAACACGAAGTTACAATAAATTATAACATTATACCGGGTGTCCATTCTCAAAGTCGAACATAGGGAATTAACATTAGTGCATTCACTCGTTCTTCATAGAATAATTCATTATCTGTAGATAATTTAACAGACGTAGCATAGAAATACCTGATTTACGCCAACTAATTACCAATTTTTTTGACAAAAGCCATCGAACTTGAGAACACGGCATAGCATATTTAAAATTCTCAAGTTTTAAATTAGTATTTTAAATAAAAACCGCATCTTGAATATTATATTGGTATTATTTGATGCGTAATAATTTTATCTTTCCATTGATACCATTACCTTCCCTGTAAGTGAATTGGCGAGCAGGAATCGGCAAACGTTTAATACAATGTTCATCGCCTATGTTCGACTTTGAGAACGGACATCGGTATATCACAATCCTGCTACTAAACTAGATTTTAAAGCTTTGGAGTATTAAATTACCTCTCCTAATTGGATATCTTTGTAATTACCAATACAATCGTAATTACACATTCTTATGCAAATTGAATGCTGTACAACTTGAATATGGCTTAAGTTCACTGTTGTGTAGTAGGTGCTTCACGAAAATAATATTTAAAGATCCCATTATGAATGCGACAATGGAATAAATTAGAAATTTCTTAGAATTTTTTCTTAATATAGATTTGTCATCTTGTGATGACTAATTCCAATTGTATTCATCAGATATCTATGTTATATGCTTTTAACACCTAAAACTATTTTTAACAAAAAAATATTAATTATTTAAATTTCCTGACTCAGAGCTTTCGGCTTAGCAGAATATTACTCATTTTTACAACTCTAAGTATATAGCTTGGATGTGCACCATAAATTACAGCTACAGGATTATCAACAAATTACATTTTGTTTAATTTCGTTGCCTATTCGTTTTAGATTGCCGATTCCCAAACAGTTATCATATCAGAACGGATTTACAGAATATCTGAAGTTTTCTTAATTATTGCACTTTTAGAAAGTATTTCAGGGAATGTGGAATGTTGATTTATAGAAGCAGGTCTTAAGTTTGCGAATTTACTAAAAGATTGGAAGTTGTGGCAGAAATGAAAAGATAGAAGGTTCATATGTGAGCAGGGAAGTCCGGCTAAACTTAGCACTTACGTCAACGCACAGTAATGAACACAGCACGAGATTGGTAACTTTATTAAAAATCAAATAACTTGGGCTAACTATTATTACACCACCCCTTTTGTAGGAGATTTAATGATAATAACAACTAGTGATATCTACCCTGTTTGCTTAATTCACAGAAGTAATATCAATAATAATGTATATAATTCTCACTTACCTTGTTGCTTTCAACTGAATCATATATTGACATATATCATACTTTCATAATTGACTTTGAAATTATGTCATGTTTAAATATACCTCGGCTAGCCAGCTTATTTAGCAATTGAGACTCTCTGTACTTCCCAGCTGAATGAGTTAATGTCAAATATAACTGTATTAATGAATTGTACCTTGAATAACCAAATAAATATCAATTTGATTATTTAAATCACACTCTTAGTACTTGAGTTTGAATCTAATTAACTGTTATAGTGTATTAAACGTTTGAATTGACATTACAAATAATAGTCAGATTAAAGTTGTCAAATTATTTACTTAAATGAAAGTTCCAATAAATGAGGTTAAATACTTTTCCAAAAATAACTAAACCCAAATGATAAATTTCTAATTATACAGATCGAAACCGTCGAGTACTCAATCACCATTAATTTAGACACTTAATCACTACAATTCTCTAATCTAAATACAAGTTTTAAATTCTAAATTTGCCGTATCCAAACTGTTACTATAATACACAACCCTCAACAGCCGAACACGTACATTCGATGTGGTTCTAATATCAGTTTCACACTGATCGAAGTCGTCAAACACCTACTTGGAGATGATGAGGACCCATAAAAGCTCGTTGTAGACAGACTTGACCGTTTAATATTTTCTATAAACGGTATTGCAGCATGCCCACACACACACACTCACTAACAGATGGCTGTACACAATGACCACTTGAAATGGATCTATAAACTCTCCAACTCACTAATGAGAAGACTAATATTGACCCCTTGGTCAGTATTTGATCGTGCAGAAGGCTCAATCTACTAACACGTATCAAATTGCAATATATCCTCAACAATTAAAGGTATTATTCGACCTTTAATGTGATATTTTGACTGATAATCTTAAATTATAGAAACTTTTCAACCCTTGTAAACAACCTCTGGTTGCTAATATTTACTGCCACCCGTTATTCTCTTACACTTGTTATCACATGATACCCTTTTGATATCTTGATATTAATGAAAATAATTAAGCATACTCACAGCATGCTACATTACAGTTATTCCCCCCAATTTTTCATTTAAAAGATCTCAAACGAGCTTTTATGTAAAAATTGATATTTGTCTATTTTAAATTATTTACAATTAACCTTAACTCATTTCAAAAATATTAAACTTCTAAAATTAACCTTGTTAACCAAGTTACTCTGTATTAACATTCATTATTAAGGTACCCCCATGACATAACTTCTTCCAATTAACCATTTTTATCTACATATTGTGAATACTATAACCTGATTTACTACATATTGAATATTCTCAAGATAATACATCTTAAATTCTAAGCATTTTGGGTATACTATACCTATTTTCTCCAGGATAATTAGAACATAGGCATTTTCCCCTACTTCCTTGACCACTTCATATGGACATTCATATAGTAAAAAGAACTTCTTAATCGATTTATCCTATTACTGACGATTGTACGTGATTTCGCACTAATACTAAATCGCCTCTCATGAATTTATAGGACGTTCCACATTCATATCATGTCTTCGTTTTCTTCTTAGAGCTTATAAAAACACTTCATGTGTCGGATACATTTCTCCTATTAAATGTTTATTTAATTGTTGAATTGTTAAAGTTGGTTCTGTTTCAACTCCACTCCTTCAACATTCATGTATTGCGTTTCATTATTTGTTTCTTTTAGATCATTCAACACTAAATTCAAATCTTTTGTAATGTAATGATTCGCTTAACTCATTGTATTTTCTAATAGTATCTCCTTTATCTCAAACCTTGTTTCATCTAGTATATTTAAATTAACTGTTGATATTAACTTCATTCATCGATACAATTTATCTTGGTTAGAATTATTTTAAAATAAACTCACTCAACCCTTGTCCTGCATCTACAAATTTCATTATCTTACTGTTAAAATTCAAATTAGTTTTAACCTTGTACATCCAATCCATGCCTAAAAGGATGTAGTATTTAATTGATTAATAATTAAAAAACTATATTATGTTTTGAACTTCCCATATTATCCAACATTAATGCCTGCATTTTGACTTTCTAATTCCCCAGTGACACCTTGAATTGTTAACACCCACTGAAG
>OW679198.1:156158983-156313238 GCA_940337035.1 Agriotes lineatus | reverse complement strand
AAATGGATCACTCTTGTAGAAATTGCATTAAATGAATTATTTCGCGCCCAACTTGGGTGCAGAACGCTAGTGATATCTATAATAAATTTCATTTGTTCCTCACTTGTAAACATCAGTTCATCAAGTCACTGTATTCACCTTGAAAACGTCTCTTAACTGGCTAGCCTGTGAAATTTTATAGGCTAGCCAGTAAAATTTTACACCCGTGCTCATAGATAAATGATAAGAGTGCAAGCCAGAGTTGTCTCCCTTAGTATGTGTCATATTGATGCATTTAGTTGCTTGTCAGTTTGACATTGTCAATAAATGGTAAATTTATAGTTATTTGGAAGTGAAGAACAAATAAAATATTCAACAATACACGCACGGTAACGGGTTTTACTAGCTCCAGAAGCTGACTGGCTCGCCAGTCATATCCTTCTGTCCGCCAGTAAAAACCCTTTTACCAAGCTAGTAATGTTAAATACTATAACTAGGTTAGTGTTTTATGGTAACATCCTTTTCAACTGATGAAAAAACTAATCTGAAAAGACTTAAATAATTATTATTTCAAGTTTCAAGCGTTAGCCCATTGAAAATTGCTGATCTAAAACATCAAATCTGAACGCAATAACAATTTTCCTAAGAAATGTACATTTAAAATACATTAGTAATACTGATACAAGAATAAATGGTGGAGGGGGTTTCCAAATGGCAAAACATCCTGCATTATGATCCGATTGATTTTTATTCATAATTATTTTTTTCGCGACTTAAATTTTGGTTCGACATTACGGTGAGCAGCGTTTGAAAATGACCAACCCACGCGGCGGTTAAATCTCAAAATGTCAGTTACAAAACCCGCCAAAAACGAAGCTGTAGATTTACTGATACTGTGCTGCTATGTGTCAATCTTCCGTCGTCACTTATCGTAATCCTCCTACCCTGATGATTCCTTTCTCATGAGTCATGTATGAACAATTTGTTCGATGTCGCAAAAGCTCCATTGATGTATTCTGTGCCCGGTGTTCCCCTATCCGCCAACTGGGGCGCGCCCTTTAGGGGTAACAGGTTCCGCCGAGACATATATATCACAAGAACGACAGACGATAGATGAACGTGAGGCTTTTAGAGTGGAGATCCCGGCTAGGGCGAAGAAGCAACATGCCAACACTAAGATGGGCCCACGAAAAAGAGAATAGGATTATTATGGCAGTGGAGGCTCGTAGAGAACTTTGATAGTTGAACCAACACAACGTAAAATGCATTTTCTACCCCCTGACAAAAACAGATTCCGACATCACGATATTAAAATATAAAAAAATTGCATCTCCACTGTTTGATAGGACTGACGTATATTATTTTAAGCTGTGTGACAATTTATCAGTAACTTATGAGTATAAGAATATAGATCACAGTATAATTATATAAGTAACCGTCTTCAGACGGTATTGGCAGTTTCCGAATATGCTCTGCGGGTATGGCGTTTCTCATCAGTCACTCTACGTGCGAAAGTTGTAATCAGAAATTCGACACGCACGCTATCGCAGCCGGGTTAGAACGATACTGCTTGAGGCTTGAGCCTATGCTGACGTGGCCCCGATTCAATACTAAACAACATACCTTTGCAGCTTTTTCGTTAGCCCCTTTTCCTCTGCTGCAGTCTATAAACTGTCGAAAAGCTGAGCTGAGCCTTCAATGCGTAAGCGAAAATATTCATGAAATAAATTGTTTCGTGCTTTGAGCTTTAAAATAAGAAGAATAATGAGCAAGTACGAAAAACGTTTCTTTGGGAATAAAAAATCTTGACTGAAAGAAAAGTTGTCGGTGTTCGACACGGTTTGAGGCCAGCATATTTTTTGAAAATTTGAGCTAGGTCAAGGTCAAATTCATTTTTCATCTTGCAAGCTCCGGTTACATTTCTGTGCGTATTTGTGTTTGTATCTGAAATGTTTACCATCACTCATTATCTTACTCCTGATAAATCTATTATGAAAACTAACTTCGTAATGAGAAGCTTAAGGTTAAGAATTTTACTTTTTGTCGAGAAAAGTTTCCCTCCCTTGCAAAAGAATTTCGCCTCTGGAGTGGTTTACACGTTGAGTTACCGGGCTCAGTCCTCCTGATGAAGACCCTTACGAAAGTGGGCGAAACGTTGAGTTCTTGGACCTCAATTATGATCCGGTCCCATCCCGAAAGTCGTTTGTAACTTAACATGCAAAATGTGTAATTTTACGAACATGTATACATTATTTTGGAATTATGTTCACGAAAATACGTAATTATCGGCTGCTACATGTTGATACAATAATAATATATGATTTTGGCATAATGCATTGCAAATTTTAATTCGGCCACATCGGTTGCTGGCATATTTGTTACTATAGTCCTTACAAGTTAGCTAACATATGCAGAGCCATTCCTCACGGCATATTTAGAAAAACAAGTTTTACAAACAAATGATCCGTTCCGCCAAATTCAAGGTGTCGAAGTTAACCACACAGCAAATACTTTTGAACAATTTCAGAATGGTTGGAAACGTATTTTTTTTATATCAACTGACTTTAAAATTTTATATTTTTTAAATGGTCTATATATGCTGAAAAGATCTTTGCTAATTTTCTTCCATTATATCAGCCGTTTCCCAGAAACGTCGAGCTAACGTCCAGGAACAGTAGAAAATCGAGAAATTCAAATCAAGTTCATTTTTTTCTATCACTGACGTGAATAATTTGAATGTTACGTTTGTTAAAAAGGCAAATTAATTTTATTCTTATTTCCCAGAAGGTACCTTCATTTTTTAAAGTATACACCAACATATTCAGTTATAATATCACAAGAGCATCAAAAATAATCGATTATTTTCCGAGTAACGAGACGTAATCTGCGAAAACCACGAGAGCGCAGCTCGAGTGGTATTTTAAGGATTACGTCGAGTTACGAGTGAAAAATAATCATTATTTTCGATTACTCGAGTGGTATTCGTTACGATTATATAATGAATAGACCGATAATAATGAATTATTTTATTTCTTAGATTGGCACTGTTTGTGTTAGTGGCACTGTTTATGTTGGTGGCACTGTAAGTCTATGTCAAATTCGACGTTATCAGGTTAGGTTTTGCGTCAGTTTGTGTCAAAACTGACGCAAAACCTAACCTGCTAACCTCGAATTTGCAATAGACAGTTATTACATCATGGCTCTAGATTATAATTATCCGAAACACCGAAGTGAGAATATAATTCATGTATCACGCGACGCTATTTCAACCAATGAGGGGCATGCAAATGCCTAGTTACACATTATCACAGCGGTAGTAATTTATTTTCGTAATTGTTTTACGGGTGATCATAAATAGTTGTGATTTTTTTCTTAGGTTGGTACTGTTAATGTTGGTTACCCTGCTGTCAATTTTAAGTCCGTGTCGAATTCGACGTTAGCAGGTTAGGTTTTGTGTCAGTTTGTGTCAAAACTGACGAAAAATCTAACCTGCTAACTTCGAATTTGACATAGACTTAAAATTGACAGCAGGGTAACCAACATTAACAGTGCCAACCTAAGAACAAAAGTAAATATTTGATGTTTTGCATTTCATTCAATATATTCTCTTTCCAAATATAATTCGTGTAATGATTAATGACCGATAATTTTTTACTCGTTAAAACCGAAACAGCAAATTTAACTCGTGCTACGCACTCGTTAAATTTAGGTTCCGGTTTTAACTCGGGAAAAAAATCATCGATAATAATCATTCCACTTGTTATATTACAACTGATTATACCACGTAGTCAAGGGTATATCCGTTTATCTATACCTTGAAACTAAGTAAAATTCTAATTACTATTGGCCAAATTTATAATGAGTTGTATAATCATAGTTACACGATTGACAGTCAAATTTCACTGCACAAGAACGCAAAAATTTGTGCCGATGTATTCACCAATCATTCTTAATGGATTCGAGAATAATGGCATAAAGGCACTATCTAAACGACATTTTAGAAACGAAGCCTTTTCTAAAGTTTCCACAACTTAAGTGGTAGCTAGTCCGGATTGATAACATAGAGCCGCTAAGTATTTTAATATTTATTACAGTTTTTTAGGGTCATTTGTATCGTACAAGTATCGTACAAAGCGCCACTTAATAGACAGTCACATCCAAATTTACTGTGGTTGTTCGTGTTATATTCTTGTTATATGTTTGTTAATTTACTCAGTATCACACATTTACTTACGAGAGCAGCACTGATTTGTGGGGCACATTAATCTTGATATAAAGTACTACAACTACCATATACGGTAATGGACTATTACCGTACAGATCAGTTATCACTTAGTTACCAGCCTACTTTTGTATATGTAAACAAGGGCTTAATATTCTGCAACCGCTGAAATATTTTCCTACATTTGTAGTCACGAAACAATTGAACGTATTAAAAAAGTTTATATAATTTGGTTTGGTGCGTCTATATTTTTTATAATATAAGAAACATGTTTTTAGAGATCTGTGGATGCTATTTACATCGATTGTTAACATGTTTTAAAATCGATTCCTCGGCTAATTATCTCAAATAAAACAAACTTATTACTACTTGGATACATTTGGCGACCAGCTGTTCAGGAAGACGGCGTGCAGTTGTTTAAGTACCAAAAAATGATTAAAAACTAAAAGGCGCCAACGAATTTTTACCAATTAACGACAAGTGTATTCAGGTATTCAACTTCATATACTCAAGTAACGCATAATTTCCTGAAAAAAAAGCTCATATCACGCACAGGTAGCAGTACCAAATACCAAAATGCTAATATCACAGTATATAATCACAGATATATTTTGTTAGCTAACTAGGCAACCCACTATGTCTAAGTAAAATTTAAGAATTTACATTTTCCGGTTAAAACGTTTCGCACTGATTTTTATTTTTCACACCTAAAGATGTTACTTGTATTTAGTTTCTCTGATCCATGTTTAATATTTATTACGCACGACCAAGCAAAATTGGTCACTTTATATCCTATTTTTGAGGTCGTAACGTATCACCCTACACCCCAAGGCCATAAAGTACCTTTCATAATACCTGCATGTTATTGTACTGCCTGTTTGATCGAAATATGACCCATAATAGTCAACGTCGTTACAATTTAACAGTAACGGCCGTTATAACCGTTGCTGCACTACCACAGTACGAGCATTGTTTTAATTTATTTGAAACGAATTTGTAAACATCCGTTGCTAAACTAGGTACTAAAGTACGTGCGAGACTCAGGTTACTAGTAAGTTTTATATTATTTATATCAAAATCACATATTTTAAATTCGGCCATTTTTAGTAGATATTACGAAAACTGTTAAACAACATACGGCCGATATTACATATAACTGACTCGGATAATTTATTAGCTTCGGCCTGATCGGCCTCGGACACAAAATTTATCCTCGCCCGTTATATGCTCAATATCGTCCTAATAGCGTTATAGTATATTGCATTACAAGATCGGTAAGTGCCTTAGAACAGGCCGAAAATAGTTAGAAAAACGAGTCCCGAAGGGCCGAGTTTTGCTATTTTTTGAGGACCATTCCAGTAAGGCGCTTAACGATCGAGTCTCGTGTAACATTTTTGGCGCTATCAACTAATAAAATAAAAATTTCGTTGAATACGACAAATATTGTTTGCCTAAATAAAGTACGTGATAAAAAATATATAACAGTCGTAGGGCCGTTATTTATAAGGGGCTCGTTATTTCGTCGTCATACCAACCAACAAGAGTACGGGAAGTTGGTAGGGCAAAACATACTATTACGAGCCCGCTTAGTGTCTTGTTTGTAAGTTTGACAAGCAATGACATGGTAGGTTGAAAAAAAAATTTAAAATATGAATCTGGTTTTAATTGTGAATATTCCGGTATCTACAAAATAGTTAATTATGTACCAAGGGTATAAGAAGGCGTAAAAATTAAAGCCAAAGGCGTTAGTTATGCACGAGATGTACAGACCGGAATATTCACAATTATAATTTTTATAAATTTTGGCAACCTACGATGGCATTGCTTGTGAAACCGACACGCAAGACACTAAGGCCGTAAGTGAGACATTACACCCTTAAAAAATAAGGTATAAAGTGACCAATTCCGCTGGGTCGTACATAAAATGTATGCACCTCGTACATAACTAGCGTTTATGGCCCTTGTCGTATTTGCAGGTACGCATTGGGCTCCAAATTTAACGCCCCATTATATTTAGGTATCGAGGACGAAATCAATATATTATAGCACGAATAAATGTTTCAGTATTTTGGCTGCAGACTACTGCGTCATCGTTGTGCTGGCGCAGTGAATTTTTGGTGTGTTATGGCTTTTATGCAGATTGTTGGTGTTGGTATACTACATTGTTGGTGTTTTTTATACTGTTTAGTAACTTTATGAGGCCTCGGTCTATAAGAGCCATATTACGCCCGCTATCAAGGACCAATAAACAAGATTATGGTTCCAAAATGAAATAAATAACTGTTGCAGTTTCTGTGCAACGTATATTATGTATTTAAATAGTGTTCATTTAAGTAGTAAAAATATTGTTATTAAAATATTCACGCGCCCCCCCTGGGGATCGCGACCACCAGGTTGAGAAGCCCTGATTTAAAGCTGCAAAACAATAACTCTTCAGCCGGTCGCTCGCCGCCGATTTTAAGTGCATTGGACTCAACGATACTTCAGAGTTATGCAGTTCTGTACGACTGACGCAGAGGGTTTTAAGTACCATCACGCCTACGTTTAGCTCCCAGCACTACTTTAACCCTGATTATGCCAACTGCAATGCTAGCAAAATGTTAGTTTGTATAGGCACATAAACAAAAAAAACGACTCAATTTAGTTAAGCTTCACCAATATACCACTTTTGATCTAAACTATGTGGGGATGGCTAAACCACAAATTCCTGGCCTGAAAATTTAGCTTATAAAAGTAATGCATATAAATAATATTTTGTTGTAAACAGATACGTAGAATCAGCCTTTGCTCACAAAGAATGGTGGTAAAATTAAGCAGCTAGTTAAGACCTGCTTTCATAAAGCATGGCGCAGTTCATTCAGTTATTTTTTCTGTCGTAATAACACTATACAGGGTGCTTCCTAAGTACGTGTCATTTTAAAACAAAACTTCCTATCACCATGGGCTCGCAAGTCGAAATATAGGGTGTTGAAGTTGAGGGAAAACATTGTAAATTTTTGAAAACGCGGTGAGATATTTATTATAAAAAATTGCTGTTTATTTATCAAGTATGCTACTATAAAATTTACGATATTATTTTAGTTGTGAATTCACAATGTATGATAATATACAAGATAGTTGGCACCACTTGGTTAAATTTTTCTAATTTGTACTTAGCACAGTCGATTCTAACATGAAAATTGGGAGCACTTTTTGTGAACTTTTAATCAAACACATAAACACAAAACGAATTTGTAATTAACATCCGAAGCGTTTTCAAAATTAACAAAATTTACGATTTTTCTCAACTTCAGCAATCTGGTTTTCGAAAACGAAGAACTTGCGGAACCACGTTGATAAGAACTTTTTCTCTCAAAAGAAGCCAAGGAGCATACCAGAAAATTTTATACACATACTTAGAAAACACCCTGTGTAACCAACATTTTAAAAATATGGTTGCTTTCAGATCTGTGTTGTGACACCCATGTTTCATCCGCTTCATCCACACATAAGAGCAAAAAATACAATCTCAAAATATATACAAAATTGTTTAAAAAAAACTATGAAGCAGAAGAATGTTTTAATGAAACGCGCTTTGATATAGTACTATATAGTAAATCCAGTTAAATAGTTGTTTTTGTCTGCATATTTTAGGCACACACTGTACCATAATTTACTAAGTTTCAAACAAAAGAGATATTTTATCAAGGATACAATTTTCTGCGAAATTAACTGCAAAAATAACATCTTGAGACACGCTGTATACAAACTTATTTAGATAATTATATCAAATAACGTTAAATAATGTACCTACAGCCAAACCACTCACAACAAAAATTAATTTTAATTTTCAATAATTATAAAAACGAATGCTTTGTATCAACATCATAAAAATACCAAGGCCTGTATTCCCAGATACTGTTCTAAGCCGCCTTTCATATTTCAGCATTTTCCTCAAATTTTTGCTTTGCCGCCTCCATTTCGCATATTTGCACCAGAAAATTCTCCAATTAGCAGCGCGGCGAATTGCACGGGACTTTTACTTTGATACGTGCCTTAAGAAACGTGTTTTTCAAGCAACTTTCACTCGCATTTCTGCAATCAGGTAGTCTAAATGTTAGTCAAGGCTAAGTGCAAGTATAGGTGACCAGAACAGTGAACGGTAAACAAGACTGGGATTGTTTTTTGATAGTGCCGTTTTGTGGGGCTGTGAAATTAGTGGCGTCCCTTCGTGTGCTCCTCGTGGTTGCTGGATAGCAGGTTTAGAGAAATCAAGAAAGGAACGGGCCTGCGGCGACGGCGACATGCAGCCATACTGACCCAATTTCTTAGTAAGTGTACTGCAATTATAATACAATTTAATCGGTGCACAAACGTACCTATAATGCATAACAGTCATTATGTACATTCCGGAATTAGAACCTTAATGAACTAGGTGGAATGAACATTTTCAACCACCAGATGTGTCGAGTCGAGTTCAGTTTCAACTTAGTCTTTTAGTATCTGAAAAAAGGTTACTTAACAAAGGGCCGCACTTTCCATAAGTGTGCCTAAAAATTGTGAATCTAGAAGATACCATTTTGAGTTTGGATTACCAAGATCACCGCCAAAAATGTACGCATTTGCATATCCATAAAAAAAAACAAAAAACTTGTGAGTAAATTTTTGAATTTTCTAACCCCACCAATATATTTAAGCATCTTAGCAACACAAAATCTCAGTGAGTCCCTTATAGAACTTTCATAGATTCTGCTACCCCTGTAAGAATAGATCGCAGATAATGACAAAGTGTAGGCAAATTTCGAAACAAACAGGTTTTTACAAATTTTGATTTTTAAGAACTACTGCCATCTGTGGGCCATTCGTAACTGGCATGTTCAGGTTCACCAATCAGGTTTACTTCACCTTCGTAGTTTTTTTAAAATGTTTATAGTTCACGTAATTCCGAAAGTTTCCTATATTTGCCTACACGAAATAAATTGTTACCGTTTTTTAGCCTTTACTAGCATATGGGGTATATATATACCTGGAGTCTTAATAACACGCACAATATACAATGATAATTATAATTAAACTTGTAATAAGAACTATTTTCTTAAAAAAAACAGCTGGCAGCTGAAAACTTTCCTTTGCCATAAAACGGATAGCACAAAACCTCACTCAATATTAAAAGTGAATATTTTAGGTGGAAATCATTAAACTGTACTAACAATACTAAATCCTAAATAAAATTTCTAAAGTAACAAAATTTGATTGAAAATGAAAGGGGTTAAAACGGACGTCTTGAAATACGAGTATATAAAATTAAAAATCTGCGTTTTCAACTTCTAATCAATTCCACTGCGTGACACAGATTATAATCATCTTCAGTCAACATATATTGCATAAAAAACCAGTAATCAAATCTCGTTTCAGTTACATACAACAGTTGTCAAAAATATTCAAAGGTTAAGAGTTGGACAGCACCGCAGACGCAGATTATTGGCCCTGAATTTGGTATTTATGTCTCTCTAACAAATTCTTCACTTCGGCAAAAAGGTTAAATATTGCGCATGCAATGAAAATTCTTGTTTAATTGCGAATTACACAGTATGAGGCATTACTTACACTCATATGTTTATTTGGTTAAGAACAGGGCGATAAAAAAAAATAAAGGCTACTCAGGGTGGAATTTTAATAATCCCTCAAATATTTATGTGTTAAGATGATGAATAATAATAATCGCCCTAAACTTCATGACGGTAAAACTTCATAAATGTTGTTGAATTAATGGCATTATAAAAAAATGTTGGTACTGTTAATTTAAATATAATAAAAAACTCTTTGTGAAAAGCTTTTGAAAACCCCACGTACAGGGTGATCCTAAAATGCATGATACAAAAATAAATCCCCTATTTTATAAGGGATCCCAAAACCAGTTCTAATACAAACATTGTCCCCAAAAGCCTCATTATCGAGATATTTACATTTTTTTGTAGTAAATACCAGTGGCGGCTCGATATAAAAAAGCCAAGGAGCCATGGCTCTACCTACCATAATCAGTCATTCAGGATTTTTTAAATTCTGAAATAATAGTAATTTATTATACAAGACGATAAAGTTAAATTTTATCCACGAGTGAATCGTTTAACGTCGAGACGAAGTCGAGACGTTAATGATTCAAGAGTGGATAGAGATAACTTTATCGTCGTGTATAATACAATATTTTTTTCTATAGCAAGAACTTTAACAATTTCAAAAGAAAATAATGACAGTCAATCACATTTCAAAATGTCAGTAGCTAGATTGGGTTGCTACGATAATACTAAGCTGTCATATTTAATTTAAACAAAAGTTAGAAAATTAAATTACTTTATCTATCCTTGATGTTAAAGTGCTACTTTATCTACCCTTGCTGTTAAAGTAAAACTTGACCTTTTGTTTTGAGTTGATAAAAGCACACTTTAACATGTGCTATAGAAAAAACACATTTTTGTACTTATATTTTATCATCATTCTCAGTTTAAAGCTAAAACAAAGCATGAGTAATTTTTATTTCACGAATATAAACTCCCTGTACGATGCAAGACAAAAAACAGGAACAGTCATGTTGTGAATGTGACTGGTATTTGTAAGTTATTTAGACGGTGCTATGAATAAAAATTGTTATAATAAATGTAATTGTTTAAAGCCCCATTTAAGCTAATCAAATAATGCTAAAATCTCTATCAAGAGCTGTTCCCGTTTTTTGTCTTTGCTAGTACGATAAGCGCGGCTGCTCAAGTGCTCAGCTTTTCGACAGTTTATAGACTGCAACCGGTGCAGAACGGCAACAAGTAGGTAAAAAATAAGGATATTTGAAGATTCAATGGGAGCCATAAAAGCGAAGGCTCAAGCTTCAGCCTGACCTGACCCCCTGCGATAACGCTCGCGTATCGAGTTTCTCATGACAATTTTGACACGTACGCTCTGCAAAGCATATGAAGGCGGTCGTGTGTACAATCTGCTTGCTCTACTATCAAAATTTTCCACTAGCCGCCACTGGTAAATAGTTCTTCAATTATAATAATTTTTTGTGCGGAGTTTAAGTAATAAAAAAATTCAAGCACCTTGAAAATTATGTTCATTTATTGTCGGAAAAGATCGGGGCGAACCACCACCGCAACAAAAAATCTGTAAAGGGCTTTACTGAGAACTTCCCTCGCAAGTAGACGTGACACTCAACAATTTTAAAAATGAAAGCAGACTAGGGGTAAAAATATCTTACCGTTCCTGATAATACTAAAACAATAATGAAAACATTTTATAATGCGCATAACATCAATTTTCAAATTAAAAAACACGTGGCCACTCAGGACCGCCTCGTATTTGTCCTGGCGGCTGAATTATATAAAACACGCGTCTTGTTGCCCACTTCTGTCTTTTTTAAAACATTTACCTGGTATTTGTTGGTTTCCATTTTCGTCAAATGTAAAACCTGAGCTATGTGGAAATTATTACTTGTATGTATTTCTCAGTTGAAGAACAAAAAAAACAAAATTTTATTTTTTAAGGTGCTCACCCTGTATATGGTGGGTCCAAAATATTCCCTTTTTCGTAAATCGTAAAAATCAGAGCTATATGCAAAATATTAGTTTCATTTACGCAACAGTTCTTGAGTTACAGCAAAAATAGTCAGAATTTTATTTTTTAAGGTGCTCACCCTATATATACATATATTTTATCGAAATTTATACCGTTATACCGACAACAGACAGACAGACACACATACAGACAGACGGACGGACGGACCGACGGCGCACGAACCGACGGACGGGCGGAATTGAGAAAACCTGACATAAAAGTAATCTAGGGACCCTGACAAATAAAGATCTGAAGAAATTTCTAAAGCCAAAGTGATAGTTTCGAAGAGATCGTGTCCTCTTTACGTGTCCCTCTGTTTATTTGTCTTCTTCTATTTTCACTTGGAAAGATGTATTTTCATACATGTATTTAATGGCATTTTCCATAAATGAAGGTCCATGTCTCGATCAAATCAAACGCCTTGTAGAAATCCATCAAAGCCAGGTGAATTGGTATTATACTCATTTCATTTTTCTATAATTTTTGTACAAAATTTGTACAGGTGTAACAGCAAACTATCGAACAATAGTTTTTATTATTAATTTTTTTTGAGAAATGATCTTATTTATTCTACCGGTCCAGAATTTCTTCGGATTCTTCATTTAATACCGTTTGTTTTGGCCTGGATTAATATGTAGTGCTATGGAAGCGCAGTTCTATCGCTTAGTTTAAAATTGTTCTACCACCGGCGCCGTTACCATTTCTTTTCTGTCCGATACCAAAATTAATTTTAAAATTCGTGATTTCCGTATGAATTGTTGGAATTTTAATATTTTCATATTCTTGTTGTCTTCAATTGTTTCCTTAATTGAACCGAGAAACAAACAATAGGTGGAGTACAATACTTTACAGGAGTTATAGATTTTTTTGTGACTTGACAACCACCGGATCTGAGGTTAAGCGGAAATCAGATCACTGCCAGTTTGAAATACTGAAGTGGAGTTCTCCATTCCAATCGGTTTCTTTAAGTCACGTTTACGGTAAAACCATGTTGGTTAACAAATTAGTAATGATAGGTTCTTCCGGGTTATGCCGTGGTCGTCGATTTGAACTTGACGTTTCGCTGCTCATGCTGTCAGCTTCTTCAGAAGTTTTCTAAAGACTGATGTTGGTGCCTTTTGCTCCTGGTTATATACCGAGAAGTCGTTACGCTAGATTGCTCACGTGAAACTTGTTTATGGATGGATTGGTTTTGCAGAGCTACTTTCCATGTGTTACTAAGGCGATAGCCGTCTTCTCGATTGAAATTGTTTGGATTTTTAATAATTTCTAGGGATTCCCGAATAACACGAGGGAAGTTTTTTTAGTTCTGGCTAGTATGTTTACGGAGTCGTAATTTATTCTGTGGTCCCCTGGTCCTAATAAGTGTTCTGCGATGGCTGATTTTTGTATGTTTCCAAGTCGTCTGTGACTCTGGTGTTCTTTTATTCGACAATGGATGCTTCTTCCCGTTTGTCCGATGTAAGATTTGCCACAGGTACATTGGAGCTGGTAAACGCCTTCTGTCTGTAGTCTGGGCAAAGAATCTTTGTTGAAGGGGATCAATTGTTCGACCTTTCTTATTGTACCATAGCGGACTCCAATGTTCTTTTTATTCTGTCGGTTACTCCGGCGATGAAAGGAAGGCAGGCGTAATTAATAGGTTTAGGTTTAGGTTCTTTCGGTTTCATGGTATATTGGCACGCTTTCTTGATGTCTCGTCGACTGTAGCCATTCCTGAGTAAGGCTTCTTCCACATGACTCAATTTCTGTGGTTTACTGTCCTCGTCACAGATAGCACAGGAATTGAGTCATGTGGAAGAAGCCTTACTCAGGAATGGCTACAGTCGACGAGACATCAAGAAAGCGTGCCAATATAACATGAAACCGAAAGAACCTAAACCTATTAATTACGCCTGCCTTCCTTTCATCGCCGGAGTAACCGACAGAATAAGAAAGGTATTAGATAAAAAGAACATTGGAGTCCGCTATGGTACAATAAGAAAGGTCGAACAATTGATCCCCTCCAACAAAGATTCTTTGTCCAGACTACAGACAGAAGGCGTTTACCAGCTCCAATGTACCTGTGGCAAATCTTACATCGGACAAACGGGAAGAAGCATCCAATGTCGAATAAAAGAACACCAGAGTCACACACGACTTGGAAACATACAAAAATCAGCCATCGCAGAACACTTATTAGGACCAGGGGACCACAGAATAAATTACGACTCCGTAAACATACTAGCCAGAACTAAAAAATACTTCCCTCGTGTTATTCGGGAATCCCTAGAAATTATTAAAAATCCAAACAATTTCAATCGAGAAGACGGCTATCGCCTTAGTAACACATGGAAGGTAGCTCTGCAAAACCAATCCATCCATAAACAAGTTTCACGTGAGCAACCAAGCGGAAAAACGTCAAATCCGAATAACATACAAGATCTACATGAGCAGCCAACCGTAACGACTCCTCGGTATATAACCAGGAGCAAAAGGCACCAACATCAGTCTTTAGAAAACTTCTGAAGAAGCTGACAGCATGAGCAGCGAAACGTCAAGTTCAAATCGACGACCACGGCATAACCCGGAAAAACCTATAATTATGGACAACGGCCGTGAAAGCCTGCATTCGACTAACAAATTAGTAGTTTACAAGTTAGTTTCTTTTCGCCTTGATTGATTGGTAATCTTCAAATGGTTTAGTATTTTTGAGTTCTCTTGCTTTTGATTCAAACTAACAACTAACAGCAAACACTAGTTCTACCTTCTTTCATTAAAACATTTTTCCCACACCCAATACCGTCCTGACCGTTTTAAATGTTGTAAACTCCACTGCGGTTTATTCTATTCTTACATTATTTTATTCACATGTCTTCTTCTTTCTAGCTTGAATATTATACACTTCTGGGCATAGGCCTCCGTTTCTCTTCCCATTTGTGTATCTCTCGAGCAATTCTTTATCATGTTCTTACTGCTGTTTTCACAATATCGTCTCTCCATCTCCCTCTTCTTGTCTAGTCACATGTTCCGCCCAGTTCCATTTGAGGTTTGCTGTTGCTATTATAACGTCGTCGACTATCGTTTGTGTTCTTATTTCTTCGGTCCTCATCAGAATAACTTTTTTTAAATATAAATTAGTTTACACAAAGCAATGCCGAACACTTTTCATATTAATGCTTAATCTTTTATATCACCAATATTCACTCGTCGTGGTTAGCCAACCTTCTTCTTCTTCTTCATTATGTAGATGAAGAAAACCAGCTCTGAGGAAATTTTTCCCTCCTGGTTGTTCATTCATACAAATTTGAACCAGGCTGTCTTCACATATTCCTTCTAAAAGATCTTCCTTTCTTATTTTCGTCAACTTGACCTTGTACCTTTCACTTATGGAGTTACTCGTGTGTCTGTCTCACAGGGTTAGATTTAACACTGCTATGCTCTGCTTCCGTCTTTCATAAAACTCAAAGCGAAGAGTGGCGATGACTGTAAAAGTTTCCCCTTCTCGCGATCTTTTTAACACACCAATAACTTCTTGTTTTAATTTCCAGATCTACATCAGTTCTGGGCTAGCAGTCTGAAATGATATCACGGAAGAAGATCTTAACGAAAGGAAAGGCGCCGCCCGTGGAACCAAATTTTCGACAAGTGGAAGAAGAAGATGACGCTTGGTACCAAAAGGAGAAACTCTACAGGGATCACATACAAGAAGTGCTAGCGAAGTCGGCGCAAATAGACGATGAAATATGGGCAAAAATAATTGTGTTCGAAAGAAATCGCAGAGTGGCTAAGGCCTACGCCCGCGCCCCTGTGCTGACGGTAAACGGATCCAACGACGGCTTCGACGGGTTCCGAATCGGGTTGTCTGGCTTCGACAACCCCATGCGAGATCCAAAAACGGACGAATGTAAGAGACACATAGGCAATGGAGCTAAAATTAAGATGGACGACGACGGCAACGTCCTCATAAAAAGGCTGTCCAAAGGCAACATTTACATCAAGAGCACATCGGGGCAAGACGAAGAAACGTCCATCGGAGCTGAAATTCTAAAACTGCCGGGATGCGCGTTAGAACCAGGAAAGCCGGCCAAACTGTTCGACATGAAAAAATTTCAGTTGAACGTCAATAGGGAGCTTCGACGAGCCTATCCGGACAGACGACGGCTCGAATTTCAGTGCCTTAGCGCCATTGTCTTCGCTAAATCCGAAGCGGAATTGCTGGAGTGTCCCATATGGGTGCTCATCATAAACGTTGTAGCGATGGATATGTTGAAATCGAAGCTGCCCCCACTGCAACGAGTGGTTGATATGACCAACAGACCAGGAATTCCCGTTCCGGACGAGGACCCTTACAGCGTTGCAGGGAATGGTTCAGCCTTCGTAGCGATTAGAAGAGAGAAAAAGGAGAAGCCTCCAAAGTTGCCTCCTAGGGAAAACCTGCACGGGCACAACATTCCTAAACCCGATTATGAAGACGGAGAGGAGACTAGACTGATGACCTTCACGACATTTAAGGGCAAAGGGAACGTAACCAAGAAGAATATTCAGGAGGAGGATCCATACTACTGTGGTTTAAGTGCTCGAGTCCCTACTTTCGCATCCAAACCGAAAGGAAAAGGACCGGTTGTTGGGGATAGATATCCCGTTGGCCATCAGCAGCAACCGCCACCAATACCACTAACAATGCACCAGCATCGTATGCATCAATATCACGTGTATCAACGACCCATGTGGCATAACAGAAGTATCGACAGTGGAACCGATGAGTCTGCGTCGGAATCCCCTTACGATAGGATTTATAGTCGGTTTCCTATTCCTACCAGAGGGTATGTTCCTAGTCGACCTCGTAGTGCATATATTGGAGAATGGGAATGATCTTGCTAAGATGTCGATTAGTTTGGTTTTGTGCAATACAGTTATTTCACGTAGGAAATCATTATATTAATTTGTGTCTGTAATATTATGTAATTGATAATTTATACTTTAACAATGTACCGGTTGTCAATCGAATTTGTGCCACCTTACAATTTTACTTTGACATTAAGATATCTAATAGGACTTTGGTTTATGTAATCGAGTTAATATACCAATATTTTAAGTACATGGAACACTTATGGTGCTTTCAATATCAACAAAATTAATCTCCATCTTTGGGCAAGGAACATAAGTATATACCTTCCAGAAAATTGACATAATACACAATTACCTGTAAATTATTTATACTTTAGGTAATGATACATTCTGCGTTTCGTGAAGTATTTTGAGATTAAATATTTTTTCCAATTTTCCTATAGTAGTTTGTATTTTAAATAGCACATGCTCTATATTATTGCACAACGTGTGCAACATAAACATTTCATACATGGAGATTCGTACACGTTAAAATATAAAGGCACTTAAATTAACTTACTGCATGAAACTAGTTCTTCACATATGATGATTATTTATGATACTAAACCTGAAAATAGCTAAGCTTCATGCTAGATAATATTTTTTCATGCATATTTGTACACTTTATAAGAGAAAGCAAAACTTAATTAAATTAGAGTACTATCTGAAACTAGTTTTTCACTACATAGGATGATTGATGATTATTTGTGAAACTAAACGCTATATCACTGAAAATAGTTGTATTTCATGCTACATATATATTTTTTGCAAAAGTTTGTATATTACATCGAACACACTATATGTTTTTGTACTGCAGGTGCAAGATAAACGTCCCATGCATGGAGATTCGTTCACGTTAAGAGATACACGTAGTTGAATTAGCCTACTACATGAAAATACTTTTTCACATATAACGACTATTTATAAAACTAAACCTTACATTGTGCTATATGTTGTATTTTTAATTTTTCTATCATAGTGTTTAAGTTAAATTGAATACTCTATTATTAATCTAAACCTCCCATGTACGAAGACTTCATACACGTTAAAAGGTAAACGTAGTTTAATTAATTTACTACATAAAACTACTTATTCACATATAACCATTATTTGTGAAACTAAACCTTACATCACTGAAAATAGCTGTTTCGTGCGGCACCGTGTTTCTTTCAAATTTTTTTGAAATAGTCTTTATGTGAAATTGAAGACACTGTTATTAATCTAAACGTTATGGTGCTCCATGGTGTTTTTCAAAACTTTTCGCCATGGTGTTTAAGTTAAATTGAATACTCGATTATTAATCTAAATCCCCCATACACGAAGACTTCGTACACGTTAAGAGATCAACACAATTTAATTAGCTTACTACATGAAAATAATTATTTACATATAACCATTATTTGTGAAACTAAACCTCACATCACTGAAAATAGCTGTATTTCGTGCTACACGGTGTTTTCTTCAAATTTTCCCGCAATAGTCTGCAAGTGAAATTGAAGACACTGTTATTATCCTAAACGTCCCATGCACGAAGACTTTGTACACGTAAAAATATAAACACAGTTTAATTAGCTTACTAGATGAAACTACTTTCTCAAATATAACCGTTATTTGTGAAACTAAACCTTACATGGTGCTCCATGGTGCTTCTTCAAAACTTTTCGCCATGGTGTTTAAGTTAAATTGAATACTCTATTATTAATCTAAATCCCCCATACTCGAAGACTTCGTACACGTTAAGAGATTAACACAATTTAATTAGCTTACTACATGAAAATAATTATTTACATATAACCATTATTTGTGAAACTAAACCTCACATCACTGAAAATAGCTGTATTTCGTGCTACACGGTGTTTTCTTCAAATTTTCCTGCAATAGTCTTCAAGTGAAATTGAAGACACTGTTATTAACCTAACATCCCATGCACGAAGACTTTGTACACGTAAAAATATAAACACAGTTTAATTAGCTTACTAGATGAAACTACTTTCTCAAATATAACCGTTATTTGTGAAACTAAACCTTACATGGTGCTCCATGGTGTTTCTTCAAAACTTTTCGCCATGGTGTTTAAGTTAAATTGAATACTCTATTATTAATCTAAATCCCCCATACTCGAAGACTTCGTACACGTTAAGAGATTAACACAATTTAATTAGCTTACTACATGAAAATAATTATTTACATATAACCATTATTTGTGAAACTAAACCTCACATCACTGAAAATAGCTGTAATTTCGTGCTACACGGTGTTTTCTTCAAATTTTCCTGCAATAGTCTTCAAGTGAAATTGAAGACACTGTTATTAACCTAACATCCCATGCACGAAGACTTTGTACACGTAAAAATATAAACACAGTTTAATTAGCTTACTAGATGAAACTACTTTCTCAAATATAACCGTTATTTGTGAAACTAAACCTTACATGGTGCTCCATGGTGCTTCTTCAAAACTTTTCGCCATGGTGTTTAAGTTAAATTGAATACTCTATTATTAATCTAAATCCCCCATACTCGAAGACTTCGTACACGTTAAGAGATTAACACAATTTAATTAGCTTACTACATGAAAATAATTATTTACATATAACCATTATTTGTGAAACTAAACCTCACATCACTGAAATAGCTGTATTTCGTGCTACACGGTGTTTTCTTCAAATTTTCCCGCAATAGTCTGCAAGTGAAATTGAAGACACTGTTATTATCCTAACGTCCCATGCACGAAGACTTTGTACACGTAAAAATATAAACACAGTTTAATTAGCTTACTAGATGAAACTACTTTCTCAAATATAACCGTTATTTGTGAAACTAAACCTTACATGGTGCTCCATGGTGTTTCTTCAAAACTTTTCGCCATGGTGTTTAAGTTAAATTGAATACTCGATTATTAATCTAAATCCCCCATACACGAAGACTTCGTACACGTTAAGAGATCAACACAATTTAATTAGCTTACTACATGAAAATAATTATTTACATATAACCATTATTTGTGAAACTAAACCTCACATCACTGAAAATAGCTGTATTTCGTGCTACACGGTGTTTTCTTCAAATTTTCCCGCAATAGTCTGCAAGTGAAATTGAAGACACTGTTATTATCCTAAACGTCCCATGCACGAAGACTTTGTACACGTAAAAATATAAACACAGTTTAATTAGCTTACTAGATGAAACTACTTTCTCAAATATAACCGTTATTTGTGAAACTAAACCTTACATGGTGCTCCATGGTGCTTCTTCAAAACTTTTCGCCATGGTGTTTAAGTTAAATTGAATACTCTATTATTAATCTAAATCCCCATACTCGAAGACTTCGTACACGTTAAGAGATTAACACAATTTAATTAGCTTACTACATGAAAATAATTATTTACATATAACCATTATTTGTGAAACTAAACCTCACATCACTGAAAATAGCTGTATTTCGTGCTACACGGTGTTTTCTTCAAATTTTCCTGCAATAGTCTTCAAGTGAAATTGAAGACACTGTTATTAACCTAACATCCCATGCACGAAGACTTTGTACACGTAAAAATATAAACACAGTTTAATTAGCTTACTAGATGAAACTACTTTCTCAAATATAACCGTTATTTGTGAAACTAAACCTTACATGGTGCTCCATGGTGTTTCTTCAAAACTTTTCGCCATGGTGTTTAAGTTAAATTGAATACTCTATTATTAATCTAAATCCCCCATACTCGAAGACTTCGTACACGGTAAGAGATTAACACAATTTAATTAGCTTACTACATGAAAATAATTATTTACATATAATCATTATTTGTGAAACTAAACCTCACATCACTGAAAATAGCTGTATTTCGTGCTACACGGTGTTTTCTTCAAATTTTCCCGCAATAGTCTGCAAGTGAAATTGAAGACACTGTTATTATCCTAAACGTCCCATGCACGAAGACTTTGTATACGTAAAAATATAAACACAGTTTAATTAGCTTACTAGATGAAACTACTTTCTCAAATATAACCGTTATTTGTGAAACTAAACCTTACATGGTGCTCCATGGTGTTTCTTCAAAACTTTTCGCCATGGTGTTTAAGTTAAATTGAATACTCTATTATTAATCTAAATCCCCCATACTCGAAGACTTCGTACACGTTAAGAGATTAACACAATTTAATTAGCTTACTACATGAAAATAATTATTTACATATAACCATTATTTGTGAAACTAAACCTCACATCACTGAAAATAGCTGTATTTCGTGCTACACGGTGTTTTCTTCAAATTTTCCCGCAATAGTCTGCAAGTGAAATTGAAGACACTGTTATTATCCTAAACGTCCCATGCACGAAGACTTTGTACACGTAAAAATATAAACACAGTTTAATTAGCTTACTAGATGAAACTACTTTCTCAAATATAACCGTTATTTGTGAAACTAAACCTTACATGGTGCTCCATGGTGTTTCTTCAAAACTTTTCGCCATGGTGTTTAAGTTAAATTGAATACTCTATTATTAATCTAAATCCCCCATACTCGAAGACTTCGTACACGTTAAGAGATTAACACAATTTAATTAGCTTACTACATGAAAATAATTATTTACATATAACCATTATTTGTGAAACTAAACCTCACATCACTGAAAATAGCTGTATTTCGTGCTACACGGTGTTTTCTTAAAATTTTCCTGCAATAGTCTTCAAGTGAAATTGAAGACACTGTTATTAACCTAACATCCCATGCACGAAGACTTTGTACACGTAAAAATATAAACACAGTTTAATTAGCTTACTAGATGAAACTACTTTCTCAAATATAACCGTTATTTGTGAAACTAAACCTTACATGGTGCTCCATGGTGCTTCTTCAAAACTTTTCGCCATGGTGTTTAAGTTAAATTGAATACTCTATTATTAATCTAAATCCCCCATACTCGAAGACTTCGTACACGTTAAGAGATTAACACAATTTAATTAGCTTACTACATGAAAATAATTATTTACATATAACCATTATTTGTGAAACTAAACCTCACATCACTGAAAATAGCTGTATTTCGTGCTACACGGTGTTTTCTTCAAATTTTCCTGCAATAGTCTTCAAGTGAAATTGAAGACACTGTTATTAACCTAACATCCCATGCACGAAGACTTTGTACACGTAAAAATATAAACACAGTTTAATTAGCTTACTAGATGAAACTACTTTCTCAAATATAACCGTTATTTGTGAAACTAAACCTTACATGGTGCTCCATGGTGTTTCTTCAAAACTTTTCGCCATGGTGTTTAAGTTAAATTGAATACTCTATTATTAATCTAAATCCCCCATACTCGAAGACTTCGTACACGTTAAGAGATTAACACAATTTAATTAGCTTACTACATGAAAATAATTATTTACATATAACCATTATTTCTGAAACTAAACCTCACATCACTGAAAATAGCTGTATTTCGTGCTACACGGTGTTTTCTTCAAATTTTCCCGCAATAGTCTGCAAGTGAAATTGAAGACACTGTTATTATCCTAAACGTCCCATGCACGAAGACTTTGTATACGTAAAAATATAAACACAGTTTAATTAGCTTACTAGATGAAACTACTTTCTCAAATATAACCGTTATTTGTGAAACTAAACCTTACATGGTGCTCCATGGTGTTTCTTCAAAACTTTTCGCCATGGTGTTTAAGTTAAATTGAATACTCTATTATTAATCTAAATCCCCCATGCACGAAGACTTCGTACACGTTAAGAGATCAACACAATTTAATTAGCTTACTACATGAAAATAAACCATTATTTGTGAAACTAAACCTCACATCACTGAAAATAGCTGTATTTCGTGCTACACGGTGTTTTCTTCAAATTTTCCTGCAATAGTCTTCAAGTGAAATTGAAGACACTGTTATTAACCTAACATCCCATGCACGAAGACTTTGTACACGTAAAAATATAAACACAGTTTAATTAGCTTACTAGATGAAACTACTTTCTCAAATATAACCGTTATTTGTGAAACTAAACCTTACATGGTGCTCCATGGTGTTTCTTCAAAACTTTTCGCCATGGTGTTTAAGTTAAATTGAATACTCTATTATTAATCTAAATCCCCCATACTCGAAGACTTCGTACACGTTAAGAGATTAACACAATTTAATTAGCTTACTACATGAAAATAATTATTTACATATAACCATTATTTGTGAAACTAAACCTCACATCACTGAAAATAGCTGTATTTCGTGCTACACGGTGTTTTCTTCAAATTTTCCCGCAATAGTCTGCAAGTGAAATTGAAGACACTGTTATTATCCTAAACGTCCCATGCACGAAGACTTTGTATACGTAAAAATATAAACACAGTTTAATTAGCTTACTAGATGAAACTACTTTCTCAAATATAACCGTTATTTGTGAAACTAAACCTTACATGGTGCTCCATGGTGTTTCTTCAAAACTTTTCGCCATGGTGTTTAAGTTAAATTGAATACTCTATTATTAATCTAAATCCCCCATGCACGAAGACTTCGTACACGTTAAGAGATCAACACAATTTAATTAGCTTACTACATGAAAATAAACCATTATTTGTGAAACTAAACCTCACATCACTGAAAATAGCTGTATTTCGTGCTACACGGTGTTTTCTTCAAATTTTCCCGCAATACTCTGCAAGTGAAATTGAAGACACTGTTATTAACCTAACATCCCATGCACGAAGACTTTGTACACGTAAAAATATAAACACAGTTTAATTAGCTTACTAGATGAAACTACTTTCTCAAATATAACCGTTATTTGTGAAACTAAACCTTACATGGTGCTCCATGGTGTTTCTTCAAAACTTTTCGCCATGGTGTTTAAGTTAAATTGAATACTCTATTATTAATCTAAATCCCCCATACTCGAAGACTTCGTACACGTTAAGAGATTAACACAATTTAATTAGCTTACTACATGAAAATAATTATTTACATATAACCATTATTTGTGAAACTAAACCTCACATCACTGAAAATAGCTGTATTTCGTGCTACACGGTGTTTTCTTCAAATTTTCCCGCAATAGTCTGCAAGTGAAATTGAAGACACTGTTATTATCCTAAACGTCCCATGCACGAAGACTTTGTATACGTAAAAATATAAACACAGTTTAATTAGCTTACTATATGAAACTACTTTCTCAAATATAACCGTTATTTGTGAAACTAAACCTTACATGGTGCTCCATGGTGTTTCTTCAAAACTTTTCGCCATGGTGTTTAAGTTAAATTGAATACTCTATTATTAATCTAAATCCCCCATGCACGAAGACTTCGTACACGTTAAGATATCAACACAATTTAATTAGCTTACTACATGAAAATAAACCATTATTTGTGAAACTAAACCTCACATCACTGAAAATAGCTGTATTTCGTGCTACACGGTGTTTTCTTCAAATTTTCCCGCAATACTCTGCAAGTGAAATTGAAGACACTGTTATTAACCTAACATCCCATGCACGAAGACTTTGTACACGTAAAAATATAAACACAGTTTAATTAGCTTACTACATGAAACTACTTATTCACATATAACCATTATTTGTGAAACTAAACCTTATATTAATGAAAATAGCAATTTTCGTGCTACATGATGTTTTTTTTCAAATTTTCTCTTATTAGCCTATATGTAAAATTAAAGGCACTGTTATTAATCTAAACGTCCCATGCACGAAGACTTTGACTCGCTAAGAGATAAACGCAGTTTAATCAGCTTACTAGATTAAATTAGTTTTTCACATATAACCATTATTTGTGAAACTAAACCTTACAGCAACTGAAAATTGTTATATTTCGTGCTATATGGTCTTTTTTTCAAATTTTCTCGCAATAGTCTTCAAATTGAAGACATTGTTATTAACCTAAACGTCCCATGCTCGAACACTTCGTATAAGTTAAGAGATAAACGCAGTTTAATTAGTTTACTACATGAAACTACCTATTCACATATTACCATTATTTGTGTAGCTAAACCTTACATCACCGAAAATAGCTATTTTTGGAAGACTTCGTCTCGCTAAGAGATAAACGCAGTTTAATCAGCTTACTAGATTAAATTAGTTTTTCACATATAACCATTATGTGCGAAACTAAACCTTACAGCACTGAAAATAGTTATATATTATTCAGTTTACTACATGAAACTACTTATTCACATATCACTATTATTTGTGTAGCTAAACCTTACATTACTGAAAATAGCAATTTTCGTGCTATAAGGTGTTTTTTTTCCAATTTTCTCGCAATAACCTATATGTAAAATTAAAGACACTGTTATTAATCTAAACGTCCCATGCACGAATACTTTGTACACGTAAAGAGATAAACACAGTTTAATTAGCTTACTACATGAAACTACTTATTCACATATAGCCATTATTTGTGAAACTAAAGCTTACATCACTGAAAATAGCTATTTTCAGTGCTATTTTTTAAAATTATCCTGCAATAGTATTTATATGAATTTAAAAAAACTGTTATTAACTAAGCGTCCCATGCAGGAAGACTTCGTACACGTTAAGAGATAAACGCAGTTTAATTAGCTTACTAGATTAAATTATTTTTTCACAAACATATAACCATTATTTGTAAAATTAAACCTTACAGCACTGAAAATAGTTATATTTCGTGCTACATGGTGTTTTTTTTTCAAATTTTCTCGCAATAGTCTTCAAATTGAAGACATTGTTATTAACCTAAACGTCCCATGCACGAAGACTTCGTATACGTTAAAAGTCCCATATATCGATACTTAAAAGTTAAGCATACTTAAATTAGCTTACTAATTTTTAAAAAATTGTGATTCAGAAAGTGTAACTTGTAATTCAGATTAATAAATTGTAATTCAGATTAGTGAATTGTAATTCGGAAAATGTTGATATTCAGAAAGCATAAATTATAATTCAGAAAACAAGGGACGACTTTTATGTGGAATTACAATGTAGATACATACATACAGGATGTGTGTAAATTTTGCTACAAATTTATTATTGATCGTAAAAAATCGTCGAACAGGTCTATTTTAAGTTTGGTGGAAAAAAATTAACTTTAACATTGTTCACTGACTTAATAGTTGACAACTTGAGTTACGCATAAGACTGCAAACACACGAAGCGGTTCACGCCGAGTCGGCAGCCGCCTGCGATAGAACACACGAGGCGGCGCCCAGTCGGCAGCCGACTCGGCGACCGCCTGTGATATAAAACACACGATTCGGCGCCCAGTCGGCAGCCGATTCGGCGGCCGCCTGCGATAAAACACACGAGTCGGCTAAAAAGTCGCCGCGATAATATAACGATGACATGTTGCCAGTATTCCTATTGAAGACAATGGATTCGTTTTCGTTTTATTTTATTTGCATAATCAACATGCTGCATGTCCCATATGGCTGGTCTTGCCTGGATTTCCATTATTAATTTTTCGGTTTCGATATTGGAACACATATTTACCACTAAAATTAAATTAGTACATATATAACCTTCAAACCAAATGATCAGTCAGATACTACTCATCTAAGTAAAATATTTTCATATATGACAAAGATATTTGACAACCGCACCTGATACTCACCGCTTTGAATCCGCTTTTCGTGTGTACAGTCATAAGTAAAGCTGATAATTATATGCACTCAAATGTACAAAATTATGCGCATATATATGCATACATTTAGTTGAGTATATGCACCCAAAGTTATAATATATGCACATAATATGCTCTATTTTTTTTATAAATAAGGGAATATTCTAAATAATGTAAAAAAATTATATTTATTTCTTGCCTGATTGCTTGCCTCAGCTATCGCCTCGGACAGCAATTTCAGGCATCGTCCATAAAAATCCAGTTTTTCGGCCTAGACACATAAATAACTATTATTATGTCATTTAGGTATGTAATAGAACAACCCATGAAATCAAAATTACACGCCGACTAGACTTGGGTCCGCTCCAAAAGTCCTAATTTTAGACGAATTACAATACATAATAGGTCAAATTGGAGGTATTTTCAAGCTCTACAAGTTTGATAATAGCGACTTTACGCTAAATAGGACGATAAACAAGACACAAGAAAAGCGCGAAAAAAAAATCTCGACCCCTTTACGCTTGCCTTTCGCTTTCGACATTTCGACAAATATTGCTCGCACGTAGAAAAATAATAGAACACAAATTGCAGGATAAAAAAAATCCTACCAAAAAGTTGTACTTTATTTTCATGTAGCCTTAATGGGAATCGAGTTATCGCAAAAAAAATCAAACGCACCACTTCTTCAAGATGGCGGAAAGAGATCAAGGAAATCTTGGTCGACACCTTGAAGTTGAGCTTGCCTGGACCCGCCCCCCAACATCCGCCAAAAAATTTCAAATTTCGGTTCACTTTCAAAAGGCCTTTTATTTGTACCTAGTGACTGAACTAATAGTTTTATGCCTTTATAGAGCTTTTCTATTAAGAGATTTAAAAAAAGAAATTATTAGCTCGTCTGTATTGAAAACGTAAATCGTGAAAATAATAACGAAATTAATGAGTCGGGGCGATTTTGAACATAAATCAATTGCGCAAACTTTCAATTGCATTATCTGGCAGATACAATTGTTGTTTTTCATGATTTCGTTTTTATTTTGCAAGGCTATTGCAACGGCAGCAATTTGTACAAAACTAGATATTTCTGAATTCGCAATCAAATTCTTTATCCGAATACTGAAAAATATACAGTGTTCCACATAAAAATTTTAATTTGCGTGCAACTTCCGGTTAAACTATGTTAAAATACGACTACTTCCATTTTACTTAGAACAAGAAATACTGTATATATACTAAATTTCATAGGAATCCCTTCAAGAGTATAGGAGATATACAGGTGTAGTGTAGTACGCTATTAAGGAATACTCCCCGAGTATAAGAAAAATAAGAAAACAATTCTTTGTGTTATATTTCTGAAAATATGGGAGGCCAAAGTTTGATTACTAATTTATTTAATATTCAGTATTAGTATTAAGTATTGGATAGAAAAACATTACCCACTTAAGGATTCAATTAACGAATAGAAACTCAAGACATTTTAAAATTCAAAATTTTTAAAAATCTTCAAAAACATAACAGAATTTTTTGGTTGTTTACATCGATTTCATACCCTTTTCTTATCTATTTGAGCTCACAAATTCTAAAATGTGTCGTCAACTTTTTCTATGCTAACCCCGACCAGGTTTACATCTACTTTCTGCCTACCTTCGTTAACACCAAAATCTTTGTTTTCTTTAAGTTTATTTTTAAATATCTATTTTATACCTTGTCCGATACTACTTGTTTCCTACTTTTTTTACCTTGAAACCTTACCTACTTTAATAATGATTGACTAAAATTTATGGTTCTTTTTGTCTTGTGCCATATATATTTTTCCATACAGTTTAATATTTTCATTCTATTTTCCAAAAACTGACTTGTAGCCAAACCGATCAAATACAGAGCATGTGACGTATCTCTACGGGAAAGTACTTCTAGTGTCCTTCGAAGTAATCTCCCTCGATTTCTACCTACCGCCTATTATACTACCCTGGTTCTGCTTTGTAAGTTGCAAGCCAAGTTGTAATATTATAATACTACCCTCTTCCTTTGGTAGTTATTACAAATTAAATATACTCTTTTATTTAATAATAATAAGTAGTATCAGGTATAGTTTCTTATATACTTACCTTACTCCTTATTGAAATCAATTAAAATGGACATATCTCAATATTCAATTATGACATTTGGAATTATGTCATGTGATTCTAATTTTAAATACCTCGGCTAGACAGTTATTAAGCAATGGAACTCCTCATCCTCAGCTGAATGAGTTAATGTTCAAGTAATCTCTTATTACTATAAAAACTGGATTACTATAAAATATTCATAAATTGATTTCGTTGATCAAAAACACTGCTTAGTACATCACATTGAACTTATTATTCAGTTGGTTAGTACTTGACAGTTTGACCTGTCATTACAAAAAATCAGATATTAGTTGTCAAAATATTTAATCAGATGTTTAACTGGTCCAAACTTGATTTAAAATTATTTCTAAATACCTACTCCAAAATAAGTAAATTTCAAATTATAATGACCGAAATACGAGTACCCGAATCACTATATAAATTTAGAAAACTAATACGCTAAATTACGCTCTACATATAAAATTACAATCGTTTCTACTAATTTGTCGTTCCAAACTTGTTATGTATTTCTTAATTAGATATAAAAAATAAGCACTAACCATCAGGAAGTAACTGTTGTACCTGAGTGTAGTGATGTAAATTACCCGGGTATTTATTTTTAGGGGTAAATACCCGGGGTATTTACCCGGGTAAATACCGAAAATGGGTATTTAAACGGGTATTTATTGCCTCATTTACCAAATATAAAGCTGATTTAATCAGTATAATTGATTGGTAAGTCAAGGTGCTGTATTCGAATTTTATAAAAATGTAGAATAAAATAGCTGCACTGAGAACATTTAATATTCAAAATATTGATGGGGGCATAACTATACAGGTTGCCTAAAATTGTAGGGAACATGGCATGTCAATTACACGTTACACCTTCTGAAATACATCTTATACTTACTGAATTACAATTGAAAAAGGTGTAGTTCTTCACATATGATCATTGTTAGTGAAATTAAGCCTTACATCACTAAAAATAGCAACGTTTCATGCTACATAGTTTTTTTCAGTTTTCCTGCAATTGTTTGTATATTAAACGGAACACACTATATATTATTGTCAACGTGTGCAAGATAAACCTACCATGCATGGAGATAAGCGTAGTTTCACATATGATAATTGTGAAACTAAACCTTACATCACTAAAAATAGCTACCTAGTCTTTCAGCTTTTTCTGCAATAGTTTGTATGTAAAATGGAACACTATATGTACAGGGTGTATTAAAAATTACGCATACTCTTCAGGTAGAGCGATTCTTTGATTAATTCCGAGTCGATAATCTTAATACTAAAGTGTTCGGTTGGTCTTCATAAGTCCTCACGGGCGGTAGATAAAAAATACTTTTTTCTCAGGTAAAGTACCTTTTTTGTTCTAACTACGTCAAAATGTCATCAAGAAAAGTTATTCAAAATGTAAAATTGTGGTCCCATGTAAAATTTCAGAAATATCGGGTTACTTTTATGAAACCATGTTACCAGAAAAGTACTTCATCTAGTACACACCGTTTCATAAAAGTAAGCCAATATTTCATAAATTTTGCATGCGACCATAATTTTACATTTTAAACAACTTTGCTTGACGATACTTTCACATATTTCAAACAGAAAACCTGAAAAAATCATGATTTTATCTTCCGCTTGTGAGGGCTCGTGAAGACCAATTCAACATTTTAGTATTAAGATTTTTGACTCAGAATTAATCAAAGAACCGCTCTACCTGAAGATTATGCACCATTTTTAATACACCCTGTATTATTGTACAATGTGTGCATGGTGATTCGTACTTGTTAAAAGAGATAAACGTGGTATTACCAACCAAAAATTTGCAAAAATTAAATTCGCTTTGTTTAGTTGAAGATTGCAGCTTTTCTACTGAAAATAATCCTAAAAACATTTGAATAAGCCACAGACGTCCTATGGCGTAACACCATGGATACAATTCTCTTCAGAAGGAATTCTTTCTCACGACTGCAAATACAAAAAAAACTAAAAGGTATTTTTTTATTAATTTTATGGTAATCATAATCGACACTGTGCACTGTTCAGAAAGGTGCACTTTCTGGTGAGGGAAAAGTGAGATCTTTTTAAGAAGCTAATTTCTTCTTCCGTTGCCACAATATGGCAGGTATAGTAAAGGCATAAGATCATTCGATTTTTAATTGTATTGTTATTTTCTTGTTTTACGTTTCCATTAATTGTACTGCGACGTTGTTACTATTATGTTAACTGTTTAAGCCTATGTATAATGGGTTGCCTGTGCCATTGTGGTAAATGTTTAAGCTGATGTATAATGGGTTGCCCATACTACTCTTAAACCTCATTCTTTGATGTATTTTTGTGTACAAGTATTACCTGATCTTACGTCTAAGCATAATTCACTAATCCTGACCAAACGAAATATATTAACACAAATTTTTCTTCTGAGAAAACCTGTATAAGTACTTACTAAATTAATACTTTCAAGATATAAATTGTCATATTACCATCCATTGTAAAAGTATAATTGGAAATACTTACTAATACGGTACTTGACAAATAGGGCAGGGCAATTAGACAATTTTATGAGATATAAGAATATATAGAATCCCATTCCTGGTTGTAATAAGAGTTCAAACAATAATTTTGTTTTAATTAAATTCTTTTCTATTTATAAAGCAACAGAAGAATTGGGTACGTCACTCATTTCTGCTCTGTAATGGCTCCTGTGGTTCTTGTCGGGTTATTCTCTTCTCCGCGAGCACATCCACATTTTAGCTAGTCTCCCTCTTCCCTCTTGCCTTTTTACCGGTAGGTTTTGCCTCTAATATTTGACTTACCTTTTCTTGCCCATTCTGATGTGTCCACACCACCTCAATTTTCCCTACTTTCAGTTTTTGCTAATTTCCACGTTTATGATTCTTTAGCTTTTCCATAACAAGCCATGTCTTGTTACCACAAGTTAATATTCCTTATATCTTTTAAAACTTCATTCTTGTTCATAAAGCCTCTTCTAAGGACACAGTATAGTTTCATTGTGGACTCAATTCGGTTGTTTACATCGATTTCATACCCCTTTTTTATCTATTTGAGCTCACAAATTCTAAAATGTGTCGTCAACTTTTTCTATGCTAACCCCGACCAGGTTTACATCTACTTTCTGCCTACCTTTGCTAACACCAAAATCTTTGTTTTCTTTAAGTTTATTTTTAAATATGTCTATTTTATACCTTGTCCGATACTTGTTTCCTACTTTTTTTACCTTGAAACCTTACCTACTTTAATAATGATTGGTTAAAATTGATGCTTCTTTTTGTCTTGTGCCATATATATTTTTCCATACAGTTTAATATTTTCATTCTATTTTCCAAAAACTGACTTGTAACCAAACCGATCAAATACAGAGCAGGTGACGTATCTCTAGGGGAGAGTACTTCTAATGTCCTTCGAAGTAATCTCCCTCGATTTCTACCCACCGCCTATTATACTACCCTGGTTCTGCTTTGTAAGTTGCAAGCCAAGTTGTAATATTATAATACTACCCTCTTCCTTAGGTAGTTATTACAAATTCAATATACTCTTTTATTTAATAATAATAAGTAGTAGCAGGTATAGTTTCTTATATACTTACCTTACTCCTTATTGAAATCAATTAAAATTGACATATCTCAATATTCAATTATGACATTTGGAATTATGTCATGTGATTCTAATTTTAAATACCTCGGCTAGACGGTTATTAAGCAATGGAACTCCTCATTCTCAGCTGAATGAGTTAATGTTCAAGTAATCTCTTATTACTATAAAAACTGGATTACTATAAAATATTAATAAATTGATTTCGTTCATCAAAAACACTCCTTGGTACATCACATTGAACTTATTATTCAGTTGGATAGTACTTGGAAGTTTGGCCTGACATTACAAAAAATCAGATATTAGTTGTCAAAATATTTAATCAGATGTTTAACTGGTCCAAACTTGATTTAAAATTATTTCTAAATACCTACTCCAAAATAAGTAAATTTCAAATTATAATGACCGAAATACGTCGAGTACCCGAATCACTAGATAAATTTAGAAAACTAATATTCTAAATTACGCTCTCAATATAAAATTACAATCATTTCTACTAATTTGTCGTTCCAAACTTGTTATGTATTTCTTAATTAGACATAAAAAATAAGCACTAACCATCAGGAAGTAACTGTTGTACCTGAGTGTATTTTATGTCAGCTCCTAACTGGATTTTGATCTGCAAACACCTCCTTTGGGTTGTTCACCACCAAAACAAGCTCGTTGCAGCTCTCTGACCCCTTAATATCTGGATATACAGTTCTACAGCATACCACAAACACAAACACTTGCACATTTTTTACTGGTTTCGAAGCAAAATTACCACTTCAAATGGCTTTAAACTATCTTGAATTATACTTTTAATAATAGTTGTGACCCTCAGTCAAATTTGATCGTAAATAATATCGTATTACTATTACGTATCAAATATACAATTATTACTTTTCACAATTAAAGGAAATCTATCCCTTTAACGTGATCATTTTAACGTCGATTATTATTTTCAAGATACTTTTTTACTTCATGTAAACAACCACACTGGTTGCCCATTACTACCCCACCAGTTATCCACATACAACTGTTATCACATGATACCCATTGGATATCTGGATATTATTTTTAAATTAAATTAATCATCCACACAGCATGCTGCATTACACGCCGCAATGAAATGCGTTGAGTTCGGCGGTAACATTTCCACGAATGTCTTCCACTTCGTCAAAGTACCTTGCCTTTATGGTCAATTTGAACCGAGGAGGCAGCATGAAGTTCGCTGGAGACAGATCCAGCGAATAGGAAAGATGCTCCAAGACTGCGACACTTATTTTCACCAAAAGCAACTTCACAATTAACACATTGTCATACAAGATGCCAAATACGGCCATACACGACGAATTTGGGCTAGTAACGGTGACTGCCTACGAAAGCGATCAGCATGGTCTTCATCTTTGATTTTGAATGAGAAGTTTCTATGGTCTGGGAGACATCCCTTGCTTTCTCGATCGTATTGAAAGTACCACTTGTCAGCAATAACAATTAAATCCAGAAAATTTGGGTCACTGTCGACTGTTGCGAAAGATGTCTACTTGATGGGCTTTTGCTCAGGGGTCGAGTTGTGGGGGTCGAATTGGGCACACTTTCTTTTTTCCTAAATAATTTTTCAAAATGGGCCTAATGGATTCACGGTCGATTTTCTGGCTGTGATCGGACGACCAGGCTTCGGATTATCAGGGAGGTCCTTCCGACATTCACCAAACCGGCCAAATCATTCAAAAATATGAGTGCGGGACAAGGCCTCGTCGTTATACACAGTTAACATTTCGAATGTCTCTGTGGCCGTTTTATCCAGATGTTCGCTCTCTGCTCCATGTTTCCATGGTGTTCCGCGTGACACCTACACTAGCTTGTTTGTCCACATGCACAGCCTACCACAGAAGCTTTGACATGATTCCAGACGCGAGTTCCAGTTACAATTGGAATATTAGCTGGGGACATATAGTTTCGTATAGCGTCCGCAGTGGTGCCAGTCCCATTTCATACTTATTCCAACACATTAAGCAAATCCTACTTGCTATAAATGCAATGAATTACCAAAATTAAAGACCATGATGTGCACAGCATTCGGTAGATGTACTAAAAGCAATATGAGAAATCAAAGATTTTCATGGGAAGAGCAAACTCAAAAAAAAGACTGTTTTGAAGACAAGGGTGGCGAGGAGAACGGGTTTTTATAATTCGTGGTATTTCAACAATTGTATAATAAGCTATCACTAGTTTTTTCCTTTGCCAGCTTTTCAAATGCCAATTGTAACAGCCGGACTGCGGGTTGCGTGTACGATCCCCCAGTTGGGGATTTTTAGTGAAATGGCAATTTACTGAAACTCCGGCAAGTATTTCAATGCTGTTTAAGTTCAAGCTTTAACGGCACACGAAATGAATATTCAACCACAAATATATGTAATTAAGAATACATAGGTTATAATGCAGAATTATACGAGTCGGCAACTTGGGCTGTAAGATTTCGAAATTAGCATAAAAAAGCAATAAAATTATTGTTGGATTAAGTTTTGGCAGAGCGCGGGAATCCACGTATCTTGCGGGTTTACTGGAATAATTCGAGAATAAAACTCCATTTAATTCTTGTATAGCTTTACGGAATTGTTTTCCTCCCCGTCGACATCCCCTTTGAACCAGGCGGCGTCTTATCGCGGTGGGCTCACGTGGGCAAAAAACAAACGCAATCTATAGGGGCAATATTAAGATACGAATATATTTTCTTCCTGCACGTAGCAGCCATTTTGTTAATCCGTTATTTTATAATCTGACCGGTCGTTTAATTATGAGAGACTGTGTTTATTCGTTAATTTGCAGGCGAAGGGTTTCTACAAAAATTTTCCCTTCCGTCCGATATTGTAACTATGGGGATTTTGGGTTTGCAACACTGCGCAGCAAACAATAGCAAATAGTAAAGCGAGAAATTAAAACTTGTTAAATTTCATTTAACTAAGTGATATGGTTTGTCGTGCTGCTCTATTCATGTTTGCTTGATAGTGATGGTAGAAGGCAAATGTGAACAGTTGTAAAACGCATACCAAAAGAGTATAGTTATATTCCTTATACTATTTTACAAACAAATGTGAGCTACGAACTACAAATGAATTTATAAGAAACATTTCTGTTTTATCTACTACTAACTACAGCGTTTTATAAACTGTGGTTAGCGGAGGCTCACAGTAACAAAATCAGTTTCTACTATAGTTGGATGGTTGGATCACATGCGCTATAATATATTTTCGTATATAATATATGGGGCTATTTTTCGGCCTCCATTTCTGGCATTTTCGATTTTACTTTCGACCTGCCTGTTCGGAGTCTTCTTTTAGCCAACGTTTTGTAATCGGTTGTTCTCCCGAAGCAATCGTTTAGAATATGACCTCTTCCCCTCTCGTTCCCTGTAAGTTGCATCTGTGATTTTGTATTCCTGCTCCAATATTTCTACGAGGGCCTAGAGTCAGTGGTGCTAACGAGCGCAACTCGACTACTCCGTATGGTTCAACGGAGTGTTACGGTAAGTTGCTAAACCTTGCGCCCATAACTATTGATTTACTACTAGGTAATTTTATTAGGCGTTCTTTATTCCCACTGCCCCTTCCTGGCATTCAGTTTGATCTAGTTGTTTAAAGTATTAAAAGGTTAGGACCTTGATATTTTACACCCTAAACTTCGGCAATAAAATTGGCGGCGAAAGGTGGGCGAAGTCAAAAATCTCAACTCTTCAGGTTATTCCTTTTGTTTCGCAGTATATACATTTTTATTCCCTCTCTTTTGGTGGCTTGTACGTTTGTCGGTATGTTTCACGGTCTAGCGTGGCGTTTAACAATTAATCAGGCGATATGTATGGTAGTTAATGTAAAAGCTGAGCTGGCCTCTCTTAAATGCACACATTTTACTCTTCAAATGAGCGAATCCACCGACGTTCCCGGACTGGCGTTGTTTGTCCGGTACCAACACGAGCAATCATTCGAAGAAGGCCTTTCATACCAGCCCCTACCAAGTAACACCTCTTTTCTCTCTTTTGGTGCTATGCCAATTTTAGGCGATGGTAACCTCCACGACTATTGGTAAGTATACTGCATGATCTAGTGTCTGTCTTCTAACAACAAGAATGAATATATGTTGCATCTGAATAGATATACTACTTTCTCTTCTTTGCCATATTTATCAGATCCATTTTTTTATCCTACTCTATTCAGAATTTCTGCGTTTGAGACGCGAATCCAGAACTTTTCAAGGATTCGTCGATATGTCCATCGCGATTGCTATTGCAGAGTAAAGACCTTCTGGCTATTTGCGTGCTGGTCTTCATTTCCTCCATCTCTGTAACTGACCACTCACAGATTTGTCGTCCATGTATTTTACATGCAGGCCGCTTTACCACATTCCCCAATGACTGCTGAAAGTAGTTACAAGTCCTCGATGCTTTATGCTATGATTGCATGATAGCGGATGCTATTGATAATCTTTCCCCAATTCGGATTCCGTGTTCTTTAAAGGCATTCTTGAAGATGGTGTCAGCCTTGTCTAATTCCTCTCTTTATAGGAAATCTTTAGTCTCGGCGTAACCGGCTGAGTCGGTGGCTTCCTGTTCCCAGTACAAATTCCGGACAACTCTTAAATTCTTATCGTCGACACCAATTTTTTCCTGGAATTTCAAATAGTTTGGTCTAACTCCATCGAATGCCTTCTCGAAGTCTATAAAACAAACACATACTGCTTTTCGTGTATCTAAACAATTTCCAAAGGCGAATTGTTCATCATTGATCACCACCTCGCCGTTTTGATGGACTCGATTGAGGATTATCTTGAGCAACAGTTTAAGAGAGTCGTTCTTCATTTCAATGTTTTTAGTTCTTCAGCGTAGTCTGTCCATTCCTTTTTCGTCATTCTATTTTTTAAAGCTTTCGAGACTTCGTTTCCTGCCTAAGTCATGGCATAATTTATAGCGTTCCAACTGTTTTCTATGTTTGCTCAGATTTTTTAACATGTTCTTTAATATTTTAATTAAGCTTAGATCTACACTAAAAACAAGAGCTGGAATATTGAAAATGTTGAAGATTTCCTTACGAAGAACCAAATACTCATGTAAATAATGTGTATATTTGAGACAAGTCTTATAAGTTTAGAACTGTATAGCTTGAGAATATATTATTTTCAGTGTACGATCATTTTTGCTTCACTCCAAGGATTCGAGATTTGACCTTCCATACATTTTATTTTCCAATGATCTATTATTTACTGCTTATATCAGTAATAAGACGTATGTAAAGCAGTTCATAAGGTCTTAGGACGGCGATAGGACGTTATAAATCGCTTCAGACATTTCAAATTTATACCTGTTATAAACCCTCGTGCCAGAGGCCTTCTGTCTTGTAAACGTGCCGCCCTCCAACGCGCATAAACATCTTCATGATGCCCTTAGTACATAATAATTATTTATGTACCGAGGGCATTGATGATCTTATGCCCGAGGCTGAGAAATTTACAAGCCCGAGGGTATAAACATCAAGCCCGTGATGGATACACAATTTTATGTCTAGTGTTTCTTAATAACCGAAATAATGGATTAGAAAACTTATACTGGATGATCAACTATTGCTGTGAACGCATCGAGGTACGTGATTGGTCAGAAATTTAACGCTTGCCATTTCTCACCACTCACGTACCATAGTAACACATAATGTCCGCCAGGGTATTATGTACCCCATAATATGCCTTGTTTCGCTGTTATTAGAAACAATAATGTACTAGTTAAGACCTAAATGAGTATATTATCTCGGAATGTGTATTTAATTCGTTGTCTTTATTCGTCATATTATGTTCAGGTAAGTTAGTTCTTATTTTTTCCTAGCACTCTTTCTTATTTCGCGTTAGTTTTTTTAATTAACTGCCTTTTTATGGTGTATATATCTGAAGTTTTTTCATTTTTCATGTTGATATGTGATTTTGTTCGCACGAGTTTATGGCCACTACCCATTCTATTTAGTACTCTCACGTCCTGTATGATATGCCAGTAACTGGAGATAATGTATCAAAGGATTTTATCCTTGTATTTGTAGTCAGGATTTCTGCATGCCATTTTTCCTCTTTTTAAGAAAAGTGTTCATTACTAGCATTTTGTTTGCTTCCAGGAAGTTGGCTAACGTATTGCCTCGTTCATTTCTTTGGCACAGTCCGTGATCTCAAACTGCCTTTTTTCGGTTGCCTAGCCCAGGGGTTCTCAAACATTTTTCCTTGAGTGCCCCTTTACGAAATTCAACAAAATAGTTGTACCCCTAGCTCATGATATCGTTCAATGAATATGTTTACACCGTGATACACTGCTTTCAGTAATGAAAGCCAGCGAAGAGTTTTCAATTTTGACATAAGTGCCTAATTGTGTGAGAGGTTCACAACTTCAGGGTTACATAATCGTTATTTATGTATTAAGGGCATAATCAATAGACTATAGCACGAGGGAATGTTTAAAGCGCGCCGCGAAGCGAAGAGCTTTGAATTTCCATAACAAACCTACGTCCGCAAATTCATCCCTTTCTAAGATATCAAGCTTTAAAGTTGTAATGTGGGCCACTATTCAAGTAGAATTCTGGACTATCATGATTGAACGGTTTACGTTGCTTGGAAACATGGACAATGTTATAGAAATTACTTAGTTAAGTTGTTGATTGGGTTAACATACTACTGACATTTGGCGGAAATGTCGTTTTCTATATCAGTAGCGCAATGGTGAATTTTGCTTTTTGTGAAAAAGCGGATATATTTTTATATACAGGGTGTATACGAATTCGACCGACAAACTTCGACGGTGTATTACTGCCTGAAGATGTACCAAAATTGTTCGTATACTTATAACCAATCTCCTTTCACTTCAAAGTTAGAACCTCTTTTGTGATTTTTTTTTTAATCTAACATTGAAACCGTCGAATGAAATTTTACTCAATATCGAACTATAGTAATTAATTATTGACATTAGGTACATATGAAACATGACATTTAATTAATCAGACTACCAGTGAAAATAAAATATTCAAGTTTGGAGATTTAAATGCGTGTAATGTGTAGGAACACTAATTTTGAATGGTTTTTGGAAGTCCAGAATTCTTTAAAGAAGATAGCTAGGCCATAGCTGATAATAAATTTTATTCTTAATATTCAAGCTAATGGATTTCTTCTAATTTTTATTTTATTTACTAAAATAAATCTTGAAAAATTCATAGTGTTTTTTCGAAGTGTTTTGACCAGTGCAGAGTTTATCTTGCAGATAAGGATCAAGGTTGTCGAATCTTTTAGGCTGTATTTAGTGAGAGAAATATGCACCCAAAGTTTGTCGGTCGAATTCGTATACACCCTGTATAAGAGGATACTTTGAACATCTACTCTAGTTTAAGATCAATCGATTTTTGTTGTTAATTTGTATTAAGAGTTTAGTTTGTAGCCAAAAGTTCATCATGAGAGCGTTGAAACATTGTACGTCGTCACAACGTTGTCACTTTTCTTTCCTGCATATACAGGGTGATTTATAACGTACGGAGGAGATTTTTAGGGTAGATAGAGGGGACTAAAGTAAACATTTTTTATTAATAAAATTTTTAGAAAATCTTAACTAAAAAGTTAAAACGAGTTAAAGCTTAGTTAAATAATAAGTAGTTATTCGGAAACTATGTGGGTAATTTATGTTTTAAAATAAATGTAAAATAGAAATTACGGCTTTTTAATTTTTCCTTTTAATGCCCAATTATTTTTGTAGCAACTATTGAGAGCTGCTGAATAATAAACAATTTAATTTCAGCAGTACTCAAATCAGTGGGAAACTTTTTTTGAAACATTTAAACCACTGTAAGTTTTTTATGATTGGTTTTTCATCAATGTTTAATAAAAAATGTTTACTTTGCCCCATTTATCTACCCTAAAAATCCGTACGTTGTAAATCACCCTGTATATAATATAATAAGTTGTTATTTCCAGATGTACATGGTCACGAAAATAACTCTTTCCATTTCAGAATTACAGGCGCTCAATCAACATCACCTAGAAACAAGGCCACTTACCTCTGACGTCACGAACTTGTGACGTGGGCTGTAGCAGGGTGGCAATGGCAAGGAAATTTACTTAATGTGCTCGTGAATATTTTGTGCCTTTTTGTAAGCGATTTTAGTTACAATTTTGGACCAATACCTAACTGCACATTACAGCTGGTATAATAACTTCGTTATCAGTACATGGCGCAGCTTGATACCATTTAAAACCGTTTACAGCAAATATCCTACGAGTAGTTTCTTCCAATTACACCATATTTGTGCGAGTGTTTGATAGATATACGTAGTGAAGTTATTATGCTGTGTAAGTGTTCCTAGCACAAACAAGAATAAAGTGTGTGTTTAGTTTCCCGAGACAGCGTGGCTCAGTTGTTTAGTTCGGTGGGATACCGATCCACTCCACGTTCTTCTACGTGGCTAGGTCGAATCTATCGCCAGGATGTTTCCACCCCATTGAAGGGTTGAAATCGTCAACGAGATGCACTATTTACATTTGTTATCAGCGCCACCTTCCATGAAGTAGCAGCACCAAGAAAAACCAATTGAGGCGCTATACATAGAACAACTTAGTTATAATAATATATCTTGTACAATGTAAAACATGTAAATACAGCATAAGACACGTTAAGAAGACGTTTTCTGAAGAATGAAGTTTACATAGAAAATGGATTACATGCGCGAACTTTACTCCTTACAAGCACTTTAAGATAAGCAAATTACATTTTCTTAAAAAAAACTTAGTTCATTTTCTTGGGTGCCAATATCCTAGTCGGGAAAAAATAGCGAAAATTATAATTAATTCTACAACCAATACTTTCTTTAATAATTTTATGGTAAAATTAATAATAATAGTCGATTGAGCAACGGAAATAAGCGTTGAAAACTACGTTAACAAATAAATAAACTAAATTTCGAGTTTGATATTTATTACGCTACCTACGTATACTAAAGGCTGTGCTGACGTCATTCCGGAGCGCTGAGGCCTCGTGTCTTAGTAGGCAATGGTTCAATACCACTTAACATTTCATATATGTCGTTACATGCAAATAGTTTCATACTAAACAAGAGCATTCATCATTCAAGCAGCTTCATAAAATTACAAAGTTTAAAAAAAAATCGGCAGGTTAGTTTGTTTAAATTACAGTGTAAAAGCATGTAGGGCCAGTTATTCAAAAACCTTTTTTGGAATTTTCGATATTGCAAAAAGTCGCAGAAAAATCAATTTTTTTTAATCTTAGCAATTTGCAGACCTATCGTCCTATCAAATTACAAGATATAAAAAAAACTATAAACATTACCTACTAAAAATAATAAAAAAAATTCGGGGCGCCCTTGTTTGTAAAACTAAAGCTTAGAAAAGAAAATTATTGGATGCTCCGTGTATCTAAAAGTTCTACGTACAGATTTTCCAGTGCTTCTGGAAACTGTATTGTGTGACTGTTAAGGCCCCAAATAAAACACATGTGAACAATCGGTTAAGCCGTCTAGGCTGTAGCTCAAGCACAGCAAATGCTTTCGGTTTTTATACAAAGTAAAATAACATTAACTAACTAAGAGAAGCGAAATGGGAACAGTCGGTTATTTTCCATCTGGTTGCAAACAGCCGAACTGTTCTTGCACAACAATGCTCTACATAAAATCTTGAAACGGTGTACCTTCACCTTTAATTAATGGGGATCATGAGAGCCTCCAGTTTGGGATATGTTGTGCGTAATTGCAATTAAACTTTCAAAAAAATTGTGTTGATTGTTTGTTTTTCATTGCTGACGTACGCATACACGGTGAAGAAAAAGTTGACAGCAAAATCGTAGATGTTAACATGGAAAAAAGTTACAAAAGTTTCAGACTAGTTATGGCACTGAAAAGGAATGGAGCACGATAGACTGACATGAAGAGAATGAAATTCTATAGAAAGAAGAGACAGGACGTTCATGGAAAAGGACAAGAGGAAGAAAAAAAAGACAAACGGCGTTTGAATTGAAACACCTCAAAAATGAGGCTGACAAAAGGTTTTTGTTCGTAATGTATTTACAGCTATTTTAATTTTCTATATTTTGTAAATGGAATCGACTGAAAGATTCCTGATGTGATAGCAAATGCTGCGGCCTACAGAAATTGTGATTTAACAAACGTCGCGAAACCATAACGCCGTCCAATTAAAACTAACCTTTGCCACGTCCTTCAAAGTTTTTGTCGCCGAAAGTCTGCTGTATACGGTTTTCTAAATCAAACTGTGGACTTGGCCAACTAGTTTCAATTAAGTAAATATTCACCTCGAGGGGAACTCTTCCAAGGTAAACCTGTACATTGACGCGAATGCCGTCTACACCTGCGTCATTCCTGAGAATATAAGCAAAAAGTGAGCGTCAATTATATGGCAGGTACAGGAAATGTTGTGGATCAGTCAATAATTTTAAGATTCCAAAATAATACCGCTTAAGGACTTAGTGAAACAATGCTAATGTTACTATGTAGATTTTTGCCTACATCTGAACAGTAAATATATGGAGCCGTTACTAAATAAATTAAAACGCGAAATTAATTATCACTCCGGATTCCTTATGATTTACCTATCTAGAAAAAGTTACGCTAAATCTTGATTGCTACTACGATAGTTTCCTTACAAAAATCGATAAAAACATGACTAAAATAGTAATACAGTTTGTGCTAAAGTCGTGAAAGGCGATAGACAATTCCCCAATTCCGATTTTATCAACGTAAGAGCTTCGGGTGTAAAACTCTTCCCTTGAACTAGAAGACGCTGATTTCTCGGTATTGGAGGTCGTAACAGAGCCGCTGAAAGAAGTTGCTTGGAGTATAACCAATATCACTGTTGGTGGTCTAAGTCAACTGAATCCTCAAGAAGAGAATTGCCACTTTATAACTAAATGGGGTTGTTAATGATAAGGTAATGAGTTCAAGGGCGCAAGGCGATTTCCAAAGCATCAAAACCTTGTGGTAATCGAAACCGGCACTCTCTCACCGCCAAAGAGATTGTATTCACTGGGATAGTTGATTAGAGACATCAAGATATTGTGAATTGCATTTTAACATAGGGTGTTCCCTAAGTCAATCGTGTGGCTTCTGGAGATACATTTTAACATAAAAAAAATCGAAAACGCTTCAGATCCGTAGTTTTCTTATAAAACAGAGTTAGAAATTTGTGAAAGTTTTGGGAGCCCCTGAATTTGTAGTAAAAGCAGGCGAGTAACAAATCTGTAATTTTACTTACAAATTTAAAATATTTTGTTACCCACTCTTAAAAACAAATTTTTTTACAAATCGAGAGACTCTCAGGCCTCCTTTCATAAGACTCCTTTATTCGGGGAAAAGTTCGGCAGAGCCTTAGCAGCGAACATCTCCGCGAGATGCTCTCATTGAAACCTTGCTGACTGTTTGGCCAACGCCAGGCTTTAACGATCGGATCGTGTAAAAGATAATTTTTCAACTCTAATAAAGTTTAGGAAAATTTTAGGCTGTTTGTGATGTGGCATTGGTAAAAATATTAGTGAACAAAGTATGTGGTAGTATATGAACTATAGTATAACAAGGCCACACACAAACATGTGCACACTATGAAGCTGACATACGGCGCAGCAATCATAAGCCGTAACGTCTCCTTTGCACTTCCGTATAGTACTAATATTGAACACTAAAGGATATTCGCGATGAAAGATAAAATCAAGATAAAAAGGCGTCAGAGCACGATAGACATTTCCTTTTTATTTTGTATGCGTCATCTCACAATTTATTTATCTATACGGTTTCAAAATTGTATGCTGCAGCCATAGCCGAATCTAGGAATTGTGGCGCCCGGGGCAAAATAATATTTTGACGCCCCCCGTCCTGAGTGAGAAGTTCGGTATTGAAGAATATAAGTTATTGCATGAGACACAAAAGGCAATTTGCATAGTGTTCTTTAAATTAAATTACAGAAGTAGAATTTATTCACGAGAAAATACAAGAAGAAAAAACGGGGGGACTTTCCAGAAATTAAAATTAACTTTTTTGTATACTGGTCTGGTAGATACTATCTTCCAGCTTGTAGTCCTGTAGGTAGGTTTTTATGGCCTAGGCCGGTAGTACTTAGCGACGCCCTTGACGACGTCTGGTAGCACTTAGCAACGCCTGTGATTAGTATTATACGTTTCGCAGTACTGAAGTATATTGTTGCTGGCACTGTCAGTCAATGTCAAATTCGAGGTTAGCAGGTTACGTTTTTCGTCAGTCTGACGCAAAACCTAACCTCGAATTTGACATAGACAGCGTCACCAACAATACACTTCAGTACTGTCAAACGTATAACAAGAATCACGGAATTTTTAAAGCAAATAGTTTGGGATAATTCTTAAATAAAATCGAAATGATTCTTGTTCAGTAAACAAAAGAAAAATACGACATACGGCCGGCATTCGCGTTTATAGTCTGGCTGGTTCACGTATCTCGGTCTAACGGGCACGACAGCGATGTACCAGCTTGGCTGTAAACGCTTAGCTACCGGCCTAATGTAAATAACTATTTTCCTAAATTTTGAAATTTTCAATAATAGTAGATCAAGTTATTTGCAGCAAAATGCAGTGAGAATGATAGTCCAATAACATATACATACAACTATAATTTCAAACGAATATCTAAATTGCAACAAAAGTCAAAAAAATAGAAAACTGACTTGGTACGAATCTGAAAAATTATATTGTAAATAATTTTTTTCTTCAAACGGCAGTAAAACATGGCATTATATTGCTGGATTGATGATGCTAAACTGTCAGTTTATTGCCAAGCGGCAGATAATATTATCTGCCGCTGACGAGCGGCAGATAAAGTTATTATCTGCCGCTGACGACTTTATCTGCCGCTCGTCAGCGGCAGATAAAGTTATTATCTAGTAGAGTACCTACACGGGTTCTGGCTCAAAATGTGTCACTGCGCAGGTTTTCTGCGCAGGTGTCTGCGCAGGTTTCTGCGCAGGTTTATCAAGGTCGTTGGTCTAGCCGGGGGTCACGGGTCTAGCCTAGGGTCAAGGTCACGGGCCTCACCTAGGTCACGTGCCACTTCCGGGAATTTTTTGGGTTAAAAGTGTAGTTTTTGAAATTTTCCCACGCTCGAGCATGTCTATTCATGCAGGATGTTATCAGTAAATCAGAAGCTATCAACATTTTCTCAGGCTCGACCGGATGTGAGTCATCGTTTGACAGACATGTCTATTCTTGCAGGATGTTGTTGAACAATGGCATCCATTGTTTTAAAATCAGCACGAAATTCGAGAACAATGAAGCTATTGTTGTCTGGAGATTAAAATGTGCAAAGCTGGTAAATAGAACAATGACATCCCTTGTTTTAAAATCAGCACGAAATTTGAGAACAATGAAGCTATTGTTGTCTGGAGATTAAAATGTGCAAAGCTGGTAAAAATTGAACAATGAAAGCCATTGTTTGAGAAATCTGCACTATAATTGGACAATGAAGCCATTGTTGTCTGGGGAGAATTTTTGCTGACCTCCATTATCAGATAAACAAGCTTCAGACATGTCCAGACATGTTTGCAAAGCTGTTAAAATTGAACAAAGGAACCTATTGTTTGAGGAAAAATCTGCACAACAGCTAAATTGAATGCTGCCTTTGTCTGAGAAACGTGCAAGGTTGCTAAAAAAATAAACCGGATTAATTGTATGAAGCCATTGTAGCCTAATAGTATATATCGAAATTCAACCAAATATGTCTCAGTATCGTCATCATGGTGTCTATACAAGGTCTGATTTGTGATGTTATATCCCAAGAGTTCATAAGTGAAAATATGTACGGGGTGTGTTTACCGGCAAGTTTGATGTTATTCGAACAACTTCTAAAATTCAAACCTTTAAAACCAGAACTAAAATGGGGTACTATGGCTTATGGCGGTGCAAGACCTACATTTCACGTATGGATTGAGGTCGATAACAAAATCTACGATTCATCACATAAGATTATTCAAGCGCATATTAGTGGTAAAATACATTTTAATAAATTCCGCTACGATTACGACGTACTACTGTTTGATAATGACGACCAGAGGATGTTACAAATGTGCATAGACGTAATGAAAACTAAAAGTGTTTGTGACTACTTTGAAGAGGCACCTGCTATGCTAAAGACGATTAGAAATAGGGTTAACTGTAGAGTGAACAAATATTTTAGAAATACCATATGATGTATATAATAAAGACATTTTATGAAATATCCTGTGTTTTATTTGTTGAAAACGTTGAAACGAGTGACTGGGATCTGGTAGTTGATAGTCTCTCGCATATTTTGATAGTTATTAACAGTCAGTTAGTAAACAGTCTTTAACATAATACAAAAGTGTTGGAGACATTGTTTGTAAGCAAAGTAAATATTATGTGTTTTTTCCCGTACTTTATTAAATACACAGTCTCGAGCCGATAGTTATTTATTTCGCTTGGATTTATGTACAGCACCCCCTCACTTTAGCAAGTTTTCTAAAGAAATATTATTATGTTGTAGAGATTTACAGGTTACAGTTCGGAGTTAAAAATTTTGGATATTAGAAACAGTACCATTTAATATTGTGTTCTTTTACCAAATTTTAGATTCGATAGGTTCGAAAGCACTGCTGACAGACAGAAAACTTGTAAACCGGACCTTGTCAAATATCGAACAGCAATATATATTAGTAAAAAATACTCTTCCAGATTAAAAAAGTTTGATGTAGTTTTAGCCAATACACATTCCAGCAGTAAACTCTGGTAGGAAGCGGAGTCTCAAACAGCAGAAGGAGCGATAAAATAATCGTCAGCATTTTTCAGTTTATCCGATTTCGGCAACTTCCGCAAAACAAACACCTTCTTTGTTCTTGTGTTAGCACCTTGGCTTTAAGAATGGTATGAATCCGACGCCACAGCACTGTATGTTTTAACTACATTTTTCAAAAATAAAAAGCAGCTTAAAATATTGTTCCTAAAGGAGTGGTGCTGTAGTTTTATCATTGGAATTTCGATTTCTTACAACGGTATTTGTAAATAGTCCAGTTTTTGGTTGCAACGAGCATAGTTCTAGCAGAGATATCTGACGAATAGAAGATACAAACAGACAGTAATATTAATCTAAAATTGAATTAACAAAGTTGTTAAACGCATGATACAGGCAGTTATTAATTACTTAATATATACAATTGTCCTATATCCGGTATTCATGGTTTATCTGATTTTAATAGTCGAATAACTAAGGTTATTACAATGCTAAAGACTGTGCGCAAATGTAAGATATCAAAATTTAAAATAAAACCCAGAGAATAAGAATTAAATAAAATAAAGCTATTAGATCACTGCAATCACTACAATAATAAGGATGCTATACTCAATGGTGAGGGACAGTATAATTTTGCCGGAGAAAAACATCTAGATTGGTTAAAAATCAGATGTATAAGAGAAAATCTCAAACTTGTTTAAAAACATTTTGTAACTAAACAATCACATTTAAAATTGTGTAAATAAAGCTAAAATTAGAAGGAGACGCAGACTATAGAAAATACGTGTCAATACTTGTGGATGTGAGCGTCTAGGGAATGTGCAAGGTTGCTAAAAATAAACCGGATGTGAGTCATTGTCTGTAAATGCCAAACTTGTCAGAACCTGCCTGCCTGTCTGCTGCGCAATTAAACAACGAAGCCATTGTTTGAGAAATGTGCAAGGTTGCAAAAATAAACCGGATGTCTGAAGTTTCTGCGTAGGTCTGCGCGATGGTTTGGCGGGAAATTCAAAATTCTGCGTAGGTTTTGGCGGTAAATTTAAATTACACTCAGGTTTTGACGGTAAATTTAAATTATGATCAGGGTTTTGGCGGAAAATTTAAATTCTGCGTGTTGTCTGGGGTTTCTGCACAGGTCAGCGTGAGGGTCTGTGCGGAGGTGTTTATGCGCAGGTCTGCGCGAAGGTTTGGCGGTAAAATCAAATTCTGTGCAGGTTTGGCGGGAAATTTAAATTCGTTCAGTTTTTGGCGGGAAATTCAAATTATGCTCAGGTCTTACAGGTAAACAGATAGGTAGACAGGCAAATAGTCAGACAGGCAGTATGGTTTATGTCTTAATCTGATTTTAATAGTCGATTAGAGTCGAATAACTAAGGTTATTACAGTGCTAACAACTGTGAGCAAAAATTTTAAAATAAAACCCAGAGAATAAGAATTAAATAAAATAAAGCCAAGTAAAAGCTATTAGATCACTGCAATATATTAATAAGGATGCTATACTCAATGGTGAGGGGCAGTATAATTTTGAACTTATCTAGATTGGTTAAAAATCAGATGTATAAGAGAAAATCTCAAACAAAACATTTTGTCAGACCTGTCCAGACCTGTGGATGTGAGTCATCGTCTGGGAATGTGCAAGGTGCTAAAAATAAACCGGTTGTTTGAGGTTTCTGCGTAGGTCTGCGCGGAGATCTGCGCGGAGGTCTGGCTGAACATTCAAATTCTGCGTAGGTTTTGGTGGTAAATTCTGTCTAGGTTTTGACGGGAAAAATCTGGGAGTGTACAAGGTTGCTAAAATGTATGGGGCCTTTACACCAGATGTAGTTAATGACCTCCATTATCAGTGTCTATAAATTTGGTAGACAGACAGACAGGCAGGCTAACAGACAGACAGACAGACAGACAGACAGACAGACAGACAGACAGACAGACAGGTAGACAGACAGACAGACAGACAGGTAGGCAGACAGACAGACAGACAGACAGGCAGACAGACAGACAGACAGACAGAGAGACAGACAGACGGACAGACAGACAGACAGACAGACAGACAGACAGACAGACAGACAGACGGACAGACAGGCAGACAGACAGACAGACAGACAGACAGGTAGGCAGACAGACAGACAGACAGACAGACAGGTAGGTAGACAGACAGACAGACAGACAGACAGACAGACGGACAGACAGACAGACAGACAGGTAGGCAGACAGACAGACAGACAGACAGACAGACAGACAGACGGACAGACAGGCAGACAGACAGACAGACAGACAGGCAGACAGGCAGACAGACAGACAGACAGAAGGTTTAAATAGAGGTTTAGTTAGTTTTAGAGAAAAGTAGAGTTGATCAATTTCAGCTTGAATGTCTGCAATAATTTCATTTGCTCGGGAAATTTAAAATTCTGCGTGTTGTCTGGGGTTTCTGCACAGGTCAGCGTGAGGGTCTGCGCGGAGGTTTATGCGCAGGTCTGCGCGAGGGTTTGGCGGTAAAATCAAATTCTGTCTAGGTTTTGGCGGGAAATTCAAATTATAATCAGTGGAAAATCTGGGAGTGTACAAGGTTGCTAAAATGTATGGGGCCTTTACACCAGATGTAGTTAATGACCTCCATTATCAGTGTCTATAAATTTGGTAGACAGACAGACAGGCAGACAGACAGACAGACAGACAGACAGACAGACAGACAGACAGACAGACAGACAGACAGACAGACAGGTAGACAGCTAGACTGGTAAACAGGTAGACAGCTAGACAGGTAGACAGCTAGACAGGTAGACAGCTAGACTGGTAGACAGGTAGACTGGTAGACAGGTAGACAGCTAGACAGGTAGACAGCTAGACTGGTAGACAGGTAGACAGCTAGACAGATAGACAGGTAGACAGCTAGACAGGTAAACAGGTAGACAGCTAGACAGGTAAACAGGTAGACAGTCAGCTAGACAGTTAGACAGACTGACAGATTCAAACTAGTTCACAACGGGTTCAATGTGCCATACAAAATGTTCACATTTTGCACAAGCGGTATAATCAAAACCATTAATCGCATCTGCTGTCTACTTGTTCAGACATGTTCAGACTTGTCCAGACCTATTATAGCTTCCTGCAGCCGGTGTAAGGTAGGGGAAAATATTATATATATATATAAGAATACTAATCATAGAAATATTAGTTTTACGATAACAATGATGTCGAAAGCTTTTACCGAAGACTGCTTCTCAAATCATAGTTGGGGTTTTGACTCATGGGCTGACGATCCGTGGAGCCAGGAAGAGGAGGAGGAGGTTATACCCTGGAGTGAGACTGAAGAAAATACTCCTCCTCCAACTCCTCCAATGGGACAACCACACTCCTGGTCGTCTAACATAACAAAGGTGGAGGGCTGCAGCTGTATAAATTGTGCCAACATTCAGGGGTGGTTAAGCCCAACACAAAATTTTGAGGGGTGCGCACCACTACAGCAATCTGAACTGGAACAGGTGTCACCACCACCACAACCACCACCACCACCTCCTTCGTTTCAAGCAACATATAGTTTTACACTTCCTGAACCAACACTGCCTCTAGATTTAAATCCCATAAAGATAGAAATTAGGATAGGTAATAAACTTATACATGTAATTATTAAAGATTAAAATAAAAGACATTTTATTTTTAATATGTGTTTTATTTCATTAATATATACACCGTATTTATCTCATATGCAAAGCAAAACTTGACAAGGAGAGGGAGAATAAATGTACACTTAAATATATGCTTTATTCAATTAATATACATATTATTTATACATAAGGGAAACAGAACTTAACAATGTGTAAGTATCGATATAGTCTTGAGGTGTTGTTGAAGGCCAGGGACCGGAACATGGACCGCTTCTCCAACCAACAGCTTCACCATTTTCAGCTTTTCTGATATTTTCCTGAAGCCATTTAAAAATATCTGTGTGGTGATGTACAACGCTAGGCTGAAATATATAAGTTATATGGTTAGTATTTAAATATTCGAACACGTCTTCTATAAACTTGCTGTGGGCATAATAAGCAGCCTCAAAGACAGCATCATGAAGAAAATATGGATATTGCTGTTGCTCGTCAGTTGCAAATTCGATTCGAGAGCCAGATGATATTGTTTCAATAAGAAAATGCTGCTCGTAGGAAGTAATGTTCTGTAACGATAATTTTGAAAGGACTAAATTAAGATCTGTTTCAGTATTAATTTTCAACTCTCCTCTTCTTACTTCGTTAATAATTTCCCTAATAACATTAAAGACAGCTAACATAGTTTTTAAAATTTCATTTACGATAGCGGTTTCAACACTTTTAAAGTGCGTAGCCCAAATAAGAGTTTTGCTCGGTATAGCAATACCAATTTTGTGTAATATATACTTCAAAGTTTGCAAGTCGTTACGTCCTATAGCATTACGTAAATGGAAATTATAGATTTCTTTATTTTTAACATACAGATCTTTGTTCAACCACAGTATATTTGAATTTGACGGTAACATTTTGCAGACTGAGATATCTTAGAGAGAGCTGGTGTTTATAATGTGGTTGGTGGGCAGTAACCCCAAGGCAAAGTGTCAGTATACATACAGTTTACTATTCTTTTGTCATCATGTGGATCTAAAGCTTTTTTTCTTTGTTTTAAAGAAAATACGTTGTGGGTTTTTGATCTAATTGTTCTCTGATCGCAAAATACTGTTTCGTTATTAAACAGGCAGTCTTTGTAATCCTCAAATGTAATTCTATTCAAAGCAGCTCTGGTAATACCTTTAGCTTTCTTTGAAATTTTAAATTCTCCATTCTCAGCATCCTCTAATGTTTTGAAAGCATACAATTTTGCACGTAGACCAACAAATTCGGTAATTATTTTACCACTCATTTCGTCTTTCATTAGACCTATTACTTTTTTATTAACTTGTGGAAGGTTATATGGATTGTTCGGAGGATAACCGCTTGTATCAAATTTGTGAATATCTTCCCGTATAAAATCGTATATATTTGGAAGGGTAAAGTGATATATGAGACTATCAGTGTCTGTGTACAGCAGTTTTGCTTGATTACCCATCTTCTGTTTAATATAATTGTAATGAAAATCGTATATTAAAATTTTTGAATTATCTAGGATTGAAAATCCAACGAATATTGGCTTATTAAAAACTATTTCCAACTGATTTAATTCTATAAGTACCAAGTCTTTATCTAAAATAGTACAGCTGTGAAAATTTGGTTTTGATATGTATGCACTGGCTCCGTACCTACCTTCCCATTTAGAAATTAATTTTATTGTTTTGTATTTTCTAACATTTTCCATAGTCTTTCCAAATACAGCGTTATTCATAAGTTTATAAAAATCCTTTTCAAAATTATTTTTGGCGGCTTGTCTTAATTTTGTATTTAAATCTATGTATGGTTTAAGCCAAGCTGATTGCTTAAATTTTAATATTCTGTGAATTTTTACAATTTTCAGCCCTAAACTTACAGCTTGCTGCAGATTGCGATAATGTATTACGTAGTTTTCTTTTTTAAATAAAGTGGTTGTCAATTTTGATTGTTTGGATGTTGGTGGTGTATAATGGTCAGGACATAGAGGCAAATCTTTGTGAAGTTCAAATAAATTTTGAGGATATTCTAAATCGACTTCATAAATATAACCTGTTTCAGAATCTGCTGGAGTATTTAAATGATCAATTTTAGGAATATCTAAATCATTTACCCATTCAAACCCTCCATACGGTAGATATTCAGACATCCCGGCTCCGTACATGTTATTAATATCTAAATATAGGATATACGACTCAAGATCGGCTTCTACGAATTTTTCACCCATATATCGATTATTAGCTTTAGCGTATCGATTCGAACACTGTGCTAGCCCTCCTCTAATACCCCTCTCTATGAACAACAGTTGATCTACATCTGTCAGCAGCTCAAGTTTAACTTTAGTAGTTTTTAACATTGCCTGAAATGCCAATCCTGGTGCTGTGTAAAAATGTAAAGCATCTAATCCATACGTTTTCATACAATTTTCTCTAAAATTCTCAAACACATCAGCTAAGAGTAGAACATCAACTGTAAGGTACATATCAGCATACTGGCCTAGAGTTTGCATATTAAATGTGTTCCAAACACGCAGTGCATGTTCATAATTTTCATCTGAAATGGCTGTTCCATGCAACTGACTAAAAAATTGTGTTTTGTCAGGAAGACTTTTATCATTCAACTTTTCAAAATTGTCTAGGTAGTCGTATGGAAAGATTCCCTTACGTAATAGTAATTCAAATTCTTCTTGGCTCTTGCAAAATTTACGTGTAATGATTTTTAAATTGTTCGGTAAATTTAATGACAATTGTTCTAAACTGCTAGCCATAAACCGAAATGAGTCTAAAAATCTGAAATCAATATTTGTACCATCCACATGTTTTGTAAATGATATAAATTTTTCCTTATTTAAAGGCAACAATTTAATATCTCCCATAATCAGTTTTGCCAATGGTTTTATAATAAAATGAGCGTCATAACCGCTGAGATTATGAAAGAGAACGGGAATATAATGTGCATCTTTATAGTTAAGATTACAGTGTTGATGAGCACTACCTCTATACTCACCTGTCTGATGATTGTGATCACGTACACGCACGTCTTTATCGGTGAAAGGTTGTTTACAAATGTAACAGCATACCGATTTTTGAAATGAATCGTTTTCCTGCTGGCTAATATCCATAGGCTCTATATTTGACAGTATACTATTTACTTGATATGCTATAGATTGTAATTCTTTTACAAACCATTCCATACAGTCGGCACCACGAAATATATTAACTCGAGATAAACTATCGTCATATGAACATTTTAAATAATATGCAACACTAAATGGAACATGTTTTTGATAAACCCCCACATTTTCGGAAACAACATTTTTTTCTTTCTCTAAAACACACTCCACGTCCGCGTATATTGAAAATGGTACTTTTTCTTGATATTTATAGTCTTTAAATTCTATTGTTGTACCTTCTTCGGGCATTTTAATTTTGGTTTCATTTACACCATTACAATTTCTAATGTGATTTAAATGTGATTCTTTAGTTACGAAATGATTTAAACACGTATCACATACAAAAGTTTGAGTTTTTTTCTTATGCATCTGATTTCTAAGTAATCTAGATAAGTTTCTTATCCAACAGAAATGGAACTGCCCCTCATCGTTGGATATCATTAGTAAATGTATAGCATCTTTATTAATTTGAGTATTTTTACTAATATATAAGGGCAATACTGAATTTTTACCAAATTTGTTTTTTCTTTCTAGGGTATATACATTTATACGTAAACCATTCATTGTCTCAAATTTTGATATATCTTTTAATTTCATTGGAAATTCTAGCCCCGAGTACTTTAAAACTTCACTGAAATGTGGGTATGAAGATATTCTATCAGAACTCTTATTTGCAGGATATAATGCTGACACTACCGACCACAAAAAACAATATTCGTCATCATTTTTTACGTTAATCACGGCCTTTTTATTTTTAATATCTTTAGGTAACTCAATATATTTACCTACTGTTAATGGCGTGTAATGATTTAAATTTACTTTTAAATGTAATATCTCAAGCAAACTCCAACCTGAATCACGTTCTTGAAAATCTTCTAATTTCGTCAACAACTTATTCTCAACATTAGTCTCATACCACTCTTTTAAATTGGTGCCAGAATCAATTTTTTCATTTTTAGTGCCAAACGTTTTTAAATCTATCTCACCACTACTAGGCTTTATAAAATATGCACTAAATATTACATTAGCTTTAAGCATTAACTTATCTTTTATAATTTGTTTTACTTTTATTGAGAAACTTCTGTATGCTTTTCCAAGAAATTCTTGTGGTTCCTTATAACCTAAATTTACAATCATACCTGTTCTTATTCTACTGTTAAAACAAGATTCTACATCTTCCCATATCAACTTGTTCTTTTGTTGTTGTTGTTGACCACTTCCTACACCCGCTCCCTTCTTTGCTAATTTTGCTTTTAAATTTCGCAATAATTGCCGTTGCCCCTTTAACAAACTTAAATTTGCCTCTAGCCTGAATGGATTTTCATTTTTAAAACTATGCGTACGTATAAATCTACTAACAATTAAAATGGTTTTATTTACATGTTTAATCAATGTCTCAGCTTCATCACTATATTTTACAATCGCTATCGCGTCTCTGATGGTTTTTATTGAGGTCGAACTTAATTCGGTAACGCTGTCTGTTGCAGATATGTTCGCGCGCGTGCAGTTGTAATACTAACTATTGCAGACAGCCGAGCCGCGCTATTTATTCATCGTCGCAGCTGATAATGGAGGCCTGCGTCAGCAAAAATTCAAACAAAGGCAGCATTCAATTTAGCTGTTGTGCAGATTTTCCTCAAACAATGGGTTCCTTTGTTCAATTTTTAACAGCTTTGCAAACATGTCTGGACATGTCTGAAGCTACACATCCTGTTTATCTGATAATGGAGGTCAGCAAAAAATTCCTCCAGACAACAATGGCTTCATTGTCCAATTATCGTGCAGATTTCTCAAACAATGGCTTTCATTGTTCAATTTTTAACAGCTTTGCACATTTTAATCTCCAGACAACAATGGCTTCATTGTCCAATTATCGTGCAGATTTCTCAAACAATGGCTTTCATTGTTCAATTTTTACCAGCTTTGCACATTTTAATCTCCAGACAACAATAGCTTCATTGTTCTCGAATTTCGTGCTGATTTTAAAACAATGGATGCCATTGTTCTACTGATAACATCCTGCAAGAATAGACATGTCTGTCAGACGATGACTCACATCCGGTCGAGCCTGAGAAAATTTTGATAGCTTCTGATTTACTGATAACATCCACGCTCGAGCGTGGGAAAATTTTGATAAATCTTGTAAAAATTTCAAAAACTACACTTTTAACCCAAAAAATTCCCGGAAGTGGCACGTGACCTAGGTGAGGCCCGTGACCTCGCCCGTGACCTTCGACTAGACTTAGCCAAGTTTCAAACCAGAGGCCAATGACCGGGACCCGTGACCTTGACCCCGGCTAGACCCGTGACCTTCGACTAGACTTAGCCAAGTTTCAAACCAGAGGCCGCCACGTGACACTTAGCCAAGTTCCAAACCACCGGAAGTGCGCCAGAATCCCCCTAGGTACTCTACTATAAATCAATGAACAAAGAATAATTAAACAAATTTAGTTGTACCTCATACCGAATAGGTAATATATATGAAATTTTCTTCAATTTTCTTGACTGATACTCTCTAGTAGAATCAGATTCCTCATACTCATTAGGTTTCCAAGACGTCTACAAAATGCAATTTTACCCCGCTACACACACGCATGCAAGTAGGCCGAATTGGTTTGAACAGACCACATCGACAGACTTGCATGTACGTGTTGTAGCAGAAGTCGTAGCTAGAGTTGGGTCAAAGGTTGGGCATGTAGGAAATCTGACAAAACCCAGTTGCATACAGTCTTGTATTAATGGTCATCAAAATAATAACTGCATGTACACATATTGTCAGATTTAGATTTTTTTTGGGAATTTATTAATAGCTACAAGCGAAATTTAAAGAAAAGATGATACTAGTAACAAAAAATAAAATTTCTAGATTTAACGTCTGTTTGCCACGACTACCCATAGCGTTAGATTAATAATTTAGCAACTAAAAACGCAATTAAGAAATAAACTAAAGACTACATTCGCAAAACACATCACTTGTGGTCCAAGTCAGACCGGGTATTTTCCACTAATTGATTATGTTATGTCTATGATGGGGTGCCACATGTTATCGTTTAAGTTACATTTGGCAACAGTGCAGGATCTCCTGTTGCTCAATTTATGTCAATTTATGCACCATTGGATCTCAACTTGTGTAACTTTATTTATTGGATCTCACGTTGTATAATTTTTAAATTAAAAATTAAAAATGTAAAATGTATTTCCCCTTTGTGGTAGTAAAGCTTAGAATGAACATTGGTAGATAAATTATGAAACACATATTTTTTTTAAATTTAATTAAACCAGCTCAGCATTACAGTTGCTATACATGATTGTGTTATTCTTAATAATATTGACAGTTTTGGAAGGCGAGGACAGTGTAACAGGTTTACACCCCTCTGTAACTAATTCCTAATACTATAACTAAACACAAGTTGTAAGAATATATAATTTATAATAGACAGTCCTGAGGTAATTTCCTTTTAAATCTGTTATGTACGTTTTTCTGACCGAGATTAAAGTACGCTGCACTGGGACACTCGTTAATAGTGGCAAAAAACTTTTCACACACTTGTTCAATGAAGTTCACAATCGTAGGGATTTGTAGTTCTCGGCGTAGTTGTTCATTTCTCACGAACCAGGGGGCGTTAGATGCCATTCGTAGCACCTTATTTTGTAACACTTTTAACTTATTTTTATGAGTTTTGTTTGTATTACTCCACACTACACAAGCGTGTGTTATTATGGGTCTGAGTATAAATTTATATATTAGTAAGGCACAGTCAATACGTAAGTGCGATTTTCTGTTTATTAAAGGATATAACACATATTTTAAAATATGCAATTTATATGCAAACCATTAATAGCTCTTGTAATCGTTGCCCAAGTACTGAGATTGGTGTTGACTATAACCCCTTTCCCAGTCAAATTCTTCGCCTTGTATATATATATATATATATATATATATAACAAAGTCCTTTTTACAGCTCGGTGGTTACTACACAAGGAGAGGATTTTTTTTTAACTGGCAAAGGGGTTATAGCCCACACCAATCTCAGTACTTGGGCAACGATTTCAAGAGCTATTAATGGTTTGTTGAAATAAAACCACTTGATGCTAAGGTCGACGTTTCGAAATTTATTTATACCATTTTCTAGACCTAAAGAGAGGTTTACAGATAAGAAGCGTTGTTTGTACAATGTAATCAGTTAAGATCTTACCTAACAACTTGTGGTACAGAACCAAAAAGGCACATGTGTATAATTCTTGGGTGTTAAAACCACCGAAACTGTAGTAAATAACACAAGACACTTTTGGCTAATTGATTATTTATTGTTTGAAAATACACAGGAAATGCCGCTGCTTGCGGAGACCATTCTGTCTGTAACAACGACTTCATAAATAAAAACGCCTATGCGCATCGCTCCAAGGGATGATTCACTGCAACCTGCGCGAAGCGGTGCGCTGGTCAAACTTAAAATTATTACACAGCATAGCGCTAGATGGCCTATGCGTTTAGTTACATATTAAAAAAATATAGCAAATATAAATTTAAATAGAAAACAGGCCGAAGCGGCAACAACATGTAGTTCACAAAACATGTGACCAGATTTCAAATTTTAAATTTACAAAAGCAGCACTGAACGAAGCAAGCATATCACACAACTAAAGTAATGCTAGATTTCCTGTCACCAGGTTACATGTTAAAAATTCACAAATACATTTAAAATTAATTAATTACTACAATTTTTATTGGTTTTAAGCCATAATGGCCGTCAAATTGATAAAATTGCTTAAACCCGACAAGGAATGCAAGAAAGTTATAAACTTTGCAGATGACAGTTTTTGGGCCGCGCATGCGCCTTACGATCGGCGTCAGTAGTATACCAAGGGACGTTATATATATATATATATATATATATATATATACATCTCGTTGGCCTGATATCGCGTTGCTCGGTTGTCCAGTTCTATTCCTCAAGGCAGAAGGTTGCCCGAAAAAGAAGCTTTGTACGCTCGTCTAACGCCACCTACGCAAAGAGAGACGTGTATTCGTGGTCACTCCCGATTACGTATGAAGCTTTTTAGAGGATGTGATAACGATTAATAGGACAATTTTTGCCACTTCTACAGCGCTTATACCTGTTGAAGGTTTCGTTATAATAACTAATTTCCGCTGAACTCCAAAAATAGACTGCTCTGTAATGCTAGAGCCGCATTCACTTTAAATTTGAATAACTTGCCTTACGGGTTTTGCTTGATTCCCTCTGAGTTACCGCCTTTGTGGATCAACTTGTATCATCAGGTTCCAGCAGCTTGAGCTTTTCTACAAGGAAATGCTGAGCGCACTTTAATACGTCGACTGGCTGCAATAAGCTTTATTAGGTCTTAGTAATCACAGCATGTAACCCGTGACGTTACCATTACGGCATTTTTCTCTGTAGTAATAATAAATTCCACCTCTATTGTAGTATTTTTGATATAATTTTCAAATTGTTCCATTGCGTTTTACCTATACACTGTACAACCGCATCTAGTTGAATTTAAAGGTGAATTACGTACCAGAAGGCGAAGGCAAAGTAATTTTATGCAGCCGTCCAGACTTTAACTTTAACCCGATGCCTCAGCAGTCTTTTTCTGAATTGGAGGACAACTACCACTTCGTTAGGCGAGAATATCCGACTCAATGGCATTCGACAAATCATCAAAAAATATCTTCTATGCCTTTACCCCATTGACTTTTAAGTAGAAACAGCAACGCTTTCAGAACAAAACCCCGCCCGGGTACCGCAAAAGCTAGCTGTTTGCGTTTCCGACTTTGCTACTTGTTGTAAATGCGATTTGAAGTGTAATAGTCTATTTGATAATTGTTATGTTGATTCTTATTCTGTGGATATTCCGTGTTCCTAAATCGTGTGTTGCATAAACTTTTAATTCGTTTGTTTCATGCTAGCTTCTCCTTTAAAGGAAGTTCCCGTGAATGAGGTGACCGCCCACGCACATCTTCTAATCTGGAGAATCAGGATGTACGATTTCTCAACTGAAATAAGCCTATTGTATTGACTTAGCTCGTGGATATCTCGAAGAATGCTAGTTTTACTACCCCGTAGAATATGCTTTTGGTAAGCACAAGTTACTATCGGTTAATTGATCATGCTTCCACTTCCACTATAAAACGCAATTGCTTTTAAATGCTAATAAATTTATAAGAATTGAATTTACAAGAGAGTCAGAAGTATTTATAGTTATTTTTAAATCTCTGCTTCTTAAAGTGTTCGCTGGACGCCAGAAAATGTATGGTCCCGTAAATCCGCATATAGGCTATGCACTTTCTTTATTAGGCAATTTTTTTGCTTACTTAAACCTCTTGGCTTTATAATGCATAATTGTGTAAATTTTAAATTCTATGAGAGTCTGTGTGCCCTATATATGTCATTAATACAATCAAAATATGATTCTATTATTTCGGCACCACTTTAACGAAATTAGACACAAGTAATAGAAGGAGTTCAAAATAAGTTTCTAAAATTCGTATACCACAAAAAGCATTAAACAAACTCCGGATTTTCATCTCATCAGTCAATTAGACAAGAAAATGCCTAAACTAGAAAAATGAAGAATAATTCAATCGTTGCAATTTCTATATAAAATTATTAACGGGATTTTTGACTATCCGGCAGTTCTGTCTATAATTCTTTTTCATGTACCCTTCTGTATTTTTTCAAATTCTGTGTCATTGTCACATTTCTGCTAAATTAAAATCTCGTGCAGTTGTATTTGTCAAAGTTTACTTTAGAAATTTTTGGAAGTACACTTTTTAAGTTTAAAAGTAGTACTAAAACACGCCATATATATATTGTCGTAATATGTGTACGACTTGATATTATTATTATTATTATTGTTATTACATTTCTATTTAAATAAATTACTTTATCATCTTAAGGGGTTGGGTTTTCTACATCCTAGAAAAATTGACTAAATGTATAATTATAGGCAATACATTTGCTATTAAGATAATTATAGTTGTTTATATGATTTTTAACAGTAATCGCCTTAGCCACGGCTTGTTTATTCAATGGGTTTTTCTACAAAACTATATATTTTAACTGAGGGAACAACTTTACAAACATGGCGCTACAATCTCACAATTTATAAAAAGAAGTTGGTTTCGTATTAATAATTACATCAGTGATTACCTAAGAGTGCGTTGCCTAAGTGATTTAACAAACGTAAGTAAACAGACGCCATAACAAAACACTTAACGAAGCGCTTCTTCCGGAAATGTGCAAAAACTGATGCCACTTTGAAAATTTTACCAAATTCTATTTTGAGGATGACTTTGTTACCATATTTGGCTTTCCTGATGCAAAATATGACACCAGGCGTCCCGAGAGCAAGTGACATGACGGACAAGGGCTCTTATTTCTCTCCGTTCACCTGTAACAAGCCAGATACCTCTTCAAACGCCGCCTGCAGCTTGCACCACTCTAAAACTGCTTACAATTCCATATTTGCCCCAGTCTTAAGGCTCCGCGGTGTTTAGCACGAATGTCGCTCCTTTCTTCCTGCTTCCAGAGCTATGTTAACCTCGCAACATATCCAAAGACTGCCACACAAGCATCAGCTACCACAATGTGGGGTCCTTAGATGCCATTCAAAATCGTAACCTATATCTCTTTGCGTTCTAAGAGAGTGTGACGTCAATGACTAGCTTAAATAGTAATGCGCGTAAGCGCATCTGCACTGCCTTGTTTCAACATCGTTTGTAACTTGATCCCGGCTAAAACAGAAAAAGTCGAGCTAGTGGCTATGAAGTTTAGCTATCATTGATTCGACGAGCTATTTACTGCGTGTAAACCTACCAACAGGCAGCGGCAGTACTTGTTTTAGGAAAATCATAACGCAGTTTTATAGACTAAAGTAAACGAACCCTGCCAGGCCAGTTTTCTCGAAGCCAGGAAAAGTCCTAGTCCGGCCCAACAGCTTTTTACTTCACTTCCACTTTCTCGATTGTTCTGTAGGCAATTGGTACGAGAAAACAAATATTTAGAATCATTTCTCCCTCCTCCATTGCAGCAGCTCGTCTAGGTATCATCTGGTCGCCCATGCATGGAAAGTGCCATACCATAGATATAATACTCGCAGCACCTGCTTACTTCCATATGTACTCTATTCAAAAGTTTCACACTTTCAATTTATTGTCCAATTATGGAGCAGCACTTGAACAAGTTTTGCGATGGTTTAAATCTATATATCTTGAACTGGAAGACTATTAAATGTTCAGTAATCTTAGGAAATAAAAACTTTCTCTTTTATACTTAAGAAGGTATTGGAACATGGAGAACACTGAAACGTATTGTCTTTTAGAGACCAACGTAACCTAAAGTTTTCCGAGTTATTAAAAGCCGCAGCCGTGATACTTAGTATTGAATTCATATCCTTTATCTAATAGACTTGTCTGTCCGGGACGCTGTTTCAGCAGCCAAACCGTAAGAGGTAGAGAAAAAAGTTATTAAAGTTATATGTTTGGAATGGTCATGTCAGGTCAGGAACCGAATTTCAGTCTCTAACACTAATTATTATCTTAATTATCCTAATCCTAACTTTTTAGGTTAGATTCTAGGCAAATTTTATCCAGGCGAATGCGACTGGTAGTTTGCTACCAACAATGACGTAATATATGTACGTGTGGTAAATACGCGTTCTATTTGCAAAACGGTCTTTTTTGTTTTATTAACCCTTAAGTAGTCGCGTCAATTTATTTTACATAACTGGTCGCGCGTAGCACTTTGTGCACCATATTTAAAACTGCTAAAATAATCCATTTAATAACAAAATTACTATTAAAAAATTAAGTAAAACACAATAACTTAATGTCAGAACAAATTAAATATATTTAAAAAAAATTATTTATTACAAAAAATACAAGAATTTCCAAAATAAACATATTTTTTAAGAAATCAAGTATTTATAAAAGTACAAAAAACTTAAACTAATATAATTGTAAGTGATTAACAACTAATTAAATAAAAATAAATTGACTGCACGAATTACTTTTAGATTACTCACTGCCAGAATGAACAGTTGTGCAATTTTGGCATGCATACGTAATAGTAACCTGTTTCTTACGTGAATACTTTTTACAGATTGTATATATAATTGTCGTGTTGTTTCTTTTTGCTTTTGGGCAAAAGTAACAACGATGGCGGATTTTTGTTGGTGGTTCTTCTACCTCTTCTTCGTCTTCCTGAACCACGTATTTGGAAAGAATCATTTTTGTAGAAGTTGGTAATGTAATAATCTTTGCTCGTTCAATTAGATGCGGCTTCATCAAACCTAGCGCTAATTTTTCAGAAATATCCTTCTAATTTGTGGAGAGTCTGTATGGGAAGCGTTATATAATATTTGTGCATTAATGCCGGCTATATTCAAAATTGCAAAAAAGAGAGCTAATGGCCATCGTTTAGTTCTTCTAGACACAGAATATGAATTACACATTTGATCCACTGTGTCAATCCCTCCTTTGGTTGAATTGTAGAAAGTTATGATCTCCGGTTTGTTTGTCTCTTCATCTAATGAGGAATTAAAATGCATCGTTGAAAGTAACAACACAGCTTTGTTCTTTTTGGGAACATAAGAGACCATGGTGGCATCTTTTTGGAAACCGAATATTGAAGTTCCTTTTTCCCTATTTTTCTTGGGTAAAAATTCTGGCGGTATTTCACCACAATCATCATTATCCATTTCTAAATACATAGCCATTTCAGCATCGGTTAGATGTTTTTGGGTCCCTTGGAACCCTAGAAACGATAATAAAAATATGCTACACATACAAATACGTACTTTACAAGAATATTCTCTCTCTACCACAAAAAAAAAATTAAATATAAATAATTTATTATACTTACACAACTGGTCGCGTGGAAGCACAATGTGCACCTTTGTCCGCCATGATCAGAAAACACGTTTTTATCTTATGAAACACAAACGGAAACTGACAGTGGTGGTTGCTACATACAGTCAACACTACAACAGTAGGTTAGGTGGGGGCTAAGCGATTTCGGTACGATACAACAAAATACCTACCCACTTGATACAAAGAGGAGCACTTTGTGCACCTGCGCGACTACTTAAGGGTTAAATGAGACGTTTGTCTCACTGGACTGCTAGTCCTTTATCTAATAGACTTGTCCGTTCGGGACGCTGGTCCGACCGGGACGCTGTTTTATCAGCCAAACCGTAAGAGATAGAGAAAAAAGTTATGAAAGTTATATGTTTGGAATGGTCATGTCAGGTCAGGAACCGAATTTCAGTCACGTGACACTTCCGGTTTTCGAGAAATCACGTGATTTCCGTCCTTCCGGGACGCTGGTCCGTCCGGGACGCTGTTTCAGCAGGCAAACCGTAAGAAATAGAGAAAAAAGTTATTAAATGAGACATTTGTCTTACTGGTTGCTAGTTTTCATATAATGAAACAGATACGAGACAATATAATTACATCGCTTGATTTAATTAACATTATTGAAAATAATTATAAACGTCAACGGTCAGCGAAAAGGTTTTATTCCTGAAATATTATTTACCCTAAATATGAAAACAAAGCAAGCCACGCTCGATTAAATCGCTTAATTAAATTGCAATTACTTGACCTATCCTAAAAGTGTATTAGCTTTTGGGCATATTCTGAGTTTCGTGTTCGGCGCTTTTGAAGTATTCATAAAGCTTATCTGTATTAACAAATGAAGATAGCAGTATAAAAATCTCATTTATTGCAAACTTTATGGACCATGCTGTATATTTGCTTGGCGTTCTCTAAAACCAAAAATCCTTTTACTTATATTCCTATCACACTAATGCTTCTAGGGCAAGTATCTGCATGCAAACTTTATAAGCCCAGCGTAGACGGGGTAGATAGATGAAAACAATTCAGTCAATTTGTTAGAAAACGACGCACAGGCAGCTTGGCTGCTGAATAATGCATACTTTCATTATACCACACCAACAGAGAGAGTTTTTCGACAGAACGATTGAAGGAAACGAAATAGAAAAGTAACGAAAATGGGAAGTAACTTATCACTATCGTGCCACAATGATGTGGTATAGTCACATTAGAAATGATTTTAATTGACGAATGAATCTACCTTCTTTGATTAAGAAATAGGTTGATCAAGCTAATTGGTATATAGTTTAGGTGGAAGAGTTTAAGGTAGATTAAGGTAGATCGTGAAACAGGTTTATATAATACTTAAGTAATTAGTAGGTACTTGATGTTTCGTACCAACCATTCGGCAATAAAAAATTAAGACAGTAATGATGGGGAAACAAAAATAGCACTTGAGAGAATAGAGATTTACTGTGGTTTTACTCATAGAGTAAGCATAGAATTCTGAGGCTAAATTGCCATGAAGTGTTAATGGAAAGGCTGATTAGATTTAACGTTACTATTAGAGTAGTGGAAAATCTGCTAGAAAATATTTTTAGTAGAAATAAGGGAGGTATACAACTACTGTATATTAGTAACATTTAAATAAAACTGGAAACTGCACAAAGAAAATACTCGTGATAGCAAAAAGAAATTGTATCTTGAATGTACAGTTCAGTTTAGTTAGGGCGCCATCTGATGTATTGCTACTTGACTCTGACAGCTAACTAAAAAAAATTGCCAAAAAACCGCCGACATCTCAGCCGGAGCTGATCGTGAGTTAAACTAGAGGCTATAATATAATAATAAAAAAATAGGGAATCCAAGTAGCAACTAAGCCAAGTGCTTTGCTAAAAGAAAAAGTTACACATCGGAACGGCACTATTAACACTTGAGTGGTCGCGCTATGGTCGATTCAACAGCACATTTTAAAAAATTGCTGTAGCTTTGTAATGCAGCTACTTTGCTACTTGTGCTTTTAAAAACTCCCCTAAAATGCATATTTGCTATTTTCAGTGATATTTTAGCACATTTAACCCTGCAGTGGACGCGCCAAGTCTCACAGACCCGATGCATACATTATTGAGTGGGAATTTGTTAAAGGTAGTGTAATAGAGTTGTGCGTCTAAGTAGCTTCAAATTTTTAAACTTACTTGCTTCTCGATAATCGGCATAAGCACAGTTGTTAGTGTTCGTGAGTTATTTGAAAAAAAGTCTGTGAGATTTGGCGCTACCGTTTACGTTCGTGAAATTTTTTTGTCTTCTTGATTATTTTTACATTGAATGTAGCTGCACTGACCTCACAAATAATTTATATTGCAATATACATCTACGTTAGTATACCAAGACGACAATATATACAAAAATTAGCTTTGATTCTAACAAATGACCAATTACATTGGCGATCACTACTCAAAAGTTATCCACCGGAAATCCACCTAAGTATACTAGAAGTAGCTGGAACCCCTACAGACCATCCAGTAGATGACCCTAATAACCCCACAATTAAAAGACGTTGCTTTTTTCCAAAAAAAAGTAGCAAAAGAAAAAAAATTCGTAAAAAAATGTGTTTTTCGCATGCAGGGTTTCTGTGCACTGCTTGTGCATCCTTGAACCAAAATAACGAAAATGAATTTTTTGTTCCACCTCTTAGCATTAAAAACATTGTTCTGCTCATAAATGTATATAGGAAATTAAAATCTTGAAATTCATCCGAGGCTGTGTTTACTATTATGAAATTAGCATGCTTTGCAAAAACCTTTAAAATAGAAAACAATAAATAGAATAATATTTTTTTAATGTAAGCAGCAACTGAAATATAACTGAAAATCTTGGTAACTGTAAATAAACACCTCATATTAAAATTTATTGTTATATAAATGGTTCTTAGTTTTTGGGTCTAAGAGACTTGGCGCGACCAGTCGTGTCATGAAACTGGGCGCGCCCACTGCAGGGTTAAAAAATGTTTTTGTTTTAGTGCGGTGGATTCGACCGGGCCGCAATCTCTAACTAACGTAACTTAATTATTTTTTTCATTTATGTCGTACTATAAATTAATGCTACTCTGTAAAATCGTTTATTATGCTTTCCTAATCAAGTGCAAGAGAAATATTATAGTTATTAACGACATAAGGCCGTTAGTAAGCATCTAACAAACGAGCAGTGACCATTGCTGTTATGGGGAACTTTTCAGTCAGGTTGACAGTTCTGTTATTGACAAATAATAAGTAGGTGTTATGAAAAAGGTTTTTATTAATTTACAAAAATTCTGTTAAAAGAAACTAACTATGGTTGAACCGACCGGGACGCGACCGCTAACGGAAGTTTAGCACTCGCGACTACACTCAGGTTAAACCAATTCCTGAAAAAAAGCGACAAGGACGCATAAATAAAATTATAGTGTAATAGTAAAGAGCAGTATCATTACTTTTTTAAATGATCGAATATACATATTTTTAAGTTTGGAAAATAAGCGCATAAATGCAGCAACTCCGTTAATGTTCGTTTTAACGAAAAAATGTGAAAGGGGTGTAGCGATTTAAATTCCAGCGCATACGACAAACATATATTCAGATTTTTATATCATTTGCTTTAAATATTACAACGTCATCTCTATTTTTCTAAATGACAACCTATTTTTTTATTTATTTCTGTAGCAAGCTTTAATCTGTTTTCAAAGGAATAATATTTTCAATAAATTACATTTAAAAAAAATATAAAAATCTGATGTGATACACGCACACAACTTATTTTTACAGTGATCTTATAATTAGCCAAAAATTTGATTTTGAATTTTTAAGTATTTGTCAAAATTTTTCAAGAATTACAAATTTTACAGAAACCGTATAAAATAGAGCGTTACGTCAAGAGGCAAATTTTTAAGCTGAATTAAAAAATGTAATAATACACTGGGGGTTCTATTTAAAATAGGAGTAAATAAAAAAAATAGAAAAAAAACAAAAGAAACCCATTTTAGAGGTATTTAACCCATCTTACATCAATACACATTTAAAATGTAATAAAAATGTAGTTTGAAAGATTTAAAAAAATTGTTAGGTCCGTTTTTGAAAAAATTGAAAAATCACAAGAGTAAACACCATACTTCCGGTTATGCGATTTTCTTCAAAAGTTTGCTGTCACATCTAGATAGTAGACGAAACTTAGGTATGAAGTTTTAACGCCATACCTCTTTTGGTTTTTGAGATATTCTGTTACAGCCAGACAGATAGATACACACACAGTCCAAGGAACAAAAATATGTTTTTTGGGTTCAGGGGACTCTAAAATTTCGATTTTTTCAAAAACGGCCCTAACGATTTTTTCAAACTTTCAAACTACATTTTTATGAAATTTTTAATGTGTATTATGTGAGATAGGTGATTTTCCAGTTGAATACCTCTAAATTGTTTGTTTTATTCCCTTTAACTAACTCTATTTTATACGGTTTTTGTGGAATTCTTATTTTTAAAATTTTTTGACAAATTAAAAATAAAATTTTTGATTAATTATAAGATCACTGAAAAAGAAAGTTGTGTGCATGTATCACGCCAGATTTTTAAATTTTTTACTTTTTTTTACAACAAAGGAAGTAGTGGATTCACCCCAAAATAGCGAAATTGAGTTTTCAAAAGATCTTCACGTTTTAGAGTCCCGGAACTCAAAAAACATGTTTTTCTTCATTGATCTGTCTGTCTGTGTGTGAACAGAATTCCTCAAAAACGAAAAGAGGTATGACGTTGAAACTTCATATACAGTGAGTCTCAGTGACTACCAAACATAACAAAATTAACATTGGGAGATTATGTAAGGATCAACTATTGCTGTGTCGGTATCTAAAAATGTGGTTGCCACAAATAAAACAGCAGGTAGTTGAATTAATTAAATTTCCATTAATGTTAGATTGCTGCTATTTTTAGAATTTGCTGACACAGTACAGCTATCACCATTTAATTATCAATATTATTGCAAATAAATAGTATTTAGGGATAAATAATGGGGTATAGTAATTACCCTGTATAGGTAATACTCAGTATAAAAGCATTCAGAGTTTTCGCAAAGCAAAAACAATACATAAAGTAAGGTCAAGGTTTACTGTTCGTGGGTAAACAAACGTAAACCATTTATTATGTTATAATAAAGTTTTTGTACAAACAAATACGGATGATTTTCAGTAATACATACAACAGAAAGCTTAAGAGTTTGCATTTTGTAATAAAATAACGAAGGGAAACACAACATATAAGCACTAAAATTCCAAAACATTAACAGGTACTAATTAATTAAATGTTCAAAAGTGTTCCCATTGACTAATAGACAGTAGCTTAATCTGTCATAAGAATTACGACGTACGTTTCGTAATGTTTGAAGGGTTATGTTAAAATATGCCTCCGTAATAGAGTCTTTTAGAGATTCTAAATTTGCATACCTTCTTGAAGTGTAAATTTTTTATTTTAGGAAGTCCCATAAGAAAAAATCATTGGGCCACAAATCTGGAGACCCTGGAGCCCAGTTAATAGGGCCTCTATAACCACACCATCTGTTGGGGAACATTTCGTTTAGGTAGTTTCGTACTCCTCTTGAATAGTGATCAGGAGCTCCATCGTTCTGAGACCATGCTGTGTTGATATTATCAACTACTGCAGTAATAGCAAGGACTATTTGATTTTGAAGCATATCTAAATAAATTCTGCTATTCAGAGTACCGTCGATGAAGAGCGGACCAATTGTATTATCGCCCAATGTTCCAACTCATACATTAAGACTTTGTCGGTATTTTGTATGTTTTTGCACATATACATGTTGATTAGTTTTGCTCCAATACCGATAATTTAGACGTTGGTTCTCCATTTAATGTAAATGTGCACTCGTCAGTGAAACAAATATTTTCTACAAAATCGTCAGCATGACATTTATTAAACATTAAATCACAAAAGGTGATTCGTTTTTCACTATCTGCTGCTAATCGGTTTTGCTGCATAGAATATTTGTAAGCAAATTATTTCTTTTTTTAAGAGTGCGAGATACACCGAGATTACCTATTTGCAATGTCCCTCACACTTACGTTGGGATCAGCTTCGACAGCTGGCATAATATCTACTTCGTTGTTAACATTCTGGGTTTCGTTTCTATTCCTTTTGCAAAGACTATTGACTCATGCAGTTTTTTGAAATTGTTTTACAATTCGTGCAACTGTGTGTTTGCAGGGAATAGGCCGTTGATTAAAATAAACGCTAAAAAGCTTGCAAGTTCTTCGCAAACTGTTACCTGCTGAATTCCATGTTACGATTTGAATTTTTTCTTCTGTTGTATACACATTTATTGTTAAGTATTTGAAAATGTACTACTAATTATTTTAAATTAATTTCTTTTAAATAATTATGTAATATGAAGATTATTTAACAGAGTAAATTTCTCTTTGTTTTAAATCTTTTCTTTTCACTATTCAGAAAGAATATATAGCTCATGACAATAGTTGATCCTTATATGATTTCCCAATGATAATTTTGTCGTGTGTGCCAGTCACTGAGACAAAATATATAAGCTTTTATACTATCTAGATGCGACAGCAGCTTTTGAAGAAAATCGCATAACTGGAAGGTTGGTGCTTCAGTTTTTTTTTCGATTTTTTCAAAAACGGTTCTAACGATAACGTTACATTTTTAATCAATGTTAAATGTGTATTGATGTGAGAAAGGTGATTTTCCAGTTGAATACCTCTAAAAGGTGTTTCTTTTTCCTTCTTTTTTTATTAACTCCTATATATGTGTAAGAGCGACTACAACTACAATATTTTGACTGTGATATCACTTCCGGTTATACCGAAAGTCGCTATCAACCTTGTTATTTTAAATAGAACACCTCGTATATTATTACATTTTTGAATTCTTCTTAAAATTTTAGAGAAAGTTTGTCGTTTCAACTAATTCTATTTTATACTGTTTCTGTAGAATTAGCAATTTTTGAAAATTTTTGACAAATGCTTAATAATTAAAAAACAAATTTTTGACTAATTATAAGATTACTGTAAAAGCAAGTTGTGTGCGTGTATCACACCAGATTTTTGATAATGGAACCGTTGAAAACAAATTAAAACTTGCTAACGAAATAAATGAAAAAATATATAGTTTGCCATTAAAACAAATAGTGATAATGTGATAACATTTAAAGCAAATGGCATTGAATTCTGAAAATGACTTTAATATACGCCCTGCAATTTAAAGCGTTACATCCCTTTGAGTTTTTTTCCGAAAAGCAGAGATTAACGGCGCTGCAAAATTTATGCGTTACTTGATTTCAACATTATGTATATTCGATAATACCAAATAGACCATATACAAAAGAAAAGGGGCGTTTAAAAACTAACAATTAGACTTAGTTTGGGTGGAAGGCAAGTAAAAGTAACATATAATAATTGAAAGTTGAACACCTGGGAATTGTGATTCATACAAGCTGAAGAAGACAGGAGAAATTTGCATTACTGAAATATTAATCTATAATCTATAAATTGATCATAATGAAAGGGCATACTAAAAATGCGTTATTTGTATTGTATGTATGTATTATCTGTAACCTCATTTATCTTGCGGTGTAGAGGCTGGTGCTTTATGCGCTGGCATCTGGCGGTACAATGCTCAACTTTTCCCGAATTCGCGATACAGAGTTGGAGCGAGCCTTTGGTGCTTGCACAGTAACCACTTGTGTGAGGTGTGGGTCTTGGTGATGTGTTGACCTTGTTACTCTATCTCTTAGGTCTGTGGTTCTGAGTGGAAAACAGTTAATTTGGTGCCCAACTGTGAATGGTCTCACCGATCCCGATTTCAATCGCCAAGGCCAAGGAAAAATTCCGACCCCCGTGGGATTCGAACCGAGGACTTAATGCAAGCCTGGCGCTTACCCAACTGCGCCACGCGGCTTTTTACTAAAATATATTATTCTTAAAATCCCCACATGGTTTCAAAATACAGGGTCCGACAAAAATATCTCCCGTATTGCAAAAGGTAGTTAAGCCAGCAAAGAAAGAAACAGAAAAAATATGTTTATTTATGAATAACATACACTATGCCATTTTATGGCGGCCTCCATTATTGACACTCCGACGAAGCCTTTCTCAGAAGTTGTGTGTAGTTCTTCATCTCATTTCTGGAGGAATGGCAGCAACTCCCTAGGCGATTATCCCCTTAGGATCTGCTAGGGTCCTAAGGCGATGTTTCTACACTTGTGCTTTCCAGTACCAAAAGGAAAAAATGACAAGGTGTCAAATCAGGCGACCTTAGGGGCTAGGAAATGTCACCGTTGAATGAAATTAGTCAGAGAATCACCATTACGAAGAAACTCTTCCACGACAAGAGCACAGTGTTGATCAAGTCAAGCCATTGCGCTCACTGAAAACGGCACGTACACCGGTATCCATCCATGCTCCCTCCACAGCTCATCTAGTGCCCTCTCCAAACAGGAGAGGTTTTTTTGCTTGGCCCAGTATATTATACAGGGTGTCTAAGAAAAAAAATCATTTTTAAAAACGCCATAACTTTTTTATCATTAACTTATTTATATAAATAATTATAACAATTGAAAAAAGAATCTTTGCAAATTAAGTACGAAAAATTACATCGGTTAGATGTTGTCCCTGACGGCGTGTGCACTCTTCCAAACGCGCCCTTTCGTTTGCTATTATGCGTTGACAAAGTTCCACCGGCATTGATTTCTTCTCGACTACGGTCCTTAAGATGTTGTAAATTTCCAAGTGGATTATTATACAGTATACACCCTACTCTTAAGATAACGGAGTCAAGTCAGGACTTCTTGGTGGATAGTTGATGTTTGTTCTTTGAAAAATTAATAATTTTTGTACTTTATAATTTAATTCCCCGCTATTATTAAAAGAAGTAGTTGCAGCTCCACATCGTGTTGTATACGACCCTTGTTGCGAATAATTTATTCTTTTTCTAGCTACATATTTTGCAACAACGGAGTTTAACGTTTCCACAATAGTAGTGTCGCCATCTTCTATCAAGCTGTTTGCATGCATGGCTACCCTATTAACCGCATTGACAATATGTTCATGAATTGGATTTGACGTAAATTAGAGGTATATGTTTTCTTCATTTTCTTTTGAACCATTACAGAAATAGTCCGCACAATCAGAGTGTTCACCAAAAATATGTTTGCAACCGTTTAATATGTCAGATTTGGGTAGTAAAATTTTTTTTTTATGAGTCGGTTGATTTTTTCTGTACTCGACTGCTTTAGTCAACCCGTAACGAAAACGTAACTGACTTTTTAATAACTGTGATTTGATCAAAGAAGTCACTTTTGGTTTTTAGCTGCATCTTTGATTTTATTGCCTAAATTTCTAAGAAAGTGGTTTTTGCACTCTATCTTCTGAATTATGAATTGTGGTCCATAAGGAGCAGTATCTTTAGTTTTTCCCATATATATAATACACATATATTGCTGGTAGGGCCTGGAAACTTCAGAAAACATTACGGCGCCAACGTAGTTTCACTTAGAGTATAACGCTTCTCGTGCGCATGCGTGAGAATTCGAACTCCGCCTTTACAAGCGAATTTTAAACTTGACCACTTCCCCATTGGGCGGACGACGCCGCCGCGCTTGCGCACAACTCACCGTATACATGAAGGAGTTCGTTGTGTGTCTCACTTCATCGGTGAGTGTCCCACTCCTAGCCGCTAGCAATATAGTAAGTATTAGATATATGGTTTTTCCCATAACGCTGTTATCGCCGTCTCCTATTAGTTGTCCGTAAATTAAACCATGCATCTCAATAGATTTCTTGAACCCATCTACGACTATTCCAGATTCCATAGCAGTTGTAGACGCATGTCAATTTTTGAAGCAGGTGTTCTCAATTGCAGTTTGTATTTTTTGTCTTGCTGACATATTCGGCAATATTTATTTCTTATGCCAACATACAAAATTTTTTAGTTTGCCAACCAATAATAGTGCCTACACCCGACAAGGAGTTACAGTTCGATTTGTAAGATCGTTTTGCCCATGCACCATCAGCAGCAACAGTAATTATTGGTATCCCATTGATATCACGTTCCCCAGCTTCTTTTCTTCTTTTCCTGCTTCTATCATTTCATCCCATGCTGAGGCCGTTATGTCAGTGTATACTGTTTCCTGGTGTTTGAAAAATGTCCGACTCGATATTGACGAAATATTTAATGCAGAAGTGATTCCTTCCAAACACGCGTAACTGCCACCGGTGCATACAATTCCTACATGACAAAACAAAAATTTAATTAACGAATAACAATTTCGAATTGAGTCGAAATTTAAATCCGGCGGGAAATTCTGAAGAATTTATTGTTCACTTGAACATGTCGTTTAGTCCCCCCCCCCCACCTCAGTGACCGATTTTTGTTCATTAGCTGCCTATCTGATTGGAGACCAAATTGTATAGAAATATGGTATCTTGCTAATCGTATTATTATATTAATATTGAATTTGAAAATAAATTGGTTTGGCCTTGTAACGGTGCACCCCTGGTGGCCTTTTCTTAGCTTGTGTATGTGCCTAAACTGTGTAATTTTACTAGTTACTAAGGGTGATTCGGCAGAGTTACAGTTGCTTCAACTATAAGCGGTTGTACTTAGGCTAACTTTACGTAGTTCGTATAGGAGCTGGAGACCTCCAGCTGCCCACCTGAGTCTGGTTATTATGGGTTACTGACGGCGTCAAGTGTAGTAAGTGAAAGGTAAAGGATTGATACAAACGCCGCCGTACTAACAAGAAGAGAGACCTTGCAAATGTCGGGCTGCGCTGTACCTAGTGGAGTAAGAAGAGCAAAGAACTGATACAAATACAACCGTACTAACAAGGAGAGAGACCTTGCAAACGTCGGGTTGCGCCGTACCTAGTGAAGTAAGAAGAGCAAATAATTGATACAACCGCAACCGTACTAACAAAAAGAGAGACCTTGCAAATGTCGGGCTGCGTCGTACCTAGTAGAGTAAGAAGAGCAAATAATTGATACTAACGCAACCGTACTAACAAGGAGAGAGACCTTGCAAATGTCGGGCTGCGCCGTACTTAGTGGAGTAAGAAGAGCAAAGAATTGATATAAATACAACCGTACTAACAAGGAGAGAGACCTTGCAAATGTTGGGCTGTGTCGTACATAGTAAAGTACAAAGAGCAAAGAATTGATACAAACGCAACCGTACTAACAAGGTGATAGACCTTGCAAATGTCGGGTTGCATCGTATCTAGTAGAGTAAGAGAAGCAAAGAATTGATACTAACGCAACCGTACTAACAAGGAGAGAGACCTTGCAAATGTCGGGCTGCGCCGTACCTATTAGAGTAAGAAGAGCAAAGAATTGATATAAATACAACCGTACTAACAAGGAGAGAGACCTTGCAAATGTTGGGCTGCGCCGTACCTAGTGAAGTAAGAAGAGCAAATCATTGATACAAACGCAACCGTACTAACAAAGAGAGAAACCTTGCAAATGTCGGGCTGCGTCGTACATAGTAAAGTAAGAGGAGCAAAGAATTGATACTGACGCAACCGTACTAACAAAGAGAGAAACCTTGCAAATGTCGGGCTGCATCGTACATAGTAAAGTACAAAGAGCAAAGAATTGATACAAACGCAACCGTACTAACAAGGTGATATACCTTGCAAATGTCGGGCTGCATCGTACCTAGTAGAGTAAGAAGAGCAAATAATTGATACTAACGCAACCGTACTAGCAAGGAGAGAGACCTTGCAAATGTCGGGCTGTGCCGTACCTAGTGGAGTAAGAAGAGCAAAGAATTGATACAAATACAACCGTACTAACAACGAGAGAGACCTTGCAAATGTCGGGCTGCGCCGTACCTAGTGAAGTAAGAAGAGCAAATAATTGATACAAACGCAACCGTACTAACAAAGAGAGAGACCTTGCAAATGTCGGGCTGCGTCGTACATAGTAAAGTACAAAGAGCAAAGAATTGATACAAACGCAACCGTACTAACAAGGTGATATACCTTGCAAATGTCGGGCTGCATCGTACCTAGTAGAGTAAGAAGAGCAAATAATTGATACTAACGCAACCGTACTAGCAAGGAGAGAGACCTTGCAAATGTCGGGCTGCGCCGTACCTAGTGAAGTAAGAAGAGCAAATAATTGATACAAACGCAACCGTACTAACAAAGAGAGAGACCTTGCAAATGTCGGGCTGCGTCGTACATAGTAAAGTACAAAGAGCAAAGAATTGATACAAACGCAACCGTACTAACAAGGTGATATACCTTGCAAATGTCGGGCTGCATCGTACCTAGTAGAGTAAGAAGAGCAAATAATTGATACTAACGCAACCGTACTAACAAGGAGAGAGACCTTGCAAATGTCGGGCTGTGCCGTACCTAGTGGAGTAAGAAGAGCAAATAATTGATACAAATACAACCGTACTAACAACGAGAGAGATCTTGCAAATGTCGGGCTGCGCCGTACCTAGTGAAGTAAGAAGAGCAAATCATTGATACAAACGCAACCGTACTAACAAAGAGAGAAACCTTGCAAATGTCGGGCTGCGTCGTACATAGTAAAGTAAGAGGAGCAAAGAATTGATACTGACGCAACCGTACTAACAAAGAGAGAAACCTTGCAAATGTCGGGCTGCATCGTACATAGTAAAGTACAAAGAGCAAAGAATTGATACAAACGCAACCGTACTAACAAGGTGATATACCTTGCAAATGTCGGGCTGCATCGTACCTAGTAGAGTAAGAAGAGCAAATAATTGATACTAACGCAACCGTACTAACAAGGAGAGAGACCTTGCAAATGTCGGGCTGTGCCGTACCTAGTAGAGTAAGAAGAGCAAAGAATTGATACAAATACAACCGTACTAACAACGAGAGAGACCTTGCAAATGTCGGGCTGCGCCGTACCTAGTGAAGTAAGAAGAGCAAATAATTGATACAAACGCAACCGTACTAACAAAGAGAGAGACCTTGCAAATGTCGGGCTGCGTCGTACATAGTAAAGTACAAAGAGCAAAGAATTGATACAAACGCAACCGTACTAACAAGGTGATATACCTTGCAAATGTCGGGCTGCATCGTACCTAGTAGAGTAAGAAGAGCAAATAATTGATACTAACGCAACCGTACTAACAAGGAGAGAGACCTTGCAAATGTCGGGCTGCGCCGTACCTAGTGAAGTAAGAAGAGCAAATAATTGATACAAACGCAACCGTACTAACAAAGAGAGAGACCTTGCAAATGTCGGGCTGCGTCGTACATAGTAAAGTACAAAGAGCAAAGAATTGATACAAACGCAACCGTACTAACAAGGTGATATACCTTGCAAATGTCGGGCTGCATCGTACCTAGTAGAGTAAGAAGAGCAAATAATTGATACTAACGCAACCGTACTAACAAGGAGAGAGACCTTGCAAATGTCGGGCTGTGCCGTACCTAGTGGAGTAAGAAGAGCAAATAATTGATACAAATACAACCGTACTAACAACGAGAGAGATCTTGCAAATGTCGGGTTGCGCCGTACCTAGTGAAGTAAGAAGAGCAAATAATTGATACAAACGCAACCGTACTAACAAAGAGAGAGACCTTGCAAATGTCGGGCTGCGTCGTACATAGTAAAGTACAAAGAGCAAAGAATTGATACAAACGCAACCGTACTAACAAGGTGATATACCTTGCAAATGTCGGGCTGCATCGTACCTAGTAGAGTAAGAAGAGCAAATAATTTATACTAACGCAACCGTACTAACAAAGAGAGAGACCTTGCAAATGTTGGGCTGCGCCGTACCTAGTGAAGTAAGAAGAGCAAATCATTGATACAAACGCAACCGTACTAACAAAGAGAGAGACCTTGCAAATGTCGGGCTGCGTCGTACATAGTAAAGTACAAAGAGCAAAGAATTGATACAAACGCAACCGTATTAACAAGGTGATAGGCCTTGCAAATGTCGGGTTGCATCGTATCTAGTAGAGTAAGAGAAGCAAAGAATTGATACTAACGCAACCGTACTAACAAGGAGAGAGACCTTGCAAATGTCGGGCTGTGCCGTACCTAGTGGAGTAAGAAGAGCAAAGAATTGATACAAATACAACCGTACTAACAACGAGAGAGACCTTGCAAATGTCGGGCTGCGCCGTACCTAGTGAAGTAAGAAGAGCAAATAATTGATACAAACGCAACCGTACTAACAAAGAGAGAGACCTTGCAAATGTCGGGTTGCGTCGTACCTAGTGGAGTAAGAAGAGCAAATAATTGATACTAACGCAACTGTACTAACAAGGAGAGAGACCTTGCAAATGTCGGGCTGCGCCGTACCTAGTGGAGTAAGAAAAGCAAAGAATTGATACAAATGCAACCGTACTAACAAGGAGAGAGACCTTGCAAATGTCGGGCTGTGCCGTACCTATCGAAGTAAGGCTTAAATAAGTTAGGAGCTGTTGTAGTAGTTCTCCATGTTACGCGTCGAACTATCACATACACCAGACTTGGTTTTTTATGTCTCTCCCATTCTGTGCCGAGTGTTTTATGCAACCTCCGAGGAGGCCGTGGGGCGTCTCGCCAATGACAACGAAATCCAAATTTCGTTGATATAGCGACGCGATGTTAATTAGTAGTTTCCCTTCCAAAACCCACGACGGTTTTAATCCTTTTCTGTCGTGTTTTAAATGTTTCCCACGACCCCTTTGGACACGTGTTTCATTTGGCTGAAATCGTAAACTCATAAATCTCCTAAACTGATTTAGTCGGCGGTTTGGGGCCTGTGTCTCTATAAAATTTTCCTAAGCCGCTGGCCATAAATCTAATATAGGAATTTTCGATTATAGCGCCGAGGTGCGCCCAACAGCTGTGAAAGGAGTCGGGTTACAAACTGCGAAAATAAACCGAAAGCTTTCATTACGTGATATAAGTTTTACTTATATTATACATAAAATACATCTATAAACTACCGATTATAATTGCCCTAGAAATAAAATGTCTAAAATGAAAAAATGTTCTTCCTAAATTAAGATAAATTAAAAAAATAAAGTGTCTGTAAATACGCGACTCTCACAGCCTTAACAATTTAAATTCACTGGTGAATTTAAAAATATTCAGTTTAACAATGTCAATATTTCTATTTTTATTTCAAAAACAATTTTTGGTTTTTAAAATTTACTGTTGATTTAAAAAAATATTGCTTTGATTATTCAACACTATAATGAACGAACCAATGAAAATTGTTCAATTTGTCAGAAACGGCTAATCAAAATTGACTGTCATTGAAAACACCTAATGTCACAGTGTTTTCACGCAAGCCGGATTGGTTTCAATGATTTCAATTTACTGAGTAGTCTTTGACTGACATTTCACCAAAACGTCAAAGTCAAAGTTTGCAAATCAGCGTTGTTCTAAAAACTCATAATAATCGTCTTGGAAGCTTCAGTATTGAATTAATAGTGGAAAACGTTAAAAATGTGTGTTGTCGAACACGGTAAACGTCATCTACCCATATTGTTGAATAATCTTTCCAAATATCACTCAAGGCAAAATTTTTTAAGAGAATTTTCACCTTTTGTGGTATAACCCTTGAAAATTTATGTCTGTTGAACAGTGGACAATTTGAAAGGTATCACTTTATTATTGAATTTCAATATTATTGAAACCATCTATACATAAATACAAAAAATAAGCACGGGATTGCAAGACATGTTCGATACTAATAAATTATTATGTATACGAAATTGATAAGTATCGAGAGATCCAAAAAAAAACTGTTCCTCAGCGGGCTGTGGAAATTCAATGTATGAATAATATGTTGGTGACACTGTACGTCAATGTCAAATTCGAGGTTAACAGGTTAGGATTTCCGTCAGTTATGACACAAAATGACGCAAATCCTAACCTGCTAACCTCGAATTTGACATTGACGTACACTGTCACCAACATATTATTCATACGTTGAATTTCCACAGCCCGCTGAGGAACAGTTTTTTTTGGATCTCTCGATATAATATATTTATGTCCTACCAGTACATTAATTGAAATTAATGACTCTATTGTAAGGTATCTTAGATACAAAATAACGCTCCAGGGCAATTATTTTCTTCATAAGAACACTAGGGTTATTATGAAAAATTAACAGTATTTGTTTCCATGGATACAACTTTATTATGCACCACTGTCACAATGAAAATTAATGACAGCTCAGCTAATGTCACAAATCTAACTTAGATCAGCTAACTAGATACTATATCATAGTAATGATATGAATTGAATTATGAATATGAATTAGGTAAGAAAATTGGTAGGACATAAAACCTTGAAGGCACCACGGGCATTATGAGCTAAGAGCCCGCGATTGTTGTACACACCTCGGGCGAAAGGCCCTCGGTTAGTACACTAACAATCTTGGGCTCTTATTTTACTCATAATGCCCTTAGTACCTTAATAACTATAATTACCTGACACTGCAGCCGTTGTAACAAGTTGATCTTTTGATGGATTTTTCGTGGATATAGTATCTAGTTTCTTACACATTTTGCATTTAGTTGTAAAAATGCTGCGAAAACCAAGTCTCTTTTCGCAAATAATTTCCACATCACAAAATGTACAATCGAAATCATTGTGTTTAAAAGATTGGAGAGATTTTAATAAGTAGTGGATATCTACTATCCTTCGGCCCGTAAAATCGAACGATTCTTGAGGTTCTTCAACTTCTATGACCAATTCCGGCAATTCTTCATCAGAAAACTCTTCGGATATTTCGGGAATGGCTAATGACTTCTCGTTTTCAATAGAAGTATTATCCACAATATTTTCGCTGTGATCATGGGAACAATCACTTTCACAATTACTTGAATCGCTAAAAACATCAACTCGCTTTTTACGCTCTGATAAACGCGTCTGTTTTAATTGCTTCTTGCGAGTTTTTGGTCGGGATAATATGCACCCCGTTTGCTTTGTATTTTTGTTTTAATTTAAATATAGCAACACAAATCATAAACAATCAAGACTGAACAAAAATTGCTAATGAAAGTAGAGATAAACAACTAGCGATTTTATACTTCAGGTACCTACCTACTAATTGACATTTTGAAGAGGGGCTACAACAATTACGAATTAAATAGGCACCTTATTAATTAAATTTTTCTCTAACCGTTGGAATATGAGTCTATATTTTAAAATTGTTTATTATATTATTAAAAGAAGGTTACATGGAAGGTGTTTACTAGTAACCATAGCAATTGTCCTAAAAAGAGTTCTAAATTTGCACAACTTAAAATATGAAAGATTTGGACTTGTCACATTAATTTAATTATTTCCATTTAAAAGCGGCCGGCGAAGAAATATTATGTTACATTTGTACAAAATATGAGCTTTTGGGACTTATTTGTCTCAAAATCATGATTTTTTTGAACTAATGAATTAAATAACTGTTTCGTCACTTGTAAAACAATATACTATTTTGTACTAGGTAAAATAGAACAAAATTCGACGTTGCAACTGACACCTCACATTAATTTAATTATTTTCACTTAAAAGGGTTTGCAGAAAATATATTTTTCATTTGTACAAAAAATCAGATTTTGGGACTCATAAGAACTCCGCTAACGGGTTGTCCTAAAAACATGAACTTTGCGCTTTAGATACTTTGCGCTTCGCGCTCAGTATCTAATATGCGCTCAGGTTATAATACTGCGCTTCGCTACCTTGATGAATAATCTATAATATAATTTTCCTTAATGTGTGTTTCTCTGTCTGTCTGTGGCACAAAATAAAATCTCACGTTCCGGCTTCGCAGATGTTTATATTTGTTTAGGTTTTGTTTTTCTTATCTTAGCGCTCGGATCGGAGCGTGACCTTTCGCGTATCCTATTTCACGTGCGCGTAGCGCGCAATTTGCTTGTATACTATTATTTTTATCAAAAAATATATTTCCAACTAGTAAATACTTTTTGCGGAATTTTAAATGTCCAATACGTCATCATTTCAAAATATTTAAATATTCTCAAAGTGTTGAAATACTCTAAACATATTTAAATAGAATAAAAGTATCTAAATACTTTCAAAATTGTATTTGAATACTAAATACTTTCCAAAGTATTTGCACCTGCAAATACAAATACAGTACTTAAATAAAAATGTATTTACAAATACAAATACTGCCCAGCTCTGTAGATTGGTTAGATGTTTGTCATGCCGAAAGTGTAGAAAAAGTGAGTTCATGAAAAATTGTTAATGCAGTTGAAATTTGTACGGACACCAAAAAAGTTAAACATAAAGATAAAAAAAGAAACGTTTGGATAATGGAGGGATTAGTAGATTAACAACAGAAATACACTTTGTAAATAAAAACAAAACGAACTTATAAAGACTACAAGAAATAATTAATATAAATCTAAATTTAGTGACTCAGATACTAAGGTTAGTAAAACCTTTTCGAATGTTGCAGATAAAGTATTGAACTCACGATTTAAAAATATATTAAAGAAATACTAGCAGAAAATGAAGCAATTACTAATAATACAGAAGAATTTTTTGACATATTTAATATAGTTTTCATAAATCTTGAAAATATTATAAACAATTTAAAAAATGTTCCACATGTTGCTTCTTTAACCAAATATTTTTGATTCTAGCCAGTTATAGCTTCTAACACTTGTTTTTTTATCAGGATAGGAATAAAAGTATTTTGAATTGTATATATCATGGCTATGACACCAGGCTAAAACCCTTAAATTATGGAACACAAGCATCTGCTAAGACTGCAAAACAGAGAGTGTACTATTATTTTGGACCACGTTTCTATAACGCATTGCCGACTACAGTTAAATCCTCTATTAATTAAAAAAGGGTTTAAAAAGAAGTAAAAGAATATTTACACTTCGCAGAAAGGTGAACTATTCACAATTTGTTTTTGTGAAATCTGATATGACAGAATTGTACCAAGTATATATCTGCAATGTGTAAACAATACAGTTCATTAATATTACTGAACGTAGTAGAATTTAATTTAAAAAGACCTATGTTGAATAGGGCATCCTACGTACAGTTTTAAGTTTGTGGGATTACGTTTATTTGTTATTAGTTATTTTGTTTATGTTAATTTGATTATCTGATCATTGTAGAGATTTTATCGACAAATAGACATTATTATTGTTTTATTTTACCGGTTCTGTCATTCTTCAGCAAGTATAACTCGTGGAGAAGAATTGTTAAATACAAAACTTTTACTGCTGGTTCCAGCAAGGCACCTGTGGATGCTACAGAAAGTGGCCACAACCATATTGCCAAGCAACCGGAAAATCAAAAGGGATATCTACAGGTAGTTCCCAATGTATAAGTGGCTATTTCACCTTGCAACTCTCGCCTGCACGTAATGTATCTCGGCGATGGGACGCTGAAACTGAACTGACATACTGTCTTTCAGAGGAACGGAATCCAAATACACTAATTAATCGCTGTGGCAAATAGCCTTCCCGGTACATTCGTAATGCTTAGAATAGAGCCAGTCATATGAAAGAAAGGTAAAACTTACCGTTTGAAACATTTTGCTCTTGCAGCCAAGAAAGTATAACATGTTCCTGCTGTGAGGTAAAATTCACAAAATATGTGTTTCTGATAAATCACCAAAAATACTGTTTGTAAGGACATCACTTAATTTCCACAAACGAAACGGGATCACAAAAATGGATTACTCAAAATTAATGCATTGTGGTAAGCCTAAATTAATGAATTTTTTGCATATAAATTGCTGTATTGCTTTTCCTTCACGAAATTTAAAATGAGAACATTTAATTTTACAAGTGGTGACCCGTATTTGTGACCAGCCATGTTAATAAATAAAAAAGACACGCTAAAAAACTGAAGCTCTGCTAACAACAGTTGAAAATGCAATTGGATCAATAGAGCCAAATGATGCACATTGATATTATAACACCAACAAGAAAGACATTATTATTTGAAAGTATGGAGAAACTAAATAAGATTATAATAGTATATCACGAGGGACTAAAGTGCACCATTTAATCCCGCGAGTGGAGTTTGTTGCCTCGAGGGCGAAGTCCGAGGGCAACAACCACTCAAGGGATTTAGGCACTTTAGTCCCGAGGTATATACGCTATTTTTTGCACTTTTGGGAACATTATCATCAAACATTTCCAAAATTTGGAATCTGTCAATTTGGAAACTGACAATTACAATTTATTAAAAACTGAATTGCAGCAGGTCCTGGATAGCCTGAATCAGTTGGCAGTACTGCAGTGTATTGTCAGTATATGTCAAATTCGAGATTTGCAGGTTAAGTTTTGCGTCAGTGTATGTCAAATGACAAACAAAGCCTAACCTACTAACCTCGTGTGTACATAAATTTACCACAGTTACGGTATCATTTTTACTTTAGTCCCTAGGGATTAAATGAGCTACTTTAGTCCCTGTTTACGGGGACTAAAGTATCAACTTTAGTCCCCGAAGTGCAAAAAAAAACAATTAGTAAGCTAACAGGAACAAACACTACAATGCATTCCCATAAGATATACAATACAAGCCACAATTTTAAATAGTTGGGTCTCATAACATGCAAGAGCAACAGAAGTCGCACTAGAAAGGTGGAAGTGGTATAAACTTTGAAATTCTGAAGGAATCTAATAACTATAACTAGCCAAGCATCAGATTCAAATTGCAATATTCGCTCCTTTTACGCTTCCAAGTAAAATTCTACCTCAGATATATTTGAATCATACGAACTGGACATTTTCGTTTGAAGTGCAAGTTTCCTGTTTGCATTGTAAAAACAATGAGTAAACAAAAATAAGACGTTAGAAACGTTTACCTTAAATTAATATCCTCTTGGCGTTTTCCTAGCTATTTTTGTAAAAGTAGCTGAATTTTAGAATCTACACATCTTTGGATTGTAAACACGCAGAGTTTTTGTTATTAATACATAAGAACTAAAAATGTTGGTAAACAAAATTATTGCTTGATATGCAGACGGGATATGCAATTGATATGAATTCAAAGCGCTATGTGGAGATGACAACTTGAATACAAGGCCCTTAATAATGTTTAGTTTCAGCAGGTAGTTGAAACGCCTACACTGCAATACGTTATTCAACAAGTAATAGGGAAAATAAACTAGTGTAATTTAGAAACGTATATCTAGACACTTTACTGGCATCCTACATGGTTATTTAATGTAATTTAAATTTAAATTTTAATTTTAATTTAAATTTAAATTTTAACTTTAACTTTAACTTTAACTTTAACTTTAACTTTAACTTTAACTTTAACTTTAACTTTAACTTTATTTTTAATTTAAATTTTAATTTTAATTTTAATTTTAATTTTAATTTTAATTTTAATTTTAATTTAAATTTTTAATTTTAATTTTAATTTTAATTTTAATTTTAATTTTAATTTTAATTTTAATTTTAATTTTAATTTTAATTTAAATCTATTCCAATACAAACATATAAGTGAAATTATATCTGAAAGCTTACGGTGCTAGATTATTGATTATCAAAGTATTGTACTAATCGCAAAGGTCTCAAAACATGCACATCCTGTTTTGATAGTCTAATAAAACATATACAGTTATAATAATAATAATAATAATAATAATAATAATAGTATATATTTGTTTTTAATGTACAGGGTAAGCAAATTTAAAAAAAAAGTATAGTAAAGAAAAAACAGGTAAATAAGCAAGAAATCCCAAGGCGCAGTTCAGGCGTAAGACGTCTGTACTTCCACAGAACCTTGAAAGATCAATAATAAAGAAAAATAGCGAATGCCTAAATTATAATAATAGTAATTATTCAGTGAAATGACTCGCTTAATCTGAACCCAACTTTAATTTATATTTCCAATAATATTATAAAGTTAGAAGATTGATTAGGATATAAATTGTGATAGTCACCAATCTACGAACAACTTCATTGATTTTTCAAAAACAATAGCAATTTGATTTAATTTAGAGATTGGCTATCAAATAGAAAGTTGCGGTAACGTCTTTTGAATGAGGGTACGGACAACAATTTTAGTTCAGTGGGAATAGAATTGTAGCACTTAAATAACTGGTAGCTATAGCTACGCTCAAATAAAGTCGTTTTATGCAAAGGTGGTGTGATTGTGCCTTTAAATATGATATCGATGTTATGTACATCTTCACGAAATGAGATTTTGCGAAATAAATATGAGGGTTTTCTCTGACATATTATTTTATGAAAGAAGGTTTCACTTTGCAGCTTTTGTGTGTTTGCCATATTCAACCAATCGACTTCGGATAATTTATAAGAGATGTGATCGAATTTTCTGATACCGAAAATAAGTCTTAAGCAGGAGTTTTGTACTCGCTGGATTTGCTGCGCCACATCGAAAGTAATACAAGGACCATAAATTAGACAAGAAAACATAAAATGAGAAAGCACAAGAAATTCACATAGAACCGTTTTCGCTTTCTAAGAAAGGTAATGCCTATGCGGATATAGCCATCTTACGAGTAGATTCATATAGGCTCTCTGTAGACAGATGGAAACATGTGACTTAAATCTCAAGTTTCTATCAACAGTGAGTCCCAAGTTGCGAGCTTCATTGACGACTGGTAAGGGGATCCCGTCAACTTTTACATCTATAATGGTTTCTAGGTTAGCAGTGTCTTTACGGTTGCCAAATAGCATTATTAGGGATTTGTTGGGATTTAATTTTAAGCAATGTTGATTGGAGGTATTACAAATGTTATTCGGATCAGAATGCGAATAACTATCTGTAAAGAAGGAATAATATAATTGCGTATCGTCCTCATACATGTGCAATTTGCATACATTTACATTTTATATAGAGAATTGGACTAAGAATAGAGCCCTGTGAAACACCCCGAACAATTTTTCTAGAATCAGATCTGCCGTTGAACAATTTCACAGTTTGATTTCGACCATCAAGATAACTAGCAAATAGATCTACGGAATCAGGGGATAAACCAATGTAAGTGAGCATATCACACATTAGAGTATGTTTAATTGTGTCAAAAGCCGTACTATAGTCAAGCAGGATCAAAACTGTAACCATACCTTGGTCCGAAGCTCTGAATATATCATCAGTAACAGAGGCATGAGCTGTAGTACAACTATTACCTGGGCGGAAGCCTGATTGACATTCGGGAATAATTCTGTATCTTTCTAAATAACTTCTCAATTGAGTATCAATTACCCTCTCCAAAATTTTGGAAAAAGTTGGAAGAATACTGATCGGTCGTAGATCTTTATATTCCTTAGGATGTGACGTTTTGGGAATCGGAATAACCATAACAGTCTTCTACACGGAGGGAAATTTATTAGCAGCTAAACAAGAATTAACTATATGAGTTACTTAAGGTAAGATTAGTGAACAGCAACACTTAATAGTATATGTATTAATACCACTTGTGCCCATGCTATTACTTTTGAGTTTGCTAATGACTGATTCGATTAGTGATTGATTAACAAACAATAATTTAAAGGTGATATTGTTGTCAAGCAATTCGTTATTTCTGTAGAATTCACTGAGTACAGCAGCATTGGTTTGGATTACTGGAATAGTATCAATGAAGACAAACTCAAAGTAAGCTTCCTTTTCTATTTTGATAGCTTGCGTGGTGAAACTGCCCATCATTTTATAGTAATTTCACTAGATTTTTTAAACCTTTGCATAGCTTTGTCTCTTAGAGACAGTAGTAATTTAATATTATTATTTATCCACGTAGCTCTCTTCTTGGTAATTCTACTTATAATGATAGGAGCATGACTATTTAACAACTAATATCTGATAAATCATCTGGAAGGGTATCTAACTTAATTCATTGTAAAATGTGGATAGCTCAAATTGTTTAAAGCATCTGTGGGCGACATATTTTGAATAAACTTTAGATGTAGCAAGTGGCATACTACAATAGACCAACTCGTGATCAGAGAGGTGTACCTCTCCGACTCTAGAATTTACAATTAAGTTAATATCAGAAGTTAAAATTATATAAATGAGAGAGGCCGCTATGTTTTGCAATCTCGTAGGTTCAGTGATGATTTGTTTAACTTTAACGACATCAATCATATTGTTAAAGTATATAGAGTCAGAATTGATCGGTTTAAGTAAATTAATGTTGATATCGCCGAAGCATATCAATGTGTCAGAGATGGCAAAGCCCAAAATTAGCGATTGCTCGAGCTGATCACAAAAATATTTATAATTAAGAGAGGAGGATTTGTATACAACGTCAGCACTAATGAGAGTTTTTGAAATTTTAGTTCTAACCAGAGCTGTTCAATGTCGCCACCTGTGGTTATATCATAGGTTATATCACAGGCTAAATCACTATATACGGCACGGAAACCAAGCCGCACGTGGCGGCTGCTTTAATCAGTAAATTCAAAAAGGCTGTTTGATGATACACAAGCAAAATTTGCCCTAAGTTACACAAGTCTCTGTGTAACAGGAAGTTTGTAAGCTGCTCGTCAGGAGGGAGGGTTCTTTTTCATAAAAAGTGAATTAGGGCGCAATGTTTAACAGTTACTTATTGAGAAAGCAAAAGAGGGGGCGTCACAAACAATAGATGTTTTTTAAAGCTGCTCCTTACAGCTTGAAATGAGATACAGTAGTTTGGTCTGGTGACAGCTGTGTGCAACGTCCAGTCTCGTACATCCACAAACCTACTTTGTTACTAATTTCGTAAAATCCGCTACCACTCCTTGCACAAATTAAACATAAAGAAACAATTGGACGTAGTATGCAAATACCAAGAAAAAAACGCAAACGTTAAGTTAATTTGATTATATTGAATCAGACTTAATTAACACACACTGAGTGGTAAAGAAACAAACTTATTCCTACATGTATATGACTTCATAGCGGTTCACATGTCGCTAAAGGATAACAGTGCATGACTCCAAACCTATAAGTATAAGTTACTTGAACAAAGCAAAAATTAAAAACGAATTACGCAATTCTACCGTGTTTCCTTCGTAGAGCGCCACTGGCAGTTTGTTTGTTATAACATAATTAGCTAACTATAATACAATACCTTGATTGGAGTTCTAGCGGCGTCTTAACTGGTTTATGGGAGCTTTACCAGTTCCGTCTCACACTGGCTGAATCATTGTTGAACTACTGGTTAAGTCTGTAGCTGGCTGAGAGGACGTGTAGATGAAAGTTCAACAAAACGAGCTTCAACAAAAATGGGGGGATTCTCAAGAAGTGCTGCGGTATAAATTACTCAATAATGAGAACAGGTAGGAACGTCGAACTTTCAACACGAGGGCTCACGAGCCCGCTTAACCGTTAAGAAAGATAGCACTCCTACAACGAAATTAGGTTTCCTCGGCCTGAAAAAACGGCAATTAGTCTTCACCTCAAGATGCTTAGAGTAACCCACTACGAAAACTGTATTCGGGATTTCGGCACAAAGAATTTGAATCAGGGGGCCCTCGACATTTGGAAAGCCGCCGATGGCCGCACACAGCAATACGTTTGAGCCCTTTCAGTATGTTCTCGTAACTAGCTAAACTAACTTTCAAGATTGGGGCTTAATATGATCTCAAATCAAAAAAGATAAACGCCGTTTTGCTAACTCAACTGCGTATAATTGAGAGAACCCCACGTGAATTTCAACATGGTTAGTAAAAATCATAACAGGCGTTCTCAGGCTTGCAATCTGTCCCGACGCATTCACATTTGTGAGTTGGTCGCCCTGAATAAAATTAACGACGACGTTAATATGTTCTTTCATGGCGTTTTCGTGCTTCAACAATGTCAGGGCTTAACAAAGAAAGAAATCAAGGTGTTTGTATGTACGTCACTCGGCATTAGATTTCCTGAATCAGAAAATATTTCATGTCACCCATAACATTTTTGTAATTTTTACATTTCTGAATTCGCTCACTCGTCTAATAATAAATCAAACTCAGCCGCAATGCGATAAATGAGTATTTTGAAACTCATGGTGATGCCATGGGTCACGCCATATTCTTTAACAGTACAGACTCGTTTTCATTAAAAACTACGTTTAGCACAAGCAATGCTGTAATTAACTTTAATCGGATCTTTAATAGGTGTAGGAGAAATACAATGCATTTTGTTATTCAGAGGTTTTCACGACTTTCAAAGAGTAACATATGTTCTTCGAATTTTTGGTAAATACTATAAGAAACTACGACGTATATAAATAAAAAAAAGGACTATTGGTTATGGCTTTTATAGTAAAAAAACCATTTCGCAGAGAAATATGCATAGATCACGTGTGTCTGAAGCAGATAAATCATTGCAAATATAAATAAGAAATATAATAACGGCATTGAGTGTAAACTAATGAATAACACAATAATGTATAGGACTCCCTAGAAAAAGATGGGCCGTATAGCAATAACAAGTCACAAGCGTAATCGGCTTAGTAGACGACGATGACGATCAATTTCAATCATGTTTGCATGTTTATTCTGTTTCCTCTTAGAATTTCTTGCATCCAACAGCATATTGTTTCTTCACCATTTTGCATATGGTCTACGAGTCTTCTATTTGCCCTTCTGCGGCAAGACAGCAACAAAGTAAGCCGCGTTACCGATATGTAACAAGCAAGAGTTCAATAGCTGTGCGATAATAAATTCGTGTTATTTTTAAGGGGTACATCGGGTGTTTGCCTGCCGGTGTCATAATGGGAAAGTATCTACCATGCTCAGCTCTAAAATTTGGCCCTACCTTGTTTCGCAGTATCTGAAAACTTTCATTACCGCAAACATACGCGAAACTGCATTTTGCTTTACAAATGAAAATCGTTCAGTAAATTTAAAAACTTTATTAAGATGTCATTTGTAAAAACTTAAGCGGGCCCCAGCTGGTAGCAGAAACTAAACGAACAATAGTGACAAAACAATCTTAAAAAATTCTACTTGCTTGCGAAATCAGGTTGCGTGTTATAAAAATACCCTATCAGATGTTCGCCTGTGAGAATAGCAATATTGATTACTTCGCAATTGCCTTACATAGTTCTTGAATTCGATACAAAATTTGGTAATTTACGCATTCAAAACGTCCTTAGATTACTAAATATAACATATTCAGAATTTTCAGTAAATCACACATACAATATTAAATTAATAAAACATATTCAACTTGGCTTGGTACAGCAAACTCATGCTAGCGATCAAAAGTTTGTCGAGATTTGGGAGCAAAGCGTGAATTACAGTGGTGGTAGGTCGGGCTTCAATGAAACCGAAATGGACAGCTCGAGGATGACGAAGAGCAAAATTGGTATCCATCTACGCGCGACATAAATGGTGATTTCCTCTAGGATTCGTAGGGATAGAGGGTGTTAATATACAGGACGGTGATATACGTTGCTTTGGCGAGATGATATGAAAGCTTCTTTATACAGGTTGTCCGGATTGTACTCGGGACATGGGAAATTAATGAGTGCAACAGGGGAAACTTATAAAATGAGTAGGTATGACAGAGAAAAAACATATCCAAATTTATCAATTGGCATGGACACTTTTAAAACTTTTCATGGATACACAAGTTTTTAAAATAAATTAAGCTCAGCTGTCATTGGTGTCATTAAAAGTTTCTTCAAAATTACAAAAAATCCTAGATATGCCTGAACGCAAATGAATGGCACGATTTTCAAAGTTATAAATAAATTTTCTGTTACCGTGTACTGAAATTTCTAATGACAGATGCGTTTAATTTGTTTAAAATATGAGCATCCATGAAAAGTTTTGAAAGTGTCCATTGGTATATTGATAAACTTTGATATGTTTTATCTCTGTCATACCTACTTATTTTATCTGTTTATCTCTGTCGCACTCATTAATTTCCCATGTCCCGAATACAATCCGGACAATCTGTATATATCCGATCGGAAATCAATATGCAATTCCGCAGCACTTAAACGAAACTGTAAAAGTCATTTCAGACTGTTAAATTGCGCTTGGAGAAGCTGAGTATACCCGACAGTCTTCTTAATTTTCCAAATTTGACACTATACAGCGTTTCCAAAACAATACCTTTACGGAATGATAATGCGCATATCTCGCACAAACTCTAGTTTACTACTGACCTACCGTCTGCCTGAAATTTTGGCTCGAGAAGCAGTTCGACGAGATCCATTTCAGACCCTTTCTTCTCGGCCCATAAAAAGCAGCGGCAACGTGAATTTTTAAAGTGCACTAATAAGGTCGCTATAGGTAAAAGTACTATATCCACACAGCAACAAAAAAAAAGCAAAAGTAGATGCAGTAGATACAATTACTAAAGAGTAACGTGCATATTAATTATTATTAACATCACTGTGTTGGTTTATCAAAAGTAATTTATCAGATGCGCGGTGTGTTAAGTTTAAAGTTATATCTCAGGAAGTATTTATTCATTACATTTTAAGAATGATATATCCTTTTTAAACCTTCCCATGGAGGTTTGTCTGATTTTCATTAATGTTCAAAATAAGGATTTACGAACACAGCACTGTCATTAACAGCCGCGATGAAAGATTTCCAAAAGGTCTCTGTCAGTAATTACAAAACAAAAACGGAGAAAAAGTTGGAAGCCATCCAAAGAAATATTCAACAACAAGCTCATCGTGTTTTCAAAGAAACGCTAAGAGGCAAGCGATAATTGAAGGAGTAAAAGTTTTATTGAAATACCTCATAAAATCTTTAAAAGGATGCTCACCAAAGCTGCATTTTATGTCGACTTGACAATTTCTTATACCTGTACTGCAATATTCGACATGCTTTAATGTCGAGCAAATTTTTTGTTTACTGCAGAACGGCTGCCTGACCATCTAGTAATTTTGTTGGCAATACCTCTGTGGCAACTAAACTCCCTAATGGAAATTGATAATAATTGACACTTTTTGTGTTAGGATAGGTTGTTTTCAGTTTAAGGTTATATTTTTTAATAGGTACATTGTTGCCGAATCTCTGTTTAAAATGAGGATGAAAAATTGAAATGATTTTCCAATTGACGACAGAAACGAAAATAAAAACTAATGATAAGAAAAGCATTCAATATTAATGTTTATTGCAATTGGATAAGAATTGTGTACATGCTATGAATATGCCACTTTATTTTACATGCTTGCTTTCTTGCTGGTGTGGAAGGATAAAGACATCACAAACTGATGCCAAATAAATTTAGTAGAGCAATTAAGCAGTGTTGGTCTTATAGAAATTAACATGTGAAAAATGTAAATATCTTGTCAAATGGATGGCTTGCTGATTTTACTTCATGTTGATTTTCACATCTGCCACATAACATTTCACTACTAAAATAGTAATAAGTAGGTAGGTAGTAAATTATTATACATTACACTGAATTGTTTTTCCCTTCCAAAATTTCATTTTTTAACGTACAGCAAATATATTCTCTAGAGTCCACATCAACTCGTGTTCTTTTAAATCTGGTCTGTCCTTTTTAAATTGGAAGTAGCATCGTTTAATGAAAATTTTTTATTGTAACAAAATTATTTTGGGCATTTTGACTTTTCCTGTAACGGAAATTAAAATTATTATTACACACTTGATAAATCATTGATTTTCTTACGGATATTAAAATAATAAATCTGGCAACTTGGTGGCAAGAAAATGTCGAACTGACACTGACAGAAAAAAAAAGTTGCATCCGCTACATCACCGAATCACTTAGTCCAACATGAAAAGAGAAAATCATAGCCAACTCAGTTTCCAAAAGGTCGTAAATGGATTATATAAGGATCACGGATCTCTGAGAGCATTTATTCGCATTATATCGCTGATATTACGGCTATAGCGTAAAATGTTTGCCATCACGCAACCCTATATCATGCATATTTATTTTCGGTTTTCAAAGGTGGCCCCTTGCAGAGCTGTCATCCGCAATTTCTTTTATAAGGCAATGCGGTAAAAGTGGAATTATAATATATTTTTATGACTCAGTAATGATGCTATTCGGTATGGCTCACGAACGTTTGATTTTAAAAGATTTAATTTTTTTAGACGTAACCTATAGCGCGTCGCTGCCGGCAGATAAAAAAATCTAAGCAATTGTTTGCACATAAAAATCAGATTGCGAGCGCAGAATGGGCAGTCCATTTCTAAATAAGATGGGATGTAGTGTTACTGCGGAATCCACAGTCCGGTGCTTGGACATCTTTATAGGTTTAATAAACCACTAAGAGTTGGCTTGTGGACTAATTATTGAACTTAGGAATTAAGCAGAAAGGTAATTTTCTAATAGATATGAAACGTAACAAATTTATGCTCTATGATATAAAATCTGAAAAACTGGTAGCTTCTGTATTATTAACCCGATTTCTATTATGATACTTTTATGTTATTATATTTAATAAAACTTAAACATAAAATTTTCTTTGTAGTAGTCGATACAGTAATCAAAATTTAAGCTTCCCGTTTCATCTCTGAGAAGTTGATGATATACGTATTTTAGATTAACAGTGCTTCAAGGGGTCCATTTAATGATACTATAAAATTCAAGGCAGCTGCTAGCCGCCATATTGAAACAATTGTAGCACCACGAGTATTTTAAGGCCCTTCTGGAAGCTTTCAGATATAATCTTATTTCTGAAACTCCGCTTTCGTCTTGGGGTATCGGAGAACTTCATTTCGGTTTTTTGTTAATATCGCAACCACGTCTCTGGTTCGAACACTAAGCTACAGCCCTTATTAGCTCCGCCAATTCTTTGTGTCAATTTCTCGCCGTGAATTGTACTGGTGGATACTTAATGTGTTACAAAATAGTGTTTCTAATGGAATGTAATGTGTCGACCAGATTGAACGCAATTCTCATTATTATAATTAGCATTATTTGGGATAAAATCTTAAATATTACAAATTATTGTATTGTAAACTTACTCGCTTATTTACTTATTTCTTCAATAATACGAAAGAACCTATTTTTTCCAGTGCCATCCTGGCGCCTCTTACTGCTTGCAGCCCTAGGATTGGGCCCATTCGGCCTATACCTAATTACGGCCCTGCTCGAGCGTTTGAAGTAATTTTAAATTAAGAGCTAATTTAATATTTTCTTGCGTTAAAGTTGTATTTTATATGCTGACAGTCAACGGCATTTGCTGCCTGCTGTTGTTTTAACATACTCATTTACTTTTGTATTTCGCCAAAGCTTTTAGAGTGTCAAATTATTTTTTTTATTTGTAAAAAAAATATTTGTTAAGGTTGGCGTTTGGCTTATACTGAAAGTATAGGGACAGATTGGTACATAGAAAACGCTTATTATCAAGTTACTCATGTCGTACCAACTTAAATAAGATTGAATTTCAAAAACAAATGTTATAGATAGACGCTTTTGTAACCATTTTCCATTTGTATTTCTGACATTCAACAGTAAAATTTACTTGTGCCAAACAGACAACAGAAACTGTAAAACAGCTTATAGGAAGATACGATTTTTGATCTTTTATTTAAGAGGTCAGTGTGTCATTTGTTGTGAATAAGTATTTTCTAGACAAATTCAAGCTCTTGTCATTTAGGGCGAATATTACAACGCCAAATGTAGGTTATCAGTGCTGTTCTTGCAGACACCTGATAAATTTACACACAAATAGCATATAAATAGTAAGCCAGATGTGGTGTTGTCATTATAAAACTAAGGTTGTGACCATAGCACGATTTGCTGTAAATTTAAACTTTGCAGTGCAGCAGCAAATTGAAATTTACACTACGGTAAATAATGAATACGAGTGACAGTGAATGGTTATAATTAGAGCGCTGATTTCTAGGTCTTTTTCTATACGTAATAATTAATAGCTGAACCGAAAGGTTTAGAACAAAATACAAATTATGAAGAAAACAATTGTTTAAGAATATTTATTTTTAGATTTGTAACGTTTCGGCCAGCGCGAACGAGATTTTGAAATAAAAAATTAATTCCCACATTCCCCCATGGCGTATTTCACGTTAGGAATCGGAGCGCTGTATCTTTAGCCGCGCAGACAGCGATAAATGACGTCAACGCGGGCAGACTTAGGGACACATCCGCGCAGCTAAAGGAAGGATCCGCTACTCCAGCAAACCGGCTTGAACCGCTGATTACACCAGCCCAGGGTATATAAGGAGAAAACAAAGCCCGTTTAAGATAGAATTTTCCCTGCTGCTTCCTTACCTAGCTCTACCATTAGGGTGCTGTTGTGGGCTATCCGGTATCAAACCTGCCAAACTACCCGTTTGTTCGTTCTCACTAGGAGGGTCCCCTTGTGTGCTATCCTGAGAGAAACTTGCCAAACTACCCGCTTGTTCCTTCTTACCAGGAGGGTACCGCTGTTTGCTAATCGGAGAGAAACTTACCAAACTATCCGCTTATTTTGCCGATCAGACCACCTCGAATAATTCACCAGGTCCCATCCACTCCGCGGATACTTTACATCCAAATAGCTATTTTTCACTAGCCAAAACGCCTAATTAGCCGGCGTTAAAACCTGTTCGCCTCAGAAATTCCAGCCTGTAGGTAGCCGCAGCGAAAGCAAGACATCCAGGCGAGGCCGCATTAATAATCTCGCAAAACCCATTTTCGGGCCATTTCACGCCGCACATTAGCGGCGGGCCGCTACCAAAATTCACATTTTCTCGGCGATCGCCGCCTTCAAGGCCCGAACTTAATTTAATTACAACACCGTTCACCTGGATTTCCAAGGTTCCGAAGAAGATAAATAGACATCCTCGGTCCAGCCGCCCACCAACCTGGCAGATTCAGCACACCTGCAGACCGCGATAACACTAATAGCACGAGGTATACACGTTATTTAATATTATTTTGCCTGAACTTTTGCCCGATTAAAAGTTCAAAGCCGCTGTCAATTGCGGGCCCCGCTAACAAATGTCATTGCAGCCTTCAGATTCGACGATCCGCCTACAAGCCAGTAGAATTACTCTACGCATAACCTGGTCCATAATTGACTGACTGGGCCCGAATCTGAGCGAACGATATCCACTATTAGAAGAGACCTGATTGAGTTACAAACGTTAATATAATTTTATTTCCTGTCTTTTGAATACAATTTCATTTGATATGTATCTAGCTAAAACTTATTATACGTTTAGAAAAGTTATTCTGTCTTTCTTTCTTGGGTAACAAACTTGAGGTTACTAATTGATACTTTGGCTTTTCTGAGCTCTCCGGAGCCGGTATCATTGCGGCAATGGTAACCAGCATTTTAATAATATTATAAATTCAAATTAAAATAGCCAGAACCGGCTACAGTTTGAAAAATTATATTTTTCCGCAACCGCCTTAAAGGTCATTACTACCAAATTCTGTCTTTGAAATAGACGAATATAATACTTTCATAACAGTTCTATTATAGAGTTGTTGGGAACCAATGTGCTCGATATTGCCACAGACTCAGAGAGTCTCTTATAGAAATATTATATAGTAGTACAATATGCGGCGTTATGGAAACGATAATAAAGATTATTGAACATGAAAAAAATCATATTTAACCCGACTTGTACGTGTTAATCGTTACTTTTGATTGTTTCGTTATAAAGGCGTATTTTTTTAGTAAATAAAATATGTTATAATATTATATTTAATAAAAATTACTATTTGTTTCTAACTTTGATTCGGCCCTGTCGCTGGACTCGCGTTTCTAAGAAGCATTATTTTATAGATATCTTATAGGAATCACCTAAATAGTTTAATTATCGCTTTCAACACAAAACTGTTGAATGTAGATATGTAATGTATAAATATGACAAAATATAACAATATTAACAATAATTTGTTTGATAGTATTTTGTAGCAGCTATAACGATTAAATGTTTAAAAAGTAGCCATCTGATTTCCGATGTGATAATATTTGAATAATAATTTATTGTTTAACAAATTTTAGTGACCACCCGCATCTCCTATTATCCAATCAAACGCTATGATTTTCCAAAATTCAACCAATCACGTGTTTTTATAGTGGCAAAATATCAAAAATTTTCCTTGGGATTTTATCAGTTTCTTTTCCCACTTGTATCCATGAAAACCACCAAATATGTTGTTTTAAGCAACGTGGCACTTCAAAAACGTCATTAAACTGTCCTTGTGAATGAATATAAATGTCATATTGATCGTATACTGATACAAAATAAACCCATATTGGGAAAATACTCAACAAAGTGTGTTTCGAACTTATGATTTGGCTCGGAAAATGTTTTACTCAATATTAGTTGATTTTTGGCAATGCTCTCGACAAACTAACTTTGACAAATTCCCTCGCTTTCGGCTCGATAATTTGATCAAGTTAGTTTGTCTTATGATATTGCCAAAACAAGAATTTTTTTTACCAGCAAAATCATTTGCCCTTAATACATTGTTACTGATAAAAATTCAGCCATTAAAGTAAGTGCATTTTGCTTTAAATATCATGCATCTGCGTAGTATACAACTGGTTGAAGAAGAGAAACTAGAACCCGGTATGGTGTAGTGACTCTCGCCCAGGAAGCCCGTCTTCAATTCACGCTACGGGAAACTTTTTTAAAAATTGAATTGCAGTTTATATCTTCACGTACAATTATTACAAATAAATATATTATTATTATTATTATAAATAATAATAAAACAAATTAATTTTTTTAACGTAATATCTACTTTGTACTTTCTTGATTAATTTATTACAGATTCAGCGTCTGGCTAGAATCAGTTAAATATTATTTGGTTTCTATTTATTCTATCTATACCTAAAATTTCACAGATTTTTTGTTTAATTATAGTTACTGAAAAGCCAGGAAGCTCATTTTACTTAAAGTTATCTGCACCAGCAAAAATATTTGTCTGTGTTTTTTTACCCACACCCGCTTAGAGCACACCTGCTCAGCAGAGAAACAAACCCTTCCATAAGTTGAATAGCTGAGGTAGAAATTTTAACATTGGAAAATTCGATTTTGTCTATATTAATCTAGATAGCACCACCCTGCAGTACAATAAAAAGAGAGGAACAATTGTGGGTGATGGTGTCTTATTTAAAATGCCAGTCTTAGGGTTATATACGGAATTCATTTAATTTGCGCTCTAGGCATTGAGCAAAGAGAAGGCATTTGTTTTTTCTTTCTTATAAAATACAGTATGCTCAAACATTAATCTCATCTAGTATGGCTATGGAATCGTTCCAAATTTATGAATGCAACTATAACTCACTTAAAAATCAAACATTAAGTTTGACATTTAAGTGTAAACATAGTTGCATTCCTAAATTAGAAAAAAACTCCATAGCCATCCTAGATGAGATTAATATTTTATCATAGTATATTAGTTCCATGTAATTAGAAACACCTTCTGCTATTCAAGTGCCTTTGTAGTCAGGTCGCGTCCGTGGGCTATTTTGGGTTAACTGAGTTTGAACGTAACCGTGTTCGTGAGTGGACGAGTATTGTAAACGTTCTAACCAAACGCGAGTGAGCCAATATTAACTGTATGAATAAGATTTAATCCTTCTCCTTTTAAACTTAACTTGCCATTAAGTCTCAATCCGCATTAAAACCGTAATTACATTTCTAGTACGGGGCACCAGCTATTAAAAACTTTCTCACATAAAAAATACCAATGTCACATACAAATCTTAAACAACCAACATTAATTTATAAAAATTCAAACGCAAACGACGACAACATACCCAACAGCAATAAACGACCAATCACATCGCCCGCAGCTGACAACTGTTAACAAGAAATTCTCATTCCATAACATTGACCTGCTTTACCAAAATAAATATTATCTGCCAGCACATATTGATCTTGCAAATGAATGTACAGAAACAAAACCCCCAAATAACACCAGTCTTAAAATACAGTGGATCTTTTTGCTTTAATGCCAACAGCTACCAAGTAGTAACTACACATATAAAATCTGTAGTGAAAATGAATTCACTCTTACTAACCGAGGCTCAAAAATGCGCATAAATTTGACTGGCACTGAAGGTTATCGCTTACTAACTAATTTCTACGACAACAATAAAGATAAGATTACTTACTTTACCTTCCGCAACTCCGAAAGCGCTAACTAGTTAGTTATTACAAGAAACCTTCCAATATCAATCACTACTAAGAAAATCAAGACAAAAAACCTATACCTATTTGTGCACTCGAACTTATTAAAAACAACAAGTCTAAAGATATCTATAAACTAACCAAACGACTACATTGTATAATAAGTATCGAACCTCGGTGCTCCAGCAGAGACACTCCACGACGTACAAACTGCCAACGATTGGGTCGTACAGAAAACTACTGCCATCTTAGCCCTCAATGAGTGAAATGTAGAGGCTCGCACCACTACTCTAAGTGCCACAGTGCGTACATTGTGGAAGTGAACACCCCGCCAACTACAGAGGTTGCAGTTATTGCATTAATTCTAATAAAAAGAAATCTCGTCCGCAAAGCACTACTGCAGTACAAATGGCCAATCTTTACCAATACACAACTCCAGGCACGACCTACGCCCTTGCTGCTGGCCAACCAACAATGAACAACCCTCATCAACGTACTCTTAACTTCATTTCACAAGCAAATTAAATCGATTATATCTTCACTTATTCGCCCCGTTCTCAATAGCTAATTTACAGCATCTTTTATCATATCTCACCATTGGAAATTGTAACGCCAACGCTTTAGCTAAATAAAGATCACTAATTATAGCATTCCTAGCTAGACACAACATCGACATTTTAGTTGTCACAGAAACTCATTTAGCAGAGCGAAAATTTTAAAATCCTACAGTATCATCCCACAGTGCAATGTCTACCGACAGGACCTTGAAACGCATTTTGCATCTGGTGGTGTCGCAATAATTATCAAGCATTCGTTATCTGCACATGACTACGAACCAACAGGAATCACTAGCCTAGAAGTCGTTGCTGTCAATTTAAATCTAAAAAGCAGTGAAAACGTCATCATCATTGCTGTCTATAAACAATCCAATAAAAGATTGCTGAAAGCAGATATTCCAACACTATTTCAAGGCAATACTCTAACTCTTGCTATAGGCGATAATAATTCAAAGAGCACTCTTTGGGGAATTAGAACCAATAATCCCAGTGGAAGTAGATTACATATCTTCATATACAATTATGGAGTTCAACTGCCTGTTCCAACAGACCAACCTACTACCCATACCGAATAGACCACCATCGCGATATTATGTACATATACTCACAAATTTCCGTTTACCAATAATCAAACCGTTCCAATGGAATTAGAGTCAGACCACGTTCTTGTCAGTTTCGTTCAAAAGCACACCGTTAATCAGGAATACAGTGCCGAGACTAATAAAACGCCACGTCGAGATCGGCTGAAAGACATTGCATTAAGTCCTACATCTATAGAATTTCCAAAAGAAATTGATGACGAAATTTACAAAATTACTACTGTATTTCTGTAACACACTCAATCACTATCCAAACCAAACGAAAATCCAACTATGGAATTCAATTGAAACCACTTCTAACTTTCATCAACAATAAAAATAGACTACGATGACTATAGGCTAGAACTAGAGACCCACTGATCAAAAACCAACTGAATCATGCCACATGTGAAGTAGAACTTGCTCTAGATAACTATAGAATTAACAACTATACACGCTACATATCGGAGCTACAACCAAGGAATCCTACTATGTGGCAAGCAACTAAAAGAGTATTGAAGCAACAACCCCAGATATCTACCCTCAGAGTTAATAACGAAGTCTGTGACACAGATCAAGAAAAGTGTAATATGTTTGCTGATCAAGTGGGGAATACATTTACTACATGCATATTGAACGAAAAGAAAGAATTTGCGAAAGAAATCAACTCGTATTACAAATTTTCCAAACAACCCTGGACTGCTAACACCCACATATCCAACTAAGTTGCAAACATATTGCAATGGTTTACTGCCCACAGCAATTCTGCTTGCCTATTTAACAGAAAAATAAGAGAATTTCAAAAGCACAGAATTAATGTTATATTTATTGCAAAGTAAAGTCAATATTTTACACGTGATATGATTAGCAGTAACTATAATTTGATTGAGAAAGGTTAGCATTAGATAAGGCAGAATAAAAAGGATTACGTTTAACGGTTTATTCAGAATTGATGTTCGGAATGACAAGCGAGCCTGAATTTATGTAACTGGAACATTTGATTTGGTTAGGTCTATACAATAATGTGAATTTAACATAATACAGAGATGGTTGGTGAAGTTACAAAAATTATATGAGCGTTAGTATTAAAAATTGTATCATCAACAAACGGCAAGACAGCTGACGGGCAAAGAAATGGTGCAAAGCAGTGCAAGCAAAACAAATATTGCAAACAGCAAGATAAGCAACTGATTATAGGACACAGACTATTATGCAGTGCTAATTATAAACATGTGAAGCAGTGCATTTAAAACTAATAGTGATTAAAAGCAGAGCATGTGCTAAAGTGCTACGATTGACAATTAGGAAACGAGATAGTCAATTGTCGAAATAACAAGAGGTGCTCCCAGTTTTTTGTAAATTTTCATATTAAAAAGTTTTTTGTGTGAGCCATAAAGTTGTGTTTTATATTCACCAGTCTGCAGACCATCTGTGTGTGTAATTTTCGTCGTGGTGACACCTCTCAGTGAAAAGGGATCAGCTCTGAAAAGATTCGCCTCAAGAGCGGCTAACATTGAGGCCAATTTTCGAATAGGAGAGACATCGGCCAGCTAGGAACTTATGTGCTACGTTTGAAGCAGTCCCTCCTGAGTGCCTAGGAGCCGGAAACTGTCACCAAGATTTTAATTGCTGTGGTATCCCTTCATTCAGCGAGCCGACATCGGAGCTGCTCTTGTAAGGCAATTTTCACAGGCAAGCCGTTGCAGAAAGCCCACTAGCTTTGAGTTTCATCAAGATTAAACATCGTACGAAATCGTGAACGTGGTTCCAGCTGCATCCATTCATCCAGGGTTTTGTGGTCGAGATAGCGTCCTTTGATTTTGCGAATTGTTCCAGAGATCTGGAGAAATGCAGAAAGCTAAAAAAATGCAGGCTTTGGCGTGCCCTACCCCACTGAAACAAAACATGTTAGCCGGAAATGACGTCACATTAATTGCATTGCATTTACCTGAGGCTTTTTTCTAATTTCTTGGTGTTTGAATTAAATTACGCTATTTTCTCGTACCAGCAGATCATCTTTGTGTTTACAGTCAATTTTAAGGTTAAAGCTGTCAGATACGAATTTAATCATTTACCATACATGTTAATAAGACCTACGCGAAAGTAATTGTAATACTGAGTGTTGAACTTACCCCTTTGAAAAAGAGTTTTTCTCATGCTAGCCCGGAGCTTTAGTTTATTGATTGCAGATGAATACAATAGAAAGAGCAATAAACCATTTCTTTTTGCAAATATTAATTACAACATAATTTTAATAAGCTCTGAGATTAACACAGATATTCTTGATTAACACCATTCCATTTAATTTGTAAGTTGCGGTGATTTGCCCTATTTAGTTATTATTTTTACTAAACGCCTTTATAGTTAAGGGCATCATGACAATATATCAACAAGCTTCCTGTCAAAAAATGTTCAGGACACGATATCATTTCTAATACAGTCCTAAAAACTTACCGATAAAAATCTTGACGTACCTCTGTTTAACGCCTGTCTTAGAATTGGATATTGCCCGACCACCCGAAAACATGCGCATACAGTGCGACGAAGCACACAAACACCCCAGATGAGGAGGCTGGAGATAGCTCCGTTTGAAAATGATACATTTGTAAACGCGGGAAATTTAACATCTTTGTTTTAAAAATCATCTTAAGTTCTTTTACATGTAACAGCGTTTAAGTTACTAAAACAATACATATTAAATAAATTAATTCTAACAAAAATAATAGTACATAGAACAACTATGAATGCAATACATATTTTTATGATAATAAATTACTGAGAGATTATATAAAACAAATATATTAGATTGCCTAATTATCAATTATCCTAAAGGTTAATACAAAAAGTTTTTAAACAAATCAAATAAACATTAAAATCGCCAGAGAAAAGAAAAGCTAAAGAGAGAAAAAATTCTGACACAAATACAGTATATTCTTATCAAAGACTTGCTTGTAATCGATTTTCGTTTTTCAATGTACTGACTACCAAAGTCCCGGGTAAAGAGTCATTTAAATATAACTTTTGTAAACACCTGGTTCATCATCTGACTACCAGCATTTTCCTACTTCATAATTAGGATCAATATATGTGTCTTCTAGGAACGTTACATGTTTTTTGTTCACACCTAGTTCTCCGTTTTCTTTTATTTTCCTTAAATACATAGAACGCCACTCTACAAGGTCACTCCTTTCTATGAGCAATTTTGTTTTGTCACAACATTTTTTATAATGAAAGCCTATTTCGTTTACATTTTTTTCTCAAAGTTTCTCGACGGCCAGTATAGTTGAGTTTTTCATTCAATCTGTTTACTAATACGTTTAGCCTCGGCACTTTATGTTCCACGGTGAATATTTCATGAACCGTTTTCGCAAAACTCTAAATCAAAATCGTCACGAACGGTTTTCTTAGTCTTGCTTGAGCTTCTTCTTCTCCGGAGATGTTAAAAGAGTAGTGCCAGGAAGAAGTAAGGACTGTATTAAGTCTTTAATGACAATGCTGAAAATTAATATTGTTATGTTTTATTTTTGAGATCGTATGAGGCCCACAACTTGGCTCTGTTTGCAGTGCAAGATAATTGACCGATTCAATAAGCACAGAGTTGGGATGTTTTATCTAATTGCAAATTTTAAAACTAAAGTAAAACAATAAATGCATTGATAAGGAGATGCGAGAAAGATTAAATTAGTTAGAGAAAGGTACGCAAAGGCAAAGCAAATTTCAAAGGGTTTTGATTGGCTTGCAACTAAATTAATATAATTCGAATAAGGTTTGTGTGCATGTAAAGCCAGACGAATTTATAAAATGTATTTGACACAGAAGGTTGTTGGCTGCATTATAAAAGCAGCGGAGTTGGCTAAGTCAAAAGCAAAAGATAGTGAAATTAGTAAGCAAAGCAGAAAGATAAATTAAGCAGGATAATATAATAGAAATATTGCAAAAGAGCAATTCTAAAAGGCAACAGAAGACAAAAGATAATGACGCGATCATGGTGAATTCAAAAATCAGTGCATTTAAAAAAAAGTGTAATAGTGCAAAGCAGAACAAGGACATACTAAAAATAAAAACGTTTGTGTGCGCAGCGCTACCGAACGATTTAGTTATAAGATTAAAAAGGATAATTTAGTTTAGAAAACTGTAAATATAATTTTTACGTACTAAAATTTACTTCAATTTGTAACCTTTCTTTACCAAAATTAATTTCCTTTAACATAAGAGAATCGTAGTAACTTAGCAACCTGATGCTGTTTTGTTGAAAAAACAAGAACAATTAAATTAATTTTTACTAGAAGTTTGTTATATTTGTGCTCCACTTTTAAATACATAGTTATACCATTAAACGAGCATATTACAAAGAAAAATGATATGCCTTTTATTGTATCTATCTTAGAGTACATGTGACAGTTTTTGTGAAAGTTTTTGCAGCACTAAAATATAAAATTCTCCAATCGCTTCTCTGAAGACATCGGCTGTTGTTCAGTTGGGGTTTCCGATAATCGTTCCCACCAAAAGTAAGAATCCAGAGCCAGAGTCTTGCACTGCATTACGTCGGGGAGGACTGCAAGAACGTCACGGACAGCATCTGCAGCGAGGGGACCGTCTCCAGCAGAATATCCGTGCAACATTCACAACGGGCAGCTTAGAAGTCTGCAACCGAGGTAGAATGAAGCTTCCAAATTGAAGTGTAGAGTGTCGGAAATGCATTGAAATCCGAGATCAAACCTTTCCGGAGAGGATTAGCATTTTCCCGACGCTCCATTGTCTTCGGTGTTTCCAAAAATCGAGTAGCGTTGGTAGATTGTGTGAATTGGGCTGAGAACCCAAGCGAACAAAAACAAATGCAAGTTTTGGCGTCCCCTGTACGTCACAAAACAAGCAAGGCGAGGTGTTCCTACGTCATCACTGAAACAGAACAGTGCTAATTGTTGCAAGCGCGAAAATTTTGATAATTACCTGACGCGTTTCTCACGTTAATTTCACTTTTAAAACATTCAAATACGCTGTCACCACTAGCAACAATTTGTGTCATTTGTCAAATCAAGAATTATTTGATCTACCAAAAACAGTGCATTCGAACTTCTGAGTTTACGAATAAAATAAAGTCCGTTTTTGATCCCAACCCAATGAGATTTGAGTTTCATGCTTGCCTTGTAGTTAGCACAATCAGTTTTGTAGATTAGATAAAATATAAAAGGGGCATACAACCATTTATTTGTGTGATCATTTATTACATTTCGCTTTTCACCAGCCACAATTTAACTTACTGAATTTTATTGAAAATTCACAAACGAACATTCATAACATTTACTGATTCGCAACGTGGACCTTAATAGACCCATTTTATTACAGTATTACCTGCTGTAGCATACTCCTTTAAAAACTTTATTTGTCAAATCGATTGATTATCCAGTTGCTGCAGATGCTAGTTCTGTAAATTGCTCTACCGAAGATATCAACGTTCCAAAACTTTACTCTTCATCAAAACACTTTATGCCATTTGCAATGCGACTTTCACTCTGATGATGCAAGCTGCAAGGTCTTGCGAAACGTTAGTGAATATGGATGCACAAACAGCAAAACGGTAAATCTGCCTAAGTATCCTCGTTCTCAAGATACTTAAACAACACGAGCCACCAAAGAGCATGACCATCGCGAGGATTTTTGCTCGACTTCACAAGGTGCAAAGCACATTAAGCCAGAAAATGCTGGGTGTTCATATTCAAATACTACGCGGTCTAAGCCGAAATTCCATGTTAAGAAGAATAATTTGAGTAACCTCAAACAGTATAAAACTCATTTTTGTCAAACCGTACATTCGCAGTTAAGATTAATTCAACTTTATCAGTAAAGAAAAACATCAAAGCTGGAGTGCCTCCAGGATCTATCCTGGGACCGACTCTCTCCAATATTTTTATACATATTCTACCAGAATTTCTCAATGCCACTGTTGCAATGTATGGTGCTGATACAGCGCTCATATCCCAGGACTACAATATACTTGTAGCAACACGAAATCTAAAAGAAACTATCACCATCCTTAACAACTGGTTCAACAGAATGATAGTGTATTAACCTCAACGTAGCCAAATCTCAAGCTAAAATATGTACCTTGCGACTAGCCGCTTTACCATCAAACATCATTATTAATGATCAAACAATAGAATGGAATCCTGCTGACTGTGGTACTAAATATTTAGGAGCGGATTTAGATTAAACGCTTGCTTGGTCTATACACATTAATAAGAAGCTAAACTAAGGTCATGCTTGTCTAGCAATGTTGTATTCTTTTATAAATAAAAAATTTCCACTTAAACCAGAATGCGGTTTGCTGATATATAGTGAGATGGTCTTAAGCCTCCAACTGAGCTCTATTTGCAGTGAAAAAAATATTTAACCAAGTCAATAAAGCACAGAGTTAAGATATTTTATGAAATTGCAATTTAAAACAATAATAATAGTATTAAATGCATCGGTAATGAGATGCGAGAAGTAGTAATTAAACGGATAAAGCACGCATAAACAAAGCATATTTCAGAGAGTTTGAATAAAGCAATATAACTAAATGAAATAGGTTTGTGCATATTTAACGCCAGGCCAAACAAAATGATTTAACACAAAAGGTTTCTTGGGTGCGGACGAAATGAGCGTAATTATTAATAAAAGTACAGGTCAGTGAATGGCAAGCAATCTGAAAGGTAAAAGAGATCTGAATATGGGACAATAGAAAGTTGCAAAGAGCAATCCCGAAATTAGGCAACGGAAAAGAAGGAAAGCGAGCAACGTGCATAAATTTGAAGTCAGTTTCCAGTGCATTAATAAGCCAAAGTGAAAATGCAGAGGAATGATTTTAAAACATTTGTGTGCGTAACTGAAGAAACGATGATAGTTATAATCAAAGGGCAATTTTTTTAGATTTAAGAAAATGTTAATTTAAGATTTATGTAATCAAACTCCATTTGTGTATTTTGCTATCAAAACTAATTTCTAATTAACAAAAATTATCGCGGTAACATAGTAACGCGATGCGTGTTTGTAAAAATAAAGGAGAACAATTGAAATGATAAATTAAGACAGTTTGGACGAAATTATACTCCCTTGAGGTTAATGTTTTTACGAGAATAAAAGGGTTTCCCAGTTTTGTGTTGCCTTTTATTATGCGCATAATTTCCCAGCTGTGGAAGTGTTTGTGGCATTTTCCGCCACGATAAAATTAAAAATTTTCCAATTTCATCTGCGCCTGAAGATCGGCAGCCGACAACTGAAACCTTAGAACTTTGATTCCGGCACAATTAGGCATTGGAAGCCAGAGATCTGCATTGCATCACATCAGCGGGATCTGTAGGAGCATCTTGAGTGAAAGTTGCAGCTAGGGGAGCGTTTCCAGCAGAGAAATTCCAGCAGCGTCATCCCCGATCTTCTTAGTACCAAGTTTGGACATCTGTACGAGGTAGGAACTATCTGTAAATTTAAGCATCAGAGTTTGAGAAACTTATTAAAATACAAGATTGAACTCTGCTGAAGAGGCCTATAGCATATTCAAGGGCCCAGCTACGCCGTAATAGACCAAAAATTGCATAGCGTTATCAAATTTTGTGAAAAACTGGCGGATTTCTAAGCAGCAGAAATAAGTGAATAGATGGCGTCCTATCTACGTAATTCCTGTGACAATAAAGTAGAGGTTTTGTTGCCAAGCGATAATTGAATCAAACCAAAATTCAAGTAATTGCTGTTGCACTGGCGAGGTTTTTGTGTTATCTGACAGATTGTAAATTGTATCTACCAGAACCGCGTATATGAGCTACTCAAGGACGAATAAGCTATAATGAACTACTAATTTGTGAATATAGTAAAATTCTGAATCCAACCTGAGATAACCAGTTTTGTGTTTGCCGAGAGCTAGCTTAAATAATATTGCAGTTCAATAAAATAGTAAGAAATGGGCATGCAATCATTTTATTTTCATCAGCTGATACATCTTATTTTAACTAGCCTTAAATTACTGACAGGCGAAATAGGCACAGTTTCAAAATCAATCTGAGGATTGTGTGGTGATTTGACCTAATGTAACTAATTAATTTTGCACCAAAATAATAAGCAAACAAACAACCGGGCAGGTAATTGCAATAGATCAATTCTCCGACCCATTATAACTTATGCCAGCTAAGTTTGGGGAGCTACATCTAAGACGCCTATTGATAAATTGCAAACATACCAAAATAGAATACTACGAATCATCTTTAACGCTCCTACGAAATTCGCAGTTGCATCGTGAATCGGGCATACAGACAATTGAGGAATATATTAAGACGCTAAAACCTATTTTTACAACATAACAAACTGTACTAGTGGCACCGGCACACGGCTTAAACGAAAACTTCCCCATGACGCTTACTTAACTTCTAGTAACAGTGACTAATAATAATAATAATTGTGCAAAATTATAACCTACATCATAGTGGGGCTAGACCATTACACATAGTGTCAAATGTAAACAATAGACAAATTAGTCATGTACTACAGCGAATCAGCTATGATCTGACTTAATCTTAATGTAAAACAAGGAAGAATAATTTATTTAATTGCTTTATTTGCTTGTATAATTTGGATATCATTTCACGCCATGATTTTGTTGATAATTTAAAAATGTAACTGTTCTTTGTCCGCTCCCCGAGCGTGTCTTGCGTCTCGGCGTTCAATGCAAATTGGCATTAACATAACACTCGCTTCAATAAAGTTTGTCAATTGCTTTCTTCCTTTTACATAAATGCTTCGTTCATAGCACGGCACCAATTCTTTTTCCACAACTAATAAAATATGTATGTAGTTTCTACAATTGTCTACTTCCCTAGATTTGCTTTCCATTTCTGCAACATTTTTAACAATATACCTTTTTCACCTGATTTAACTTTGAGTAGTTTGATATATTTAGTTACAATAAATTCTGATTTATTTTAAAGGTTTAAAATCTTATACAGAGAGATCAAAAATAAACTTGATCACGGGAGCCATTGAAAACAGTCAAACTTGCCTAACCTGTAGCATGCGCTGTTTGTTGACATAGAACTGTAAATTTTTTTAAGTATAAAATTAACTTTCGACTCTTGGTGAACTTACTCCTTAGCTATTTTAATGTTACTTGTTAAATTAATGTATAAACTTGGTTTAAATTACATATTTTTGTGTATTTATGTAGCTTATAATTAGACACATGAACTAATAATTCAGTTAATTGTAGTTCAAATGCACTTAGTTTTATAAAGGGCAACGTGGACAGAATTTCTCATGGGCCCCTGCTATCAAGTTTATTTTTGATCTCCAGGTACCATACATCTAAGAATTTGTTACCTTTTTTTATTGTTAGAAATATTTATAAAGCTTCGTATAACCCTTACAATTGTTGACACATTTATGGGAGAGAAACTTGCTTTTCAGATTAACTAACGCACCAGTGCACAATCTTTTCTAAAAGTTTTAAAAGGCGCGCCTTAGATTAGAGGCCGTACGTAGGAGCTGCTCCACGCCACTTCGCATTAATATCCAGAGCCTAGAACATCGACCTTCTGACATGGCTGCCATCGAAGGGTCAAATAGGTCGTCGTTAACAAACGGCCGTCTTATTAGGAGTCAAACGATTATTCCACAAGACCGGGTTAAGCTGAAACCCCTTTAATGAAAGTCGGTGACCGCTGCAACCACTTTCAACATAGTAATTTCCATATTGTATTTCCGGGAAATGCACAACTTTAATAGTTCCAAATCAACTGCGATCTACCAAGACTTGTCTTGCAGTCTGCTGTTATGGGTTTCACTCTGATGGAAAAAGAAAATAATTAAGAATTGCTCTTTAATTGAGCAATTACTTATAGACACACAACAGCAACTACATTACTTAAATTAATAACAAATAGTTGGCTTCTGCTTCTAGTCCCAACAAACATTGGAAATAGACAAACATTGCATCCTCTGCTATTCAAAGTTCAGTATCCTTCTCTTTGTTTCTTCTTAATTTGAGCCAGGAAATAGGTAGCTAATTTTCAATTTGAATGCCGTTCCAGCTTTTCGTGCTAACCTCCGCAACATCCAATTTGTGCGCTTTCTAAGGCTTTATAATATTTCTGCTTGATGCGGCGTAATTATACTAAATTTTCAACATGATTTTAATAAATTATACCTCTTTAGAATCCATGCCATTCCCTCATCAAAGCAATTCACGACTGCGGTGGAATTTGTCGAACAATATTTATTTCACCAATTATTTTTACCACCAATAAAGAACCCTAGATTAATTTAAATTAATTTCAACTATTAAAGTCTAGGAACACTAATTCAGGGACTAATTATATAATAATTTTACCCTTGATCTGAAAATAGCCTACAGTTGATTTCGCTATTTGTCCACTATACATAAAACAAAGAATCGTTGTTTTAGTATTTACATGGTTATTCATAAAAGTTGCAGAAGCCATTTCGCGAATGAAAAGGGGACATTTTAATGTATTACACCTGCAATAGTTCGCAACTAGTACTTCGCCTGCGATTCCATTACCTGCGTCTAACATAATCTAAAATTAATTCGTTTTGGTTCCAAGCATCATAGAATGCTGGATAAGGTAAATCGTTTTCAGTGGCGTTTAAAACCCATACACAGCAGCAATTTCGTACAATTTATGGTAAATGCTCGAGGAGCACACAGATGGGAATCATTTAGAAAAACATCTAAAGACTAAAGACTTCTACGTTGAAGTAGCGGAATAAAGTTTGCTACCGTTATTAGTATTTTTGACAGTTCAAGTCAATTTTGGTTCTGTTACATTTACTATATCTCAATAATGCTTATCTTTTCAGAAGGACTTTTTCACTTGGTCTGCATCCTTTTTATTTGCTATACCTACTTCCCTTTAAATAAACACATAGCATTAGACATGCAATATTATCCATTTCGTCTGGTGTGAAGTAAACAAACTGTACCTGTGGATATAAGGTTTATCTCAACTTGCCCTTGAAAACGCAAAACTAAAATTATCTACAAATTGGGTTATGTCTGACTTTCCAGGCTAAATTCGTACCTTTAACATGAAGTTACTATTGGCTTCGAAGGCAGCAAAAATGGTCTTCATATACTTTCCAGGTAAATACTTATCCTTAGCTTAATTTTGCTTGGAATCCCAAATTTAAATTATTACTTCTATACTTCAGAAATTATTTTCCCACTGAATTGCTAATGGCTTTACAAGCTGCAAAATCCTCCTCGAACTAATTTGGTGTCTACATTAGAAGACAACAATAAGTATCTGTATTAACCTGTATCTAACTTCCCACACTACAATCTTTTCCATTAAAATCAGGTTACATCTCTCTTCCCACAGTACCAAAGGTTTGTTTCTATCTGGTCTCTCAGACTAAAATTCATATTGTTAACTTGAAGTTACCTTTGCAGTTTATCCTTTTCCCATTCTTAAATGCGGATGGATTAAGGGCTTACAAAATTATCATCGAGCTCCTTTTGAGTCCCAATAACTATACAGTAGTAAATATATTCACCTTAACCTGTGTATAACTACCCAAACTGCAATCCTTTCCATTAAAATCAATTCACATTTTCCTGCTCACAATACAAAAACTAATCTACACCTATTATTATATACAGAGTGGCCAAGATAAAAGAGCTCCCGTGTGAATATAGAAAAGTAAATTAATATTATATTTTTATTTAAAATCTGCAGAACTGTATTCACAACCGTTATTAACAAGTGACAACGCAACACTGAGCAATACACAGTTAACACAAAATGGCCGCTGGACATCACGTAACCCCGCACGAGTGCTCAATATCACTTTCAGTCTGGTATAGGACACGGGACCTCTTTTATCGTGGCCACACTGTATAAAGACAGCGAAAATGACAGCGATCTCCGACTTTATCAGTAAAACAAAGAAATATGTTATTAGAGCAGAAATATCAAGCTTAGAATTTCTACGTTGATAATACGCCACAAGCGGCGATTGAAAAGATACCGCCCAGCGTTTTACTCCTCCGCATATACCAAAGTCTCGCCTAGCACTTCCTAAATTATCCCAGAAGGCACTCCTGATAAGAAAACCCAAAAGATATAAAACCAGGGTGCTTGATCTACTGCAAGCACTTTCATCCAGCGACCGTTCCAGCCAGCTTTAACTGGAGCCCCTCCGATGCCGCTAGTTCGAGTTCTAAACTTGCCGGGAGAAACTTTCCAAAACTGTAAGATGCACTTGAATCCCCAGACCCACGTAAAAAACATTTTCAGAATTCTCAACCCCAAACTCCAAACCTCATAAAATATCCGTGTAGCGTGTTGGGTCCAGCAGCTAAAAATGCCACCTTAAATCGATTTCCACATCGTAATCGTATCTTGTTGGCTTTAGCACCTGAAGACGACCCTTGAAACCGCCCTCAAATTAAACCTGGTGGCTTGTTGAATCCGTAACGTTAGGTTCAATTACTTTTCCTTGCGCACTCTATTTCAGAATTGAGCGACTCTATGCAGCGTTGCCAGTCAAAATCAGAACCTTAGAGATTACCACAAACTCGCTGCGAGTCTATTACAAGCGGATTTCGGTAAACAAACCGAAGAGAACCAGGTTTCCTCCAGTCAAAATTGACTCAAAGTACAGGCTCAAATAGCCGCCAAATTGTGCCTAGAGCAAGGTTAACCCTCGCACGAAACAATTTAAACTTAGGATAGCACAATTTAGCAATATTAACTCGACTCCCAGAAACCCCAGTTCTAAAAAAATATAACGTGCAGCGTCAAGTGAACATTCTGCGAAGTTATTACCAACGGCTGCAAAGAATATACCAAGTATCGTGGGTTTCAGTTTTGACCAGGTCGATCTCTTCAGCATGCCCGCGAATGCATGCCATTTTTTTGCTTAAAATTATACATACATTGAATAACTAATTCTAATTTACTTGTATTATACAAAAAAACAGATTCCCTATATTTCATGTATTTTTCGACTATATACTTGATTCTGAATGGAATCATGGCGTTCTGCACTACACTTAAAGCAAAATTAAATAAATAAGCAAATAGTAATCAAACTAAGATTATTTAGGCTAGCCTAGCGTATTCATCACTTTGTGGGATCATTAAAACTTTAGTTAAGTTAAAAGCACTTAGTAATATTTAATCAGGCACGTCACAAGAGATATTGAATTTTGGCGGGAAAAAGATTGACTTGCAATTTGGGAGTAAGTAACACTAGAATTTTGGTAGTAGCTTAGTTTTCCGGTTCAAAAAACCATATTCCTCATTGTCATATAGTACTTAAAGCAAAACTGAGTAGATTCTCACATGCAGCAACAACACTCTCGAAGAAAAACAATCTCTGCATCTTTCACTTGGACCAAGGATACGCTGCGTCCTGAAAGGATCAACGTGTGTGTGAAAAGAGAAGCATACGGTTTAATCTCAGAGCTACATCCTATCCATAAAGAGACAACGCATCCATACACTACAATAAGATCTGCGATTTAGAAATTGTGTGTAGTATCGATAACCTCAACTTGATCCGGATTCGGGATTAAGTCATTGCCTAGCAACCATTGTGTGATGTGTGTGTCATGGTGATTTGTTGACCTTGTTACTCTATCTCTTAGGTCTGTGGTTCTGAGTAGAGCACATTTAATGTGGCTCCCAACTGTGAATGGTCTCACCCGGCCCGATTCCAATCGCCAAGGCTGCGGAAAAATTCCGGTCCCCGCAGGATTCGATCCGAGGACTTGCTTAATGCAAGCCAGGCGCTTACTCAACTGCGCTATGCGGCTCGGATTTAGAAATTAAAAAGTGTGATAATTTCAGAGGTTTTACCCCAAAGCTGTAAATCGGGCTTGAAGAACAATGCCTATATTTTCGAAAGCTGGACAGACAACAAAGTAAAAATCGCAGAAAGGTAATAAATAATTGCGCCTGGAATAATTTTGAAAAGATATCCGCCATGTTGCCCCAGTTATGAGAGCACCAAATGATATTAAACTGGGAATAAAAATAATCACCTAAATGGAAGATGTAGCCTAATTGGTACAACTGTAGTATAACGTTCTGCCGATTGCACATATTCGCTAGTCAATCGTCTGATTGGAGTTTGCCCTTGTTAAATTCGCGCCAGCATGAAGAAGCAGTGACTCCAAACAAGCGACCAACAACGTGTTGTGGCATGGGTTTTCTGTTGCTCCCCAAGTTGCTGTGTGTCGTTTGGTTTGTTTAAGTGAATTCTAGCCTTTGATTTTTTTAAATTGAATACGCCCTAAGATTGTTTTAGAACTGCTGATCACAGTCACGCCTCACAGTCTTATTTTTAAGCATGCGCAATAGGCCGGATCGTATACTAAAGTTTTACATTAACATAACATAATTATCGTCAGTTTAACTTCTTCCCAGTGCCCAGGTTACAATCAGTGAAAATCATCAAAATGTTGGCTTGACAGCCTACAAAAGGTGTCCTTAATCTGATCATGCCCATTGCTGCCCAAACAGATGTAATTATTCTTTAGCAGACCTCTATCTTTATTATTAACTTATTACGCGTCAAGGTCTACGCATAGTAGTTTAGCTATTTTCGTACTCAATCCTCGTTTTAACAATGACGCCGTGTATGTACGTCTGTGACTTGTTAATTTCGTGCCCTTTTCGTTTTCCTATTTTTGAATAGCTAGCGTGCACTGAGTCGTTTTTGTGTATCTCTCCTAAATTTGAGTTTGAAATTTCTGTGCACTCACAATCATGTGCTCTTGGTGTGAAGGCTACATTATGTTAAGATTATTTCCACGTTACTATAACGAATTAATTTAGCTGCGAATCTGATGCCTAAATTTCTCTTACCCACCCCAATTTTACCTGCGGCTGCAAAACACAAAGCGTTAATACACATGACTGGGGCACTAAATGCATAGGTAGCCGTTTACCGAGCCACGAAGCGGCTCAGAAGAAGTCATAGTACTATGTAGTTTCACGACAAGTGAGGTTATATCACCAAAGCATGTCCAATAGGTAGCATGAAAAAGAGAAGGAACGGATATTAGTGACCAGGTCAAGCACCTTTAATGCACAGGACTACTGTAAGTGCAGTATGATTATCTACCCGAAGTAATCTAGTCTGTTAGGCTTAGAGCCAAGTACTTAGTTATAAAAAACATTAAACTTTGTCTTGCGATTATAGTAAGAAAGCCTCTGGGGATATTGGCAACATACCCAATTTGACTGAATCAGTTTACCAAACGGTATGTCAAGACATTTTTAGTTTGGTAGTAACGTATGCCCAATTAACGTATTTACTAAATTACGGCCCCACTTATATATGAGTTTTTCGAATTAATCCGCTTGTATTTAAGCATCCCGAATTATTCGCTTACAGTCGACGGTCTGAAAGGCACTCATTTGATGTTTCTCGGTTTTCGATCTGTTGGCGCTCTAAGTTTATCCGTTGTTACAGATATCGATCCGTCTGAAAGCCGCATTATTGTACGTTCCGTGATGTGAATTTAAGAGTCAACGGCCATGGGTGCGAGAGAGCAAGCTACAGCTCGGCCGCCCCACGACCTTATCGATCGCGAGCTGTCTGCGTGCATTTCGTAGACAGTTGGGTCTTGGCGTCCGCAAGCAACAGTTAGCTTTGAAGTGGTGCAGCCCCGCGGCGTCTTCCCTTCAGGGATGGCGCCCGCGAAGTAGGTGCGGCTTCTGTTTGTTTAGTGTTTACTAGCTGACGTTTGGTGATTTTTAGTCTGTCTGCGGGTACAGCTGTTTGAGTTGTTATTAGGACTCCCGTAGCTTTAATTCATTTGGCCGTGCGTTACGTATCATTGGGATATTGCTGCATGGGCGTGCGTAACCGTTTGGGGTTGTCTTTTGTCGTTAGCGTAAGCCTTTTGAGTTTCAGTTTTGCCGGCAGGCTCCTTATCTCGTGGATTAGACGGATTCCTTTGTGGGAACTCAATAGCAGTGTTGTGTGTTGGCGAAGCTATCGCTGTCGTTCTGTCTTTTCGTGCAAACTTCGCATTACGTCTCGTATGAGAGGATAAATCTCCATGTGTCCGACCGGCAGCCTGTTAAGTTTTTGCAGTATTCCTTTCCGTCTCGTCTCCTGCAGTGTCTGGGTACAGTGGTTGATTGCAGTAGCTTGGGACGTCAGTTGCCGCACAGCCAAGCTCCTAACAGGAATTTGTTTGTATTGTTTGTTAACGTTTAGTGTGTAACTTATCATACATACAGTTTGCTTCGTTGAATTACCGAACAGTTGTTGTAACGTCTCGGTTATTTAGCTTTTATTGTGTACTGTTATGATATTGGTTCAGGAGTCTAAAAATGAGATTAATTAGATTAAAATAATACAGTATTAAACATTATAAAGATGAATTTAGATGTGAAATGGATACGAAAATTATTAAAATGCATTTAGAAAAGAAAGGAAATAAAATTTATAATTTAATTAAATGAAGGTAATTGCGAAACGGTAGGATTTTAACTTAATTTAATATCTGAAATAAAATTGGTATTTATTGATAAGAAAAAAAATTGAAATGAAAATGATGTAATACAATTTTGTAAAATTTGAAATTAAGAAATAAGCCATTTTATAAGAGTTTTAAAATAAATATTTGGCATAATAAAAGGGTTAAAGTTACATACAAATTGGCGTGATGAAGAAGACTTAAAACTAAAATATTAAAAGAAGAATATGCGAAAACTGGATGGATGAAGACTGGAATGTGGTGAGAAAATCAATTTAATACAATTATAATCTACAAAGGCAAACAAAAGTAAGAGAATGTAAATTGAGTTTATTCTGGAATTACATTTACATCGACTGAATTAGATAACAAGGAACGCTTCATAAGTTAAGTAGATTACATCGGCATCATTGGCGGAGTGAGCAGATTTGTGGGGCTCGTCAAGTGATATCTGTTGGATTGTCTCTAGTCAAGATTTGTAGTGCTGGGTTGTAGCAGAATTCATACATGTGATTTGGCTGAACATTAAAGTAACGCATCTGCGGCTGAGGTCTATTTATATGCATACTGTGGTGAAGCTGAAGATGCTGATTCCTGTGGCAAACTAAGTTCATGTGTTGATTTGGATACAGATTCTAGACATCTTGGCAGTTGGTTGTCAGTTGAGTTCTTCGCCGTGGCTTTGAGTGGAGCAGTTTTGTAGCGTGGTCAGTTGCAGAGTTGAACGTATTGGGTTTTGGCAGAGGACTGTTAAGTTTAATAAAAAGTAACAGAATCTAGGTATTTAAAAATGAGAACTGAAAGAGAATAAAAAATTGAGTGAGTTAATGTTAATTAAGGAAACACTTACTATTTGAGATTGTCGTATGACAAATGTAACGGTGAAGTATTTGTAATTGAATTTTCAAAACTATGATAGTTTGAAATGTCAGTTGACAGAAGTATTGAGTTAAGTTGAGTCGAGTTTCGCCTCTGACGTGATTGAAACGTTGAGTTACCGTGCTCTTCCTTCTCTTGCAAGAAAAAGTTTCGCCTCTGGCGTGGTTAAGACGTTGAGTTACCGTTCTCTTTTGCTTCTTCTTCCTGATGAAGCCCCTTACGAAAGTGGACAAAACTTCGACCTCAATAGTGACACGGTCCAGTCCCGGATGTCGGTTTTTAATTAATGGCAATGGCCGTGAACGCCACCGAAATCATCTCGAAGTATTGAGATGTCATAATAAAATAGAAACATGAAATTTCAGAATTTAAGCAATCTAGATGAAAAAGAATCCGACCTGGTTTTCGGTCAATTGTATCTACTGGGACTAGCAGAAAATAAATTTGATTATCCAAAATAAAAAATAGGGCAATTAAAGTAATTAAAATTCAATTATAACATTACATAAATTGGGCACACAAAGTGGAGCTAATCACCTTAACAGTACCTATTGCATTTGCCAAACCGTTACATTTGTGTACATGTCATTACATTTTATTTACCGCCAGTTTATTATTGCTATGTGGTTACAGTTTACTGTTCATTTCGTTTTCAGTGTTAATGTCAAATTTACCGAATTATTACAATACATTTAAGACGTTGCGCATTTTACCGAACTGCCGTATGTACATTTCATATTTACATGTGCCTTTTTCTATTTACTATTTTTGTCAATACATGTCATGTTAATTTAATTGGTTTTCTTTGTTATTTTACATGCGATTTGTGCTTTTATATTTTACAGTTGTAAGAGAAGTTTGGCCAGTTGATCAAGTAATTGTAAAAAGGTAGGTCGGATGGTGCTGAACCGCCTCACTGTCCAGATTACTGCCAAGCTTAAAGTTGAAAGGTGAACTCGTCATATGCTTTCACTGCTCCTCAGTGAGTTTACCTGTGCATTCTCTTTTATCGTGATTGAGTTAGGGTGGCACCTTATCATTTTAGATCTGTTTACCGTTATTAGGCCGTTGCCTTTGTGTTATCTCGTATTGGGCCACCCTTTGCTCCACTGTAGTTTACCCGGCAACTCTTGTAGTTAGTGACATTCCCGATTTTGAGTTATTGTACGCGCTAGTCGTCTAGCTTTATCGTGGCTTTTCATAAATACCGTTATAAGCTGGCGCGTTGTTGTAAATGTCGTTTTAGCCTGTAACAAGTACTACCCTCGACATGGACTCGACAACCACTCTCGAGTTTTTATTGAGCCGTGCCAAGCTTATTGACCGTATTTATTATGTTTCTTGTTTCTGTTGTTTACAATTATTTGTCAGCTACATTTACTGTTTACCGGCCAATGGTTGTTGGTATGAATTGAACGATAGTATTTTTATAGAGAGTGTAGGTACTCTATTGTATTAATATTTGAAACCTTTTAGGAGGCTGTAGGTATTTGGTAATATACTACTGGTTCTTACACATATTTTATGTGTTTACGTGTTTTAGTTCCCGCAAACGTTATATGACTTGCTCAGTAAGTGAGTTCGTTTTGAGTTCTCCTCACTATTGTGGTATATTTCTTTTATAAAAATTCTTTGGCGCCTTTTCTAATTTTATTTGATTTAAACTTGTGTAAAAGGGCCCACGCACTCTCCAGTGGACTAGTCGGCCCTCAGATATGTCCATGTAGTCACGATAATTGGAAATAAATTGCAAACTGTGGTGTAAAATTTACTTATTTCTGGGTTTTCAGACTGCGACAGTTGTCTACGAACATATCCCATGATCTGGATATGGGATATTGACTTACTCGACTGTAATTTCTATAATTAATTCCAAGTTTTGTATGAATTGCCAGGCAAGGTACGGTATTGATCGTGTTTATTGCTTCCCAAATTGCAATTGCTTTAACGTCAAAGTACATTAGGTTTGCCAGAGCTTTAAGGATTGTAAATATTACTGTTTTATATTCAGATACCATATGCGTTTTAAAAGGAATGTGCAGTCGGTCGTTTACACAACAATTGGAATAAAAAATATAACTGATAAAATATTTTCTTTATTTTTCTGCTTGGGAATTGTTCCAAACACTTTTATTGACGGAACATCAGCTCTTTTGTGCTTTCTGTATAAAAGTCTGTGCCCAGGGCGTTCAACAAACTTAGAACAGGCGAATGATTTTAACAGCTGGCGGGATTCTTTGTTTTGACAGACAGCAACTATCATGGAATGAGAAACAATGATAGGATGACCACAAAACTACCCAGAGATAATATTTATCAATTTCAAAATCACATTTAATGTGAGCAATTCTTTGTTATTCGCGACCGGTATTTACATTATTCTATTGTGGTGTAAGACAAATTACACAGTTTGCTACTTAAAGCACAGTAATTTACAAACGATCCAACAGCCCCAATCTTGAAATTTTATCAGGCTAAAAGCCTCTCGCGTCAATTAGAGTATTTTAGGTTCGACGCTGTATGCACAATTGGAAAGGGGCTTTTTCGAACGAATAATTTCATTCATGTCACCTTCCAAATACGTATTATCACCTCGCTCATGCTTTAACCGAATTTATTCTTTAAAGAAAGACTTACGTCTGAATTATTATCGATGGCAAAGTTTTAATGGGCTGCTTTCATCTGAGTTTGCATTCACCTGTCAAGTTAAAAGGAGTTGCGTTGGCGATACCTACAAATTAAGCTAAATTAGAAAATACTACAGTATCCAGTCAGATTAAGCTCACCAGCTGCGTAATTACAAGTAAATTTGTTTCATCAGTCTAAAATTAGGCTCTTGGAGATTTTTTTTTCAAACCCAGCAGATATATATATTTCCCAGAGTGTTGCTAAGTACTATTGAATAAGCATATATGTGTAACCAGTTCACCTTATTGGACTGGGTTGCTCAAATATAACAAAAGAAATTAATATTTTAATGCTCCAGATTCAATAATATGTTGATTTGACAGCGTCCAACTTTTATTGGACAGCGAAGAAATTTGTTTAAAAACTCTCTCACCTAAATGCCGCTACTACATGAAAATTTTATTTAATCAGTACGATTTTGGGAGGAAAACCAGCAGCAATTTAACTTTGTATAGAATCTTTTGTAAGTTTACTTATTTACCTGAAATGTAATGTTGTTTACGACTGCCACGGCAAATAATAAAAGTGCCAAGGTGTAATAATTGCAAATTATTTTTTTTCGCTATTTAGTAATTTATTATAAAATTTAAATATAAAAACGTCGCAGTAAGTAAGTACTCGGTCGTACTACTACTTTAAATTTACGTTTACCCAGGTTTCCTGCTTTACTGGTTTACTAGAAATTATTGCTTTAATTCGGCCAGCAATTTCGTGGGAGCTTTGTATTAATCTTCCATCTCATTTCTAAAGATTGCGTTTCCGTTTCAAACTTTGGATGGTTAGGGCCCTACTGGAACGCAAATGACAAGCATCTATTCTAACTAAAAGTACTATGCAATATGGAGTCGAGTGGGCTGCCGGACATCAGGGCTTACATTTAATTATGCCTCCCAGGCGGAAGGCAGCTCACAGGAAAGCCCTGTCTCTAGTCTTAGAATGTGTGGTCTGTGATTGCATCCTTCCCATGGTGGCCCTGTTTAAACAAAACTCTTCTGATCTAGACCGGGAAGTCGATAAACTAATCTCAAGTTAAGGTAGAAACTAGGTATCGTGCCTTGGCTGGATGGCACATAGTTACAGTGCCTCGAACGGTTTCCATGGAATATCTGCCGCCCTTTCATGATTCCTTAGCCTTACTCCTGTAACAGTCTCTGCATGAGCGGATCTCCTTTCCTGTCTAGTCGTGGAATTCGTCATGGAAATCATTATTAACCCTAATACTTCTTTAGAGGAGGTATTTGTATCAGATCACACTCTGACTCCCCCAGGAGAGTGCTTCTCTACTGGAACGTGCTCCTCCACTGGAGCCTCACCAGAAATCAATAAGAAGGGAACCGTTTCAGGACTCTCCTCTGCAACCGATATTGTACCGCAAAAAGGGCCTCCTACTAAGAGAAACCGGTGCGGTACAAAAAGAAGACTGTGTGCGAAGGCTAGGTTGGCTGCTAGCGACCAACCAGGCCCGTCTACATGTTCTGGCACACAGCAGGAGCTTCTTACTAGAGGGACTACTATCACAGACCAACTTCGTGCAACGAAGAAAGTCACACTCTTTCGTGGGGGCTCCAAGCGTGGCCGCCCAGAGAAGGGACTAGAGCACAGAAAGCTGCAAAAAGGATCCGACCCGGGTTCTCATACAGTCAAGCGGCCAACAAAGACCATCAGGGTTGCAATTGCTCGGAGAAATTTTCCGGATTCGAAAATCACAACCGAGCATGCCGAGGAAATTCAACTCGTCCTCGTCCAATACATGGATAGCCTCTCAGATGAGGGTCCCTTTCCAAAATATCACGGCTTCAGAAGGACGGAGCAAGGGATCGTTTTGGTCACATGCTCCGATGCCTTCTCCTAGATCTGGCTAATAGAAGCCGGCAATAAAATCAGCTTGGAGACAGGCGTTGAATTCGATTATTTAGAGGGCGATTCTGTCCCCACACTGAGCAAAATGATAGCCTGGATACCGGGAGCAACTGAGAACGAGGCTATTACTACCTCAGTTTGTAACTATGCTCGTTAATTTATTCAACTTGAAGTTGCTGTACCTTTGTTGGTGATGGGTTTTGGTTAGAAACTTATTAAGAGAATAACTTTACATTCGCCCCCTCTAGCTACCCTTTCAGTCTCATCCGTAGATTATGAAACACTCTGTATAAAAATTGGTAGCATTACACACTAGTAATACACAGTCACGTAGATATACTTATATTTGAATGCCTAGCATAGAAATTGACGGTAAGATATTCATAAAAAGGGGACCGCTTATTGCTGGCAGCTAGTGGACGAACCAAATCGCAGAAGTTTTGAGCAAATAAAGCGAGCTGTGCAACCCCTGGGTTCGCGAGTACGAGAATAAACTTGAAATGAAGCAATGGCACACGAGACTCAATACGAAGTTGAAATTGAAATTCTACGATACACTAACAGTATGTGAACAGAACAGCAAGTAATTTTTGGCCTGGGTAACAGTTTATATTAGAAGTAAGACGTAGTTTGCTTAATCGTAAGATGCTTACAAAAAAGAATATAACATTGCACTCAACGAAAACTGTTACCACACATCCTAACTAAGCTGTCGTTCTCTGGTCTCAACTCCACTTTATTCAGATACCAAAAGCTTTGACGAGTGAAGAAATGTACACTCCCTCTCCAATGCCAGTGGTGGCGTTCGTAACTAGTGAAACCGCATAAGAAGTTGTAAATATTTCGCCGAACCTTTTCAAAGTTGGATAGTAACAAACGAAAGTGTTGCCTTAACTGAAAATTATATGTACTGTGTAAAAACTGTTATTTGTACAATTACTTTTAAAGGTCATACTTATTTTCATAAATTTGCAATTTTAGAAATAAACGGGAGATCTTTCAGGGCTGCATCAGTTTATCGAATACAAAATCAACAACCGTTCTACATCATGAAACGGAATTTGGATCGAAACTTAGTCAGTAACCATCAATAATAATTTTTCAATATACCGTCAATTTATATGTTTGAGTATTGCAGTGTATATCTGTAAGTAAGTTTAGTTGTGCTTCGAACTATGCAACCGGTCAATTCGTGCCACCTGTATTTATTCAAATCATATCTCTTCATTATATGATAATTGGCAATGAAGCCTGACAGTAAGTGCTTTTGCTTTTATGTACGTAGTTTAGTACTATAGGGTGATATTTAATGTATACGCAGTCAATAACTATACGTGCAATGTGCTACGAGTTCGTAAAACAATGCGCCGACAAGGCAGTTTTCGCGCGGGAATAACCGGCCTATAAGTAAATCAACGCTGGACGCCTGAAAAAGGCATCATTCGCGCCCAAGTGGTGGAATAGCGCAGATCAAGAAATTCGCACCCAAATTGTTAACAAGTGCGGATCGTCGCGAGTTTGCTGATCGAACTCAAGAATTGTCAGCAACACGAAGCGGGCTAATAACAGCCTTAAACAGCGCATCAGATATTGTGTGGTAGCCGGCATTATTCGCCGTCGGCTCATCGTGCCTCTGAAAGAGACGCCAGCCCCCAAAAGCAGCCAAATCCTGCCGCAGTTGCAACCTTGTCAGAAGACAGCTATCGTTGCGACATCATAGGAAAAGCACCTGCCTTAGTATACAGCTATAACACTTGGGAGCCCTCAAAAGCCGGGTTAGTTAATAGCCATAATTGCCGTGCAAGCAAAATATTATTGCACCAGCTGGAGCCATTACTCTTGTGATTGTTAGCACGGGGAATTATCTCGCACTCTCTTTCAAGGCCGGTATCCGGTTACGAGCCGGTTCAAGAAAGGACAGAGTAGCGTTGAGTTTACTAGTGCACGCTATTTAACTTAGCGCCGATTAATAAACTTCTACGTATCTGTTTGAACCATTTTCATATACATATGTAGCGTGTTAGCGGTGTATTTTGCATGTACTTATATGTATTTTCTTGGGTGTATTGGTTTGCAGATTATATGTCTTCAATGTAAATTGTCGGGATTTTTATTGTCATTCATGTTTACGTTGGTGAGTACAACATTTCAGGTGTCCACGAGCCGGCCTTAAATAATATTAGTTTAGTCTCAAATAACATTAGCTTTCCCTTAGCTGCACTGGGACTGAAAAAGAGGGTCTCATAGGTACCGAATGACTCAACTAGCGAACCCAGGGCAAATTAAAACAGTAATTCAGTAAGTGTAGGTAGGTAAAAAAGGGGCAGCGTTACAACTACTACCAATCGGACCCTTTAGTTTTCGTCATCTATAAACTGGGGTGATGAGAGTACGGTTTTTTCCAGCCTAGCCGGAAGTGAAGCTGTTAACATGCGTTGGCAAGATGAACGCAATCTCCAAGGATGTATTTCAGTGTCAAGCGTTGAAATTACGTCCCGATTACCAAGCCGGATGTTCCGAGTCATATCCCTACGTAATTTTACAAGTTCAAAATAACAACCACAATTCTACAGCATTCCCACTCAGAGGCTGCAAGAATTTAAGAGAGGGATTCGCCACCAAGCAGCATAAGGAATGCTGTATGCTAGATCTGGGAAATAAGGCTGGTAGTTTTCGCTTTTGAAATCGATGCAGTTATCAAATTGCACTATATAGCATCAGTTTAAGTTGAAGTTTGGAGGTTAGGTATGCTCAAATTCCATTGGTGATTTTTAGTGTACGTAGTGAACCTGCAGCCTGCGTCTGCTTAATTTTTTAAGAAATCTATTTTCAACGTAAATTGAGATTACCAGTTTACCGAACAATCTTTCAACTTGTATTCGCGAGTTCTGACCAAATTAAGTTCGTGGCGCCGTTATCTTGTATTGATTATTTTAGTATTAGCCCGCCGTTCTTCCGAAGTACCTCAGCTATTGGTTACGGGTTATTTTGGCTATCCAGCTTATATTTAAGTATTGCGATATTATAATTAGGTTTTCCTTCTACATATTGATGCGTTCAGCATATGAACATATGTTGCAGGGCGTAAAATAACATTTATTAACAGCTGTTAGTCTCCCTGTTGTATGGTCTGCTTTTACATTTCGGTATAGTAGCACCTAGGCATTTGAAACTTCTTGAACACCTTCGCCCTACATGTTCAAATACCTTCATTTGGTTATTGTAGTTATCATGAACTGTCATCTTTTCTGGTTGATCATTAATTACATTTGTAATGTTATTTCTTACAAGAATCTTATAGTAGCTCGACACTGAGGGCATTGCAAAAACTGTTCTAATGTGTGCTGTTTCACCTTCATTTATTGGTAGTTTATTTATATTACCTATAAGAGCACTATATTAAAAGGCACATTCGATGAAGGATCGCCTATATCTGCAGGTGGCTCTCAATAACTTTCCGAATTGCTTATTACCCCTCTGGTGGCTTATTTTGGCGAGATATATTCAAAAGGTGTTACACTTTGAAATCGACTTTACGACACTGACACGACACAAAATCAGGAAAATTCTCGGATCAATTTCCCCAATTACAATACGATGAGCTGTTACAAAGGTTGCCGGTTCACTGAGGACAGAAGGGGGGGGGGGGGTATTTACCACCTTAATTAGGATTACAATCCGTAAACGAGATAAAGATGTTATATTGCCAAGCGCCACCCCTTTACTAACTAAATCGGAACAAAAAAAAACCACTACAGAAGAACTCATTGTGAAAGTTGAACCAACGAACCCAACCTTTCTGATTCAACCTTGGCAATGCTTGAAAGTCAATCTACGAACAGCTGGGTCAAACTTACCTTGACTTACATTTTTTTACAGCTGTCTGAATCCTTGTACAGAGGAAAATATACAGAATACACATGCAAACATCAGAAACCTATTAAAGAAAAGCACAACTAATTGAAAATGAACTATATTAACGTAGAAAAATATGTGTGGGACTATAAAGATCAAATGGATTACTCGTTAAAGGTAAAAAATATTTGATAAATGTGAATAAACTTAACGACGAGCGATATAACTACATCCAAAACGGTAACAATTTTAAATTTACACAAAGAAACTGCTTTCAAATCATACATCTTGACGATGAACAACCAAATTTAACACAGTGACGATAATTACTTGAATCTCACCACGCTTAACTACACACCAATATTAAAACTTGACTGTAAATACTGAAAATTGACTTAAAGACGGTAATTTTTATTTAAAGTCTTAATATTTAAATTAGCAACCATGCTGCGTAACAGGGCCACATTTCGAAAATTACTTCACTTTATAAAAGCACTTGTAAAAATTACTGTAAGATGTCGTAATATCTTTTGAAGGGATTCAGCTACTATGGTGACCTTGTCCTACCGAGCTGCAGGTCGCGGTCCAAGCAATTGCCCTCAAAATGCCTAAAGAAATACGGAAAATTGCGTAGTGTGAGATATGCCAGGCGGGTTTGAGCGGTATTATATCCCCAAGAAGGATAAAACGAAGCACGTACAATAAGCAGGGATGGTTGAGATACGGTATACGTTACTTCACTACAAACGAATGAGCATAGAAGCGGTTCCCATTTATAATCCGGTTTAATATTCGCTAATTGGAGATACTAGCTTCCCCACCATAAATTTAACTTACGCGGCGAATACCGACGCCTCGGAACCAAAAACCAGCACTTGTTGACTGTCTTAGTGGGTGAGGAGGATGATTGAATGATCCGGGTTGAATCCTAAAATCAAAATAAATGCGCGCAAACGCTACTTAAATTTATACTCTGCCTAACTTATATGAAACGTACGGAAAGTACCAGTGGTGCGTCATCATTGCACAAAATTACATCAGAAATTTGCATCGAGCACGGGGGAGCCTCAGTGAGCAAAGCGAGTAACTGTCTGACGTCGGAAAAACAATTAAGAAAATACAATAAAGCAAATTTCGTCATCCATGCGAGAAGCAAAGCAAAATTTTGATTTAAAAATCAATGACCATAGCTAAGCTTATATGTACCTTTTCAAACTTGTGTGAGCATGCAGCGACCCACAGTCCATTCAACTACGGAGCCTATATAAGTAATACATCCGCTACGCAGTCACAGTACTCAAATCAAAACCGTCATGAGCTTTCATTGTGTGTTAGTTTTATTTTAGTATGGCAACTAGAAAGCGTATGAAAAGCTTGGATATTTGTGTACATATGTGGCGGTTGTGTTTCTGACGCAAAACTTAGGAAGGGTATCTTCATTCGTCTCTGAATTAGAAAATTAGTTTTAGAAGGTCAGCTTAAAACTAAGGTAAGTGACGTTAAAAGGGAAGCCTCTATTGTTTCTAAAAACGAAACGGAAAACTCTCTAGAAAATCGAAAATCACAGGGTTATGAGAATTTAGTAAAAATATATTCGAAAGGCTTCGCAATATAGGTTGTAATATGAGCATCAGAGTTTATTGTTTGCATGCCCATCCTTTTTTTCCAATAAGATACTACATTACGAAAAAAAAGAAAATTTAGTAAAAACACCAGGAAAGGTACAATACCAGAATGCTGGCTAACTACTGCTGGTGCTTAAAGAGAGAGAAAACTGGCGATGTACATAAAATAATAGTATATTAAAATAAAAGTTGCAGAAGGCACCTATTCAAGCACGAATTTGAAATTCCGAAACGAGCCGCATAGCGGTGAGTTGAGGAACAAATGAGTGCTTGAAGAACCTTCTGCAACGAGTGTTTTATACTATTTTTTCTCTTGTGCCGCTTTATACCATTTTATAAATTAAAATATATATTATTTTCTATTTTGCGTTTAGAATAACTCCATTCTAGCACCCAAATGACGTCATTTCATAGCGATTATTCTAACACTCAAATGATGTTGGGTGCTAGAAGGGAGTTATTTTAAACTCAAAATAGAAAAAAAAAGTTTTAAGCAAAAAGACGAAGGACTGATTAATGAAGTTATATACCTTCGTAAAATCACTACTTTCTGATTTCTAGATGCACTAGAAAAAAATCTAAGTCACACGTATTTGAAATCACAACAATATATTTAGGCAGTAGACGTATTGGAATTCAAACCTCAGCCAACTGACGTACGTTTGTAAACCAGCGTTATTTTTTAAGTGTTTCTTTAATTTACTTTTAGTTTCTTTCCCGAATTTTGAGCGTGCTTTTGTTGGTAGGAAATTCAATTTTGATCCAACACTACACTAATATTTTGTTATTAACAGGTGGTCAACTGGTTTTAGAAGGTTCTACAATAGTTTGTAGTTTGTAGACAATATCGTATCATAACAAAGTCGAGATATTTGGAAGAAGCTTTAATAGAAGCTTTTGTTGGAGATGCTCCTCTATATAGCAGCTTCGAATTTTAAAATCGGTGTGTATAGGTTCACCATCCAAATCTCGTTTTTTATTTGTAAGGTTATAATGTCAAATTTGTTTATTTCTATGCACTCTTCGTGGAAATGTATATAAAGCCATAGCGCTTGGATGGTTATGTGGGTAGCCATACTGCTACAAACAAGTACGATTTTATTAGCCATGCTGCTATCACAAATTTTCGCCAGAAAGTTCTACATGTTTGTACCAGTATGGCTACCCACCAAGCCATCCAAGCGGTATGGTAATTACATTTTTGAATAATTGGTGTTTAATACTTGTAAATGCTTTGAACAATGCTCATTTAACCACTGGGACCGTTACAATACTGGATATTTTAACTATTGAGAACCAAATTAAAATATTGCGATCTAACCTGACAATTTCAAAAACCAAGTTCGCTATTCTTCAAAAAAATTATCAGAGATTACGTAATTAAGGCGTTGCCTAGGTGATAACAATAACAGTACAAACAAAAAACACTCAGATAACGCGTCTGCCGGAAATACACAAAAAACCGACTCACTTGCAAATCACGAAATTCAATCTTTTAAAATAAGTTTTCCTAACCTTTATGCTACTTTTCCAATGAAAACTACGGTTTAACTCGAGCTCCTAGCAACTCCCACTATGCCTGGGCCCCTATTCGTTGGCCTTCATATACATGCCTCTGATACATTGCAGAACGACTCCTGTAGCTCGAATGCTGTGAAACTGCCTCCAATTCAGCCGTCAAGAAGGTCGCTGCCTACCTCTAGCTCGCAAGGCTCCAATTACATTTCCGAACCTCGTACACAGCCTCTGAAAAGCAGCTACCACTGATGCACAATTAAACACTGTTTATAAACCTCTGCAGAGGTACTACGAATTCATGCAACCTACTACTGCCTACCCAAAGGATATGGAATGAATCTTCAAACACACTGAATTTTAAAAGAGATATTTATCCACGTATTAATAGTTATTTATTGGGGATGCCAAAATTAATACCACGTTAGAGCTTGGCTTTCTTTTCTCCAATTGTTTGCTTTTATTCGATCTTAAATTGTTAGCCAGTATTTCCAAGCCTGCTCTGATTACATTTTGATGTTTAAATCAAAGCTAACACTATTTTTCATACCATTTTACAAATTATTATCAAGGCCAAAGATATTTTATACCATTTGCAAAAATTAAATTAACACATTTATAGAATATTTAGTAAAATAATCCTTGATATGCTTGAAAATTATTAAGTAACAAACGATTTCCGGGTTTGGAACGTGTTATCATTGAGATCGAAGAACACAACGTTTCGCCCACTTTCGTAAGGGGCTTCATCAGGAGGAAAAAGCAAAAGAGCACGGTAGCTCAACGTGTTAACCACGCCAGAGGCGAAACTTGTCACGACAACGGGAAAGAAACGCTAAAGTGCAAAGGAGCTTAGACGACTTCTGTCGAAGTTTGGAAAAGGTAAAGGCTTTCAAATAAATATCCTCCCCGTAAAGGTTATTTAGATGATTTCTGAGGCTTTCACGGCCATTGTCAATAAGTAACAAACGACTTCCGGGATTGGACCGTGTCATGATTGAGATCGAAGAACTCAAAGTTTCGCCCACTTTCGTAACGGGCTTCATCAGGAGGAAAAAGCAAACGAGCACGGTAGCTCAACGTGTTAACCACGCCAGAGGCGAAACTTGTCACGACAACGGGAAAGAAACGCTAAAGTGAAAAGGAGTTTAGACGACTTATGTCGAAGTTTGGAAAAGCTAAAGGCTTTCAAAGAAATATTCTCCCCGTAAAGGTTATTTAGATGATTTCTGAGGTTTTCACGGCCATTGTCAATAAGTAACAAACGACTTCAGGGATTGGACCGTGTCATGATTGAGATCGTGGAACTCAAAGTTTCGCCCACTTTCGTAACGGGCTTCATCAAAAGGAAAAAGCAAACGAGCACGGTAACTCAACGTGTTAACCACGCCAGAGGCGAAACTCTTTGCAAGGGTAGGGATAGAAAAGCACAGTAACTCAAAGTGTGAACCACGTCAGAGGCGAAACTTGTCACGACAACGGGAAAGAAACGCTAAAGTGCAAAGGAGTTTAGACGATTTATGTCGAAGTTTGGAATAGGTAAAGGCTTTCAAATAAATATCCTCCCCGTAAAGGTTATTTAGTTTATTTCTGAGGCTTTCACGGCCATTGTCAATAAGTAACAAACGACTTCCGGGATTGGACCGTGTCATGATTGAGATCGAAGAACTCAAAGTTTCGCCCACTTTCGTAACGGGCTTCATCAGGAGGAAAAAGCAAAAGAGCACGGTAGCTCAACGTGTTAACCACGCCAGAGGCGAAACTTGTTACGACAACGGGAAAGAAGCGCTAAAGTGCAAAGGAGTTTAGACGATTTATGTCGAAGTTTGGAAAAGGTAAAGGCTTTCAAATAAATATCCTCCCCGTAAAGGTTATTTAGTTTATTTCTGAGGCTTTCACGGCCATTGTCAATAAGTAACAAACGACTTCAGGGATTGGACCGTGTCATGATTGAGATCAAAGAACTCAAAGTTTCGCCCACTTTCGTAACGGGCTTCATCAGGAGGAAAAAGCAAAAGGGCACGGTAGCTCAACGTGTTAACCACGCCAAAGGCGAAACTTGTCACGACAACGGGAAAGAAACGCTAAAGTGCAAAGGAGTTTAGACGATTTATGTCGAAGTTTGGAAAAGGTAAAGGCTTTCAAATAAATATCCTCCCCGTAAAGGTTATTTAGATTATTTCTGAGGCTTTCACGGCCATTGTCAATAAGTAACAAACGACTTCCGGGATTGGACCGTGTCATGATTGAGATCGAAGAACTCAAAGTTTCGCCCACTTTCGTAACGGGCTTCATCAGGAGGAAAAAGCAAAAGAGCACGGTAGCTCAACGTGTTAACCATGCCAGAAGCGAAACTTGTTACGACAACGGGAAAGAAACGCTAAAGTGAAAAGGAGTTTAGACGACTTATGTCGAAGTTTGGAAAAGCTAAAGGCTTTCAAAGAAATATTCTCCCCGGTAAGGTTATTTAGATGATTTCTGAGGTTTTCACGGCCATTGTCAATAAGTAACAAACGACTTCAGGGATTGGACCGTGTCATGATTGAGATCGTGGAACTCAAAGTTTCGCCCACTTTCGTAACGGGCTTCATCAAAAGGAAAAAGCAAACGAGCACGGTAACTCAACGTGTTAACCACGCCAGAGGCGAAACTCTTTGCAAGGGTAGGGATAGAAAAGCACAGTAACTCAAAGTGTGAACCACGTCAGAGGCGAAACTTGTCACGACAACGGGAAAGAAACGCTAAAGTGCAAAGGAGTTTAGACGATTTATGTCGAAGTTTGGAATAGGTAAAGGCTTTCAAAGAAATATCCTCCCCGTAAAGGTTATTTAGATGATTTCTGAGGCTTTCACGGCCATTGTCAATAAGTAACAAACGACTTCAGGAATTGGACCGTGTCATGATCGAGATCGAAGAACTCAAAGTTTCGCCCACTTTCGTAACGGGCTTCATCAAAAGGAAAAAGCAAACGAGCACGGTAACTCAACGTGTTAACCACGCCAGAGGCGAAATGTTTTGCAAGGGTAGGGATAGAAAAGCACAGTAACTCAAAGTGTGAACCACGTCAGAGGCGAAACTTGTCACGACAACGGGAAAGAAACGCTAAAGTGCAAAGGAGTTTAGACGATTTATGTCGAAGTTTGGAAAAGGTAAAGGCTTTCAAAGAAATATCCTCCCCGTAAAGGTTATTTAGATGATTTCTGAGGCTTTCACGGCCATTGTCAATAAGTAACAAACGACTTCCGGGATTGGACCGTGTCATGATTGAGATCCAAGAACTCAAAGTTTCGCCCACTTTCGTAACGGGCTTCATCAAAAGGAAAAAGCAAACGAGCACGGTAACTCAACGTGTTAACCACGCCAGAGGCGAAACTTTTTGCAAGGGTAGGGATAGAAAAGCACAGTAACTCAAAGTGTAAACCACGTCAGAGGCGAAACTTGTCACGACAACGGGAAAGAAACGCTAAAGTGCAAAGGAGTTTAGACGATTTATGTCGAAGTTTGGAATAGGTAAAGGCTTTCAAAGAAATATCCTCCCCGTAAAGGTTATTTAGATGATTTCTGAGGCTTTCACGGCCATTGTCAATAAGTAACAAACGACTTCCGGGATTGGACCGTGTCATGATTGAGATCCAAGACCTCAAAATTTCGCCCACTTTCGTAAGGGGCTTCATCAGGAGGAAAAAGCAAACGAGCACGGTAACTCAACGTGTTAACCACGCCAGAGGCGAAACTTTTTGCAAGGGTAGGGATAGAAAAGCACAGTAACTCAAAGTGTGAACCACGTCAGAGGCGAAACTTGTCACGACAACGAGAAAGAAACGCTAAAGTGCAAAGGAGTTTAGACGATTTATGTCGAAGTTTGGAATAGGTAAAGGCTTTCAAAGAAATATCCTCCCCGTAAAGGTTATTTAGATGATTTCTGAGGCTTTCACGGCCATTGTCAATAAGTAACAAACGACTTCAGGGATTGGACCGTGTCATGATTGAGATCGAAGAACTCAAAGTTTCGCCCACTTTCGTAACGGGCTTCATCAAAAGGAAAAAGCAAACGAGCACGGTAACTCAACGTGTTAACCACGCCAGAGGCGAAATGTTTTGCAAGGGTAGGGATAGAAAAGCACAGTAACTCAAAGTGTGAACCACGTCAGAGGCGAAACTTGTCACGACAACGGGAAAGAAACGCTAAAGTGCAAAGGAGTTTAGACGATTTATGTCGAAGTTTGGAAAAGGTAAAGGCTTTCAAATAAATATCCTCCCCGTAAAGGTTATTTAGATGATTTCTGAGGCTTTCACGGCCATTGTCAATAAGTAACAAACGACTTCCGGGATTGGACCGTGTCATGATTGAGATCGAAGAACTCAAAGTTTCGCCCACTTTCGTAAGGGGCTTCATCAGGAGGAAAAATCAAACGAGCACGGTAACTCAACGTGTTAACCACGCCAGAGGCGAAACTTTTTGCAAGGGTAGGGATATAAAAGCACAGTAACTCAAAGTGTGAACCACGTCAGAGGCGAAACTTGTCACGACAACGGGAAAGAAACGCTAAAGTGCAAAGGAGTTTAGACGATTTATGTCGAAGTTTGGAATAGGTAAAGGCTTTCAAAGAAATATCCTTCCCGTAAAGGTTATTTAGATGATTTCTGAGGCTTTCACGGCCATTGTCAATAAGTAACAAACGACTTCAGGGATTGGACCGTGTCATGATTGAGATCGAAGAACTCAAAGTTTCGCCCACTTTCGTAACGGGCTTCATCAAAAGGAAAAAGCAAACGAGCACGGTAACTCAACGTGTTAACCACGCCAGAGGCGAAATGTTTTGCAAGGGTAGGGATAGAAAAGCACAGTAACTCAAAGTGTGAACCACGTCAGAGGCGAAACTTGTCACGACAACGGGAAAGAAACGCTAAAGTGCAAAGGAGTTTAGACGATTTATGTCGAAGTTTGGAATAGGTAAAGGCTTTCAAAGAAATATCCTCCCCGTAAAGGTTATTTAGATGATTTCTGAGGCTTTCACGGCCATTGTCAATAAGTAACAAACGACTTCCGGGATTGGACCGTGTCATGATTGAGATCGAAGAACTCAAAGTTTCGCCCACTTTCGTAAGGGGCTTCATCAGGAGGAAAAATCAAACGAGCACGGTAACTCAACGTGTTAACCACGCCAGAGGCGAAACTTTTTGCAAGGGTAGGGATATAAAAGCACAGTAACTCAAAGTGTGAACCACGTCAGAGGCGAAACTTGTCACGACAACGGGAAAGAAACGCTAAAGTGCAAAGGAGTTTAGACGATTTATGTCGAAGTTTGGAATAGGTAAAGGCTTTCAAAGAAATATCCTCCCCGTAAAGGTTATTTAGATGATTTCTGAGGCTTTCACGGCCATTGTCAATAAGTAACAAACGACTTCAGGGATTGGACCGTGTCATGATTGAGATCGAAGAACTCAAAGTTTCGCCCACTTTCGTAACGGGCTTCATCAAAAGGAAAAAGCAAACGAGCACGGTAACTCAACGTGTTAACCACGCCAGAGGCGAAACTTTTTGCAAGGGTAGGGATAGAAAAGCACAGTAACTCAAAGTGTGAACCACGTCAGAGGCGAAACTTGTCACGACAACGGGAAAGAAACGCTAAAGTGCAAAGGAGCTTAGACGACTTCTGTCGAAGTTTGGCAAAGGTAAAGGCTTTCAAATAAATATCCTCCCCGTAAAGGTTATTTAGATGATTTCTGAGGCTTTCACGGCCATTGTCAATAAGTAACAAACGACTTCCGGGATTGGACCGTGTCATGATTGAGATCGAAGAACTCAAAGTTTCGCCCACTTTCGTAACGGGCTTCATCAGGAGGAAAAAGCAAACGAGCACGGTAGCTCAACGTGTTAACCACGCCAGAGGCGAAACTTGTCACGACAACGGGAAAGAAACGCTAAAGTGAAAAGGAGTTTAGACGACTTATGTCGAAGTTTGGAAAAGCTAAAGGCTTTCAAAGAAATATTCTCCCCGTAAAGGTTATTTAGATGATTTCTGAGGTTTTCACGGCCATTGTCAATAAGTAACAAACGACTTCAGGGATTGGACCGTGTCATGATTGAGATCGTGGAACTCAAAGTTTCGCCCACTTTCGTAACGGGCTTCATCAAAAGGAAAAAGCAAACGAGCACGGTAACTCAACGTGTTAACCACGCCAGAGGCGAAACTCTTTGCAAGGGTAGGGATAGAAAAGCACAGTAACTCAAAGTGTGAACCACGTCAGAGGCGAAACTTGTCACGACAACGGGAAAGAAACGCTAAAGTGCAAAGGAGTTTAGACGATTTATGTCGAAGTTTGGAATAGGTAAAGGCTTTCAAATAAATATCCTCCCCGTAAAGGTTATTTAGTTTATTTCTGAGGCTTTCACGGCCATTGTCAATAAGTAACAAACGACTTCCGGGATTGGACCGTGTCATGATTGAGATCGAAGAACTCAAAGTTTCGCCCACTTTCGTAACGGGCTTCATCAGGAGGAAAAAGCAAAAGAGCACGGTAGCTCAACGTGTTAACCACGCCAGAGGCGAAACTTGTTACGACAACGGGAAAGAAACGCTAAAGTGCAAAGGAGTTTAGACGATTTATGTCGAAGTTTGGAAAAGGTAAAGGCTTTCAAATAAATATCCTCCCCGTAAAGGTTATTTAGTTTATTTCTGAGGCTTTCACGGCCATTGTCAATAAGTAACAAACGACTTCAGGGATTGGACCGTGTCATGATTGAGATCAAAGAACTCAAAGTTTCGCCCACTTTCGTAACGGGCTTCATCAGGAGGAAAAAGCAAAAGGGCACGGTAGCTCAACGTGTTAACCACGCCAAAGGCGAAACTTGTCACGACAACGGGAAAGAAACGCTAAAGTGCAAAGGAGTTTAGACGATTTATGTCGAAGTTTGGAAAAGGTAAAGGCTTTCAAATAAATATCCTCCCCGTAAAGGTTATTTAGATTATTTCTGAGGCTTTCACGGCCATTGTCAATAAGTAACAAACGACTTCCGGGATTGGACCGTGTCATGATTGAGATCGAAGAACTCAAAGTTTCGCCCACTTTCGTAACGGGCTTCATCAGGAGGAAAAAGCAAAAGAGCACGGTAGCTCAACGTGTTAACCATGCCAGAAGCGAAACTTGTTACGACAACGGGAAAGAAACGCTAAAGTGAAAAGGAGTTTAGACGACTTATGTCGAAGTTTGGAAAAGCTAAAGGCTTTCAAAGAAATATTCTCCCCGGTAAGGTTATTTAGATGATTTCTGAGGTTTTCACGGCCATTGTCAATAAGTAACAAACGACTTCAGGGATTGGACCGTGTCATGATTGAGATCGTGGAACTCAAAGTTTCGCCCACTTTCGTAACGGGCTTCATCAAAAGGAAAAAGCAAACGAGCACGGTAACTCAACGTGTTAACCACGCCAGAGGCGAAACTCTTTGCAAGGGTAGGGATAGAAAAGCACAGTAACTCAAAGTGTGAACCACGTCAGAGGCGAAACTTGTCACGACAACGGGAAAGAAACGCTAAAGTGCAAAGGAGTTTAGACGATTTATGTCGAAGTTTGGAATAGGTAAAGGCTTTCAAAGAAATATCCTCCCCGTAAAGGTTATTTAGATGATTTCTGAGGCTTTCACGGCCATTGTCAATAAGTAACAAACGACTTCAGGAATTGGACCGTGTCATGATCGAGATCGAAGAACTCAAAGTTTCGCCCACTTTCGTAACGGGCTTCATCAAAAGGAAAAAGCAAACGAGCACGGTAACTCAACGTGTTAACCACGCCAGAGGCGAAATGTTTTGCAAGGGTAGGGATAGAAAAGCACAGTAACTCAAAGTGTGAACCACGTCAGAGGCGAAACTTGTCACGACAACGGGAAAGAAACGCTAAAGTGCAAAGGAGTTTAGACGATTTATGTCGAAGTTTGGAAAAGGTAAAGGCTTTCAAAGAAATATCCTCCCCGTAAAGGTTATTTAGATGATTTCTGAGGCTTTCACGGCCATTGTCAATAAGTAACAAACGACTTCCGGGATTGGACCGTGTCATGATTGAGATCCAAGAACTCAAAGTTTCGCCCACTTTCGTAACGGGCTTCATCAAAAGGAAAAAGCAAACGAGCACGGTAACTCAACGTGTTAACCACGCCAGAGGCGAAACTTTTTGCAAGGGTAGGGATAGAAAAGCACAGTAACTCAAAGTGTAAACCACGTCAGAGGCGAAACTTGTCACGACAACGGGAAAGAAACGCTAAAGTGCAAAGGAGTTTAGACGATTTATGTCGAAGTTTGGAATAGGTAAAGGCTTTCAAAGAAATATCCTCCCCGTAAAGGTTATTTAGATGATTTCTGAGGCTTTCACGGCCATTGTCAATAAGTAACAAACGACTTCCGGGATTGGACCGTGTCATGATTGAGATCCAAGACCTCAAAATTTCGCCCACTTTCGTAAGGGGCTTCATCAGGAGGAAAAAGCAAACGAGCACGGTAACTCAACGTGTTAATCACGCCAGAGGCGAAACTTTTTGCAAGGGTAGGGATAGAAAAGCACAGTAACTCAAAGTGTGAACCACGTCAGAGGCGAAACTTGTCACGACAACGAGAAAGAAACGCTAAAGTGCAAAGGAGTTTAGACGATTTATGTCGAAGTTTGGAATAGGTAAAGGCTTTCAAAGAAATATCCTCCCCGTAAAGGTTATTTAGATGATTTCTGAGGCTTTCACGGCCATTGTCAATAAGTAACAAACGACTTCAGGGATTGGACCGTGTCATGATTGAGATCGAAGAACTCAAAGTTTCGCCCACTTTCGTAACGGGCTTCATCAAAAGGAAAAAGCAAACGAGCACGGTAACTCAACGTGTTAACCACGCCAGAGGCGAAATGTTTTGCAAGGGTAGGGATAGAAAAGCACAGTAACTCAAAGTGTGAACCACGTCAGAGGCGAAACTTGTCACGACAACGGGAAAGAAACGCTAAAGTGCAAAGGAGTTTAGACGATTTATGTCGAAGTTTGGAAAAGGTAAAGGCTTTCAAATAAATATCCTCCCCGTAAAGGTTATTTAGATGATTTCTGAGGCTTTCACGGCCATTGTCAATAAGTAACAAACGACTTCCGGGATTGGACCGTGTCATGATTGAGATCGAAGAACTCAAAGTTTCGCCCACTTTCGTAAGGGGCTTCATCAGGAGGAAAAATCAAACGAGCACGGTAACTCAACGTGTTAACCACGCCAGAGGCGAAACTTTTTGCAAGGGTAGGGATATAAAAGCACAGTAACTCAAAGTGTGAACCACGTCAGAGGCGAAACTTGTCACGACAACGGGAAAGAAACGCTAAAGTGCAAAGGAGTTTAGACGATTTATGTCGAAGTTTGGAATAGGTAAAGGCTTTCAAAGAAATATCCTCCCCGTAAAGGTTATTTAGATGATTTCTGAGGCTTTCACGGCCATTGTCAATAAGTAACAAACGACTTCAGGGATTGGACCGTGTCATGATTGAGATCGAAGAACTCAAAGTTTCGCCCACTTTCGTAACGGGCTTCATCAAAAGGAAAAAGCAAACGAGCACGGTAACTCAACGTGTTAACCACGCCAGAGGCGAAATGTTTTGCAAGGGTAGGGATAGAAAAGCACAGTAACTCAAAGTGTGAACCACGTCAGAGGCGAAACTTGTCACGACAACGGGAAAGAAACGCTAAAGTGCAAAGGAGTTTAGACGATTTATGTCGAAGTTTGGAATAGGTAAAGGCTTTCAAAGAAATATCCTCCCCGTAAAGGTTATTTAGATGATTTCTGAGGCTTTCACGGCCATTGTCAATAAGTAACAAACGACTTCCGGGATTGGACCGTGTCATGATTGAGATCGAAGAACTCAAAGTTTCGCCCACTTTCGTAAGGGGCTTCATCAGGAGGAAAAATCAAACGAGCACGGTAACTCAACGTGTTAACCACGCCAGAGGCGAAACTTTTTGCAAGGGTAGGGATATAAAAGCACAGTAACTCAAAGTGTGAACCACGTCAGAGGCGAAACTTGTCACGACAACGGGAAAGAAACGCTAAAGTGCAAAGGAGTTTAGACGATTTATGTCGAAGTTTGGAATAGGTAAAGGCTTTCAAAGAAATATCCTCCCCGTAAAGGTTATTTAGATGATTTCTGAGGCTTTCACGGCCATTGTCAATAAGTAACAAACGACTTCAGGGATTGGACCGTGTCATGATTGAGATCGAAGAACTCAAAGTTTCGCCCACTTTCGTAACGGGCTTCATCAAAAGGAAAAAGCAAACGAGCACGGTAACTCAACGTGTTAACCACGCCAGAGGCGAAACTTTTTGCAAGGGTAGGGATAGAAAAGCACAGTAACTCAAAGTGTGAACCACGTCAGAGGCGAAACTTGTCACGACAACGGGAAAGAAACGCTAAAGTGCAAAGGAGCTTAGACGACTTCTGTCGAAGTTTGGCAAAGGTAAAGGCTTTCAAATAAATATCCTCCCCGTAAAGGTTATTTAGATGATTTCTGAGGCTTTCACGGCCATTGTCAATAAGTAACAAACGACTTCCGGGATTGGACCGTGTCATGATTGAGATCGAAGAACTCAAAGTTTCGCCCACTTTCGTAACGGGCTTCATCAGGAGGAAAAAGCAAAAGAGCACGGTAGCTCAACGTGTTAACCACGCCAGAGGCGAAACTTGTCACGACAACGGGAAAGAAACGCTAAAGTGCAAAGGAGTTTAGACGATTTATGTCGAAGTTTGGAAAAGGTAAAGGCTTTCAAAGAAATATCCTCCCCGTAAAGGTTATTTAGATGATTTCTGAGGCTTTCACGGCCATTGTCAATAAGTAACAAACGACTTCCGGGATTGGACCGTGTCATGATTGAGATCCAAGAACTCAAAGTTTCGCCCACTTTCGTAACGGGCTTCATCAAAAGGAAAAAGCAAACGAGCACGGTAACTCAACGTGTTAACCACGCCAGAGGCGAAACTTTTTGCAAGGGTAGGGATAGAAAAGCACAGTAACTCAAAGTGTAAACCACGTCAGAGGCGAAACTTGTCACGACAACGGGAAAGAAACGCTAAAGTGCAAAGGAGTTTAGACGATTTATGTCGAAGTTTGGAATAGGTAAAGGCTTTCAAAGAAATATCCTCCCCGTAAAGGTTATTTAGATGATTTCTGAGGCTTTCACGGCCATTGTCAATAAGTAACAAACGACTTCCGGGATTGGACCGTGTCATGATTGAGATCCAAGAACTCAAAGTTTCGCCCACTTTCGTAAGGGGCTTCATCAGGAGGAAAAAGCAAACGAGCACGGTAACTCAACGTGTTAACCACGCCAGAGGCGAAACTTTTTGCAAGGGTAGGGATAGAAAAGCACAGTAACTCAAAGTGTGAACCACGTCAGAGGCGAAACTTGTCACGACAACGAGAAAGAAACGCTAAAGTGCAAAGGAGTTTAGACGATTTATGTCGAAGTTTGGAATAGGTAATGGCTTTCAAAGAAATATCCTCCCCGTAAAGGTTATTTAGATGATTTCTGAGGCTTTCACGGCCATTGTCAATAAGTAACAAACGACTTCAGGGATTGGACCGTGTCATGATTGAGATCGAAGAACTCAAAGTTTCGCCCACTTTCGTAACGGGCTTCATCAAAAGGAAAAAGCAAACGAGCACGGTAACTCAACGTGTTAACCACGCCAGAGGCGAAATGTTTTGCAAGGGTAGGGATAGAAAAGCACAGTAACTCAAAGTGTGAACCACGTCAGAGGCGAAACTTGTCACGACAACGGGAAAGAAACGCTAAAGTGCAAAGGAGTTTAGACGATTTATGTCGAAGTTTGGAAAAGGTAAAGGCTTTCAAATAAATATCCTCCCCGTAAAGGTTATTTAGATGATTTCTGAGGCTTTCACGGCCATTGTCAATAAGTAACAAACGACTTCCGGGATTGGACCGTGTCATGATTGAGATCGAAGAACTCAAAGTTTCGCCCACTTTCGTAAGGGGCTTCATCAGGAGGAAAAATCAAACGAGCACGGTAACTCAACGTGTTAACCACGCCAGAGGCGAAACTTTTTGCAAGGGTAGGGATAGAAAAGCACAGTAACTCAAAGTGTGAACCACGTCAGAGGCGAAACTTGTCACGACAACGGGAAAGAAACGCTAAAGTGCAAAGGAGTTTAGACGATTTATGTCGAAGTTTGGAATAGGTAAAGGCTTTCAAAGAAATATCCTCCCCGTAAAGGTTATTTAGATGATTTCTGAGGCTTTCACGGCCATTGTCAATAAGTAACAAACGACTTCAGGGATTGGACCGTGTCATGATTGAGATCGAAGAACTCAAAGTTTCGCCCACTTTCGTAACGGGCTTCATCAAAAGGAAAAAGCAAACGAGCACGGTAACTCAACGTGTTAACCACGCCAGAGGCGAAATGTTTTGCAAGGGTAGGGATAGAAAAGCACAGTAACTCAAAGTGTGAACCACGTCAGAGGCGAAACTTGTCACGACAACGGGAAAGAAACGCTAAAGTGCAAAGGAGCTTAGACGACTTCTGTCGAAGTTTGGCAAAGGTAAAGGCTTTCAAATAAATATCCTCCCCGTAAAGGTTATTTAGATGATTTCTGAGGCTTTCACGGCCATTGTCAATAAGTAACAAACGACTTCCGGGATTGGACCGTGTCATGATTGAGATCGAAGAACTCAAAGTTTCGCCCACTTTCGTAACGGGCTTCATCAGGAGGAAAAAGCAAAAGAGCACGGTAGCTCAACGTGTTAACCACGCCAGAGGCGAAACTTGTCACGACAACGGGAAAGAAACGCTAAAGTGAAAAGGAGTTTAGACGACTTATGTCGAAGTTTGGAAAAGCTAAAGGCTTTCAAAGAAATATTCTCCCCGTAAAGGTTATTTAGATGATTTCTGAGGTTTTCACGGCCATTGTCAATAAGTAACAAACGACTTCAGGGATTGGACCGTGTCATGATTGAGATCGTGGAACTCAAAGTTTCGCCCACTTTCGTAACGGGCTTCATCAAAAGGAAAAAGCAAACGAGCACGGTAACTCAACGTGTTAACCACGCCTGAGGCGAAACTCTTTGCAAGGGTAGGGATAGAAAAGCACAGTAACTCAAAGTGTGAACCACGTCAGAGGCGAAACTTGTCACGACAACGGGAAAGAAACGCTAAAGTGCAAAGGAGTTTAGACGATTTATGTCGAAGTTTGGAAAAGGTAAAGGCTTTCAAAGAAATATCCTCCCCGTAAAGGTTATTTAGATGATTTCTGAGGCTTTCACGGCCATTGTCAATAAGTAACAAACGACTTCCGGGATTGGACCGTGTCATGATTGAGATCGAAGAACTCAAAGTTTCGCCCACTTTCGTAACGGGCTTCATCAGGAGGAAAAAACAAACGAGCACGGTAACTCAACGTGTTAACCACGCCAGAGGCGAAACTTTTTGCAAGGGTAGGGATAGAAAAGCACAGTAACTCAAAGTGTGAACCACGTCAGAGGCGAAACTTGTCACGACAACGGGAAAGAAACGCTAAAGTGGAAAGGAGTTTAGACGATTTATGTCGAAGTTTGGAATAGGTAAAGGCTTTCAAAGAAATATCCTCCCCGTAAAGGTTATTTAGATGATTTCTGAGGCTTTCACGGCCATTGTCAATAAGTAACAAACGACTTCCGGGATTGGACCGTGTCATGATTGAGATCCAAGAACTCAAAGTTTCGCCCACTTTCGTAACGGGCTTCATCAGGAGGAAAAAGCAAACGAGCACGGTAACTCAACGTGTTAACCACGCCAGAGGCGAAACTTTTTGCAAGGGTAGGGATAGAAAAGCACAGTAACTCAAAGTGTGAACCACGTCAGAGGCGAAACTTGTCACGACAACGGGAAAGAAACGCTAAAGTGCAAAGGAGTTTAGACGATTTATGTCGAAGTTTGGAATAGGTAAAGGCTTTCAAATAAATATCCTCCCCGTAAAGGTTATTTAGATGATTTCTGAGGCTTTCACGGCCATTGTCAATAAGTAACAAACGACTTCCGGGATTGGACCGTGTCATGATTGAGATCGAAGAACTCAAAGTTTCGCCCACTTTCGTAACGGGCTTCATCAGGAGGAAAAAGCAAAAGAGCACGGTAGCTCAACGTGTTAACCACGCCAGAGGCGAAACTTTTTGCAAGGGTAGGGATAGAAAAGCACAGTAACTCAAAGTGTGAACCACGTCAGAGGCGAAACTTGTCACGACAACGGGAAAGAAACGCTAAAGTGCAAAGGAGTTTAGACGATTTATGTCGAAGTTTGGAATAGGTAAAGGCTTTCAAATAAATATCCTCCCCGTAAAGGTTATTTAGATGATTTCTGAGGCTTTCACGGCCATTGTCAATAAGTAACAAACGACTTCCGGGATTGGACCGTGTCATGATTGAGATCCAAGAACTCAAAGTTTCGCCCACTTTCGTAACGGGCTTCATCAGGAGGAAAAAGCAAACGAGCACGGTAACTCAACGTGTTAACCACGCCAGAGGCGAAATGTTTTGCAAGGGTAGGGATAGAAAAGCACAGTAACTCAAAGTGTGAACCACGTCAGAGGCGAAACTTGTCACGACAACGGGAAAGAAACGCTAAAGTGCAAAGGAGCTTAGACGACTTCTGTCGAAGTTTGGCAAAGGTAAAGGCTTTCAAATAAATATCCTCCCCGTAAAGGTTATTTAGATGATTTCTGAGGCTTTCACGGCCATTGTCAATAAGTAACAAACGACTTCCGGGATTGGACCGTGTCATGATTGAGATCGAAGAACTCAAAGTTTCGCCCACTTTCGTAACGGGCTTCATCAGGAGGAAAAAGCAAAAGAGCACGGTAGCTCAACGTGTTAACCACGCCAGAGGCGAAACTTGTCACGACAACGGGAAAGAAACGCTAAAGTGCAAAGGAGTTTAGACGATTTATGTCGAAGTTTGGAAAAGGTAAAGGCTTTCAAAGAAATATCCTCCCCGTAAAGGTTATTTAGATGATTTCTGAGGCTTTCACGGCCATTGTCAATAAGTAACAAACGACTTCCGGGATTGGACCGTGTCATGATTGAGATCCAAGAACTCAAAGTTTCGCCCACTTTCGTAACGGGCTTCATCAAAAGGAAAAAGCAAACGAGCACGGTAACTCAACGTGTTAACCACGCCAGAGGCGAAACTTTTTGCAAGGGTAGGGATAGAAAAGCACAGTAACTCAAAGTGTAAACCACGTCAGAGGCGAAACTTGTCACGACAACGGGAAAGAAACGCTAAAGTGCAAAGGAGTTTAGACGATTTATGTCGAAGTTTGGAATAGGTAAAGGCTTTCAAAGAAATATCCTCCCCGTAAAGGTTATTTAGATGATTTCTGAGGCTTTCACGGCCATTGTCAATAAGTAACAAACGACTTCCGGGATTGGACCGTGTCATGATTGAGATCCAAGAACTCAAAGTTTCGCCCACTTTCGTAAGGGGCTTCATCAGGAGGAAAAAGCAAACGAGCACGGTAACTCAACGTGTTAACCACGCCAGAGGCGAAACTTTTTGCAAGGGTAGGGATAGAAAAGCACAGTAACTCAAAGTGTGAACCACGTCAGAGGCGAAACTTGTCACGACAACGAGAAAGAAACGCTAAAGTGCAAAGGAGTTTAGACGATTTATGTCGAAGTTTGGAATAGGTAATGGCTTTCAAAGAAATATCCTCCCCGTAAAGGTTATTTAGATGATTTCTGAGGCTTTCACGGCCATTGTCAATAAGTAACAAACGACTTCAGGGATTGGACCGTGTCATGATTGAGATCGAAGAACTCAAAGTTTCGCCCACTTTCGTAACGGGCTTCATCAAAAGGAAAAAGCAAACGAGCACGGTAACTCAACGTGTTAACCACGCCAGAGGCGAAATGTTTTGCAAGGGTAGGGATAGAAAAGCACAGTAACTCAAAGTGTGAACCACGTCAGAGGCGAAACTTGTCACGACAACGGGAAAGAAACGCTAAAGTGCAAAGGAGTTTAGACGATTTATGTCGAAGTTTGGAAAAGGTAAAGGCTTTCAAATAAATATCCTCCCCGTAAAGGTTATTTAGATGATTTCTGAGGCTTTCACGGCCATTGTCAATAAGTAACAAACGACTTCCGGGATTGGACCGTGTCATGATTGAGACCGAAGAACTCAAAGTTTCGCCCACTTTCGTAAGGGGCTTCATCAGGAGGAAAAATCAAACGAGCACGGTAACTCAACGTGTTAACCACGCCAGAGGCGAAACTTTTTGCAAGGGTAGGGATAGAAAAGCACAGTAACTCAAAGTGTGAACCACGTCAGAGGCGAAACTTGTCACGACAACGGGAAAGAAACGCTAAAGTGCAAAGGAGTTTAGACGATTTATGTCGAAGTTTGGAATAGGTAAAGGCTTTCAAATAAATATCCTCCCCGTAAAGGTTATTTAGATGATTTCTGAGGCTTTCACGGCCATTGTCAATAAGTAACAAACGACTTCCGGGATTGGACCGTGTCATGATTGAGATCGAAGAACTCAAAGTTTCGCCCACTTTCGTAACGGGCTTCATCAGGAGGAAAAAGCAAAAGAGCACGGTAGCTCAACGTGTTAACCACGCCAGAGGCGAAACTTTTTGCAAGGGTAGGGATAGAAAAGCACAGTAACTCAAAGTGTGAACCACGTCAGAGGCGAAACTTGTCACGACAACGGGAAAGAAACGCTAAAGTGCAAAGGAGCTTAGACGACTTCTGTCGAAGTTTGGCAAAGGTAAAGGCTTTCAAATAAATATCCTCCCCGTAAAGGTTATTTAGATGATTTCTGAGGCTTTCACGGCCATTGTCAATAAGTAACAAACGACTTCCGGGATTGGACCGTGTCATGATTGAGATCGAAGAACTCAAAGTTTCGCCCACTTTCGTAACGAGCTTCATCAGGAGGAAAAAGCAAAAGAGCACGGTAGCTCAACGTGTTAACCACGCCAGAGGCGAAACTTGTCACGACAACGGGAAAGAAACGCTAAAGTGAAAAGGAGTTTAGACGACTTATGTCGAAGTTTGGAAAAGCTAAAGGCTTTCAAAGAAATATTCTCCCCGTAAAGGTTATTTAGATGATTTCTGAGGTTTTCACGGCCATTGTCAATAAGTAACAAACGACTTCAGGGATTGGACCGTGTCATGATTGAGATCGTGGAACTCAAAGTTTCGCCCACTTTCGTAACGGGCTTCATCAGGAGGAAAAAGCAAACGAGCACGGTAACTCAACGTGTTAACCACGCCAGAGGCGAAATGTTTTGCAAGGGTAGGGATAGAAAAGCACAGTAACTCAAAGTGTGAACCACGTCAGAGGCGAAACTTGTCACGACAACGGGAAAGAAACGCTAAAGTGCAAAGGAGTTTAGACGATTTATGTCGAAGTTTGGAAAAGGTAAAGGCTTTCAAAGAAATATCCTCCCCGTAAAGGTTATTTAGATGATTTCTGAGGCTTTCACGGCCATTGTCAATAAGTAACAAACGACTTCCGGGATTTGACCGTGTCATGATTGAGATCGAAGAACTCAAAGTTTCGCCCACTTTCGTAAGGGGCTTCATCAGGAGGAAAAAACAAACGAGCACGGTAACTCAACGTGTTAACCACGCCAGAGGCGAAACTTTTTGCAAGGGTAGGGATAGAAAAGCACAGTAACTCAAAGTGTGAACCACGTCAGAGGCGAAACTTGTCACGACAACGGGAAAGAAACGCTAAAGTGGAAAGGAGTTTAGACGATTTATGTCGAAGTTTGGAATAGGTAAAGGCTTTCAAAGAAATATCCTCCCCGTAAAGGTTATTTAGATGATTTCTGAGGCTTTCACGGCCATTGTCAATAAGTAACAAACGACTTCCGGGATTGGACCGTGTCATGATTGAGATCCAAGAACTCAAAGTTTCGCCCACTTTCGTAACGGGCTTCATCAGGAGGAAAAAGCAAACGAGCACGGTAACTCAACGTGTTAACCACGCCAGAGGCGAAACTTTTTGCAAGGGTAGGGATAGAAAAGCACAGTAACTCAAAGTGTGAACCACGTCAGAGGCGAAACTTGTCACGACAACGGGAAAGAAACGCTAAAGTGCAAAGGAGTTTAGACGATTTATGTCGAAGTTTGGAATAGGTAAAGGCTTTCAAATAAATATCCTCCCCGTAAAGGTTATTTAGATGATTTCTGAGGCTTTCACGGCCATTGTCAATAAGTAACAAACGACTTCCGGGATTGGACCGTGTCATGATTGAGATCGAAGAACTCAAAGTTTCGCCCACTTTCGTAACGGGCTTCATCAGGAGGAAAAAGCAAAAGAGCACGGTAGCTCAACGTGTTAACCACGCCAGAGGCGAAACTTTTTGCAAGGGTAGGGATAGAAAAGCACAGTAACTCAAAGTGTGAACCACGTCAGAGGCGAAACTTGTCACGACAACGGGAAAGAAACGCTAAAGTGCAAAGGAGTTTAGACGATTTATGTCGAAGTTTGGAATAGGTAAAGGCTTTCAAAGAAATATCCTCCCCGTAAAGGTTATTTAGATGATTTCTGAGGCTTTCACGGCCATTGTCAATAAGTAACAAACGACTTCTGGGATTGGACCGTGTCATGATTGAGATCCAAGAACTCAAAGTTTCGCCCACTTTCGTAACGGGCTTCATCAGGAGGAAAAAGCAAACGAGCACGGTAACTCAACGTGTTAACCACGCCAGAGGCGAAACTTTTTGCAAGGGTAGGGATAGAAAAGCACAGTAACTCAAAGTGTGAACCACGTCAGAGGCGAAACTTGTCACGACAACGGGAAAGAAACGCTAAAGTGCAAAGGAGTTTAGACGATTTATGTCGAAGTTTGGAATAGGTAAAGGCTTTCAAAGAAATATCCTCCCCGTAAAGGTTATTTAGATGATTTCTGAGGCTTTCACGGCCATTGTCAATAAGTAACAAACGACTTCAGGGATTGGACCGTGTCATGATTGAGATCGTGGAACTCAAAGTTTCGCCCACTTTCGTAACGGGCTTCATCAAAAGGAAAAAGCAAACGAGCACGGTAACTCAACGTGTTAACCACGCCTGAGGCGAAACTCTTTGCAAGGGTAGGGATAGAAAAGCACAGTAACTCAAAGTGTGAACCACGTCAGAGGCGAAACTTGTCACGACAACGGGAAAGAAACGCTAATGTGCAAAGGAGTTTAGACGATTTATGTCGAAGTTTGGAATAGGTAAAGGCTTTCAAAGAAATATCCTCCCCGTAAAGGTTATTTAGATGATTTCTGAGGCTTTCACGGCCATTGTCAATAAGTAACAAACGACTTCCGGGATTGGACCGTGTCATGATTGAGATCGAAGAACTCAAAGTTTCGCCCACTTTCGTAAGGGGCTTCATCAGGAGGAAAAAACAAACGAGCACGGTAACTCAACGTGTTAACCACGCCAGAGGCGAAACTTTTTGCAAGGGTAGGGATAGAAAAGCACAGTAACTCAAAGTGTGAACCACGTCAGAGGCGAAACTTGTCACGACAACGGGAAAGAAACGCTAAAGTGGAAAGGAGTTTAGACGATTTATGTCGAAGTTTGGAATAGGTAAAGGCTTTCAAAGAAATATCCTCCCCGTAAAGGTTATTTAGATGATTTCTGAGGCTTTCACGGCCATTGTCAATAAGTAACAAACGACTTCCGGGATTGGACCGTGTCATGATTGAGATCCAAGAACTCAAAGTTTCGCCCACTTTCGTAACGGGCTTCATCAGGAGGAAAAAGCAAACGAGCACGGTAGCTCAACGTGTTAACCACGCCAGAGGCGAAACTTTTTGCAAGGGTAGGGATAGAAAAGCACAGTAACTCAAAGTGTGAACCACGTCAGAGGCGAAACTTGTCACGACAACGGGAAAGAAACGCTGAAGTGCAAAGGAGTTTAGACGATTTATGTCGAAGTTTGGAATAGGTAAAGGCTTTCAAAGAAATATCCTCCCCGTAAAGGTTATTTAGATGATTTCTGAGGCTTTCACGGCCATTGTCAATAAGTAACAAACGACTTCCGGGATTGGACCGTGTCATGATTGAGATCCAAGAACTCAAAGTTTCGCCCACTTTCGTAACGGGCTTCATCAGGAGGAAAAAGCAAACGAGCACGGTAACTCAACGTGTTAACCACGCCAGAGGCGAAACTTTTTGCAAGGGTAGGGATAGAAAAGCACAGTAACTCAAAGTGTGAACCACGTCAGAGGCGAAACTTGTCACGACAACGGGAAAGAAACGCTAAAGTGCAAAGGAGTTTAGACGATTTATGTCGAAGTTTGGAATAGGTAAAGGCTTTCAAAGAAATATCCTCCCCGTAAAGGTTATTTAGATGATTTCTGATGCTTTCACGGCCATTGTCAATAAGTAACAAACGACTTCCGAGATTGGACCGTGTCATGATTGAGATCGAAGAACTCAAAGTTTCGCCCACTTTCGTAACGGGCTTCATCAAAAGGAAAAAGCAAACGAGCACGGTAACTCAACGTGTTAACCACGCCAGAGGCGAAACTTTTTGCAAGGGTAGGGATAGAAAAGCACAGTAACTCAAAGTGTGAACCACGTCAGAGGCGAAACTTGTCACGACAACGGGAAAGAAACGCTAAAGTGCAAAGGAGTTTAGACGATTTATGTCGAAGTTTGGAATAGGTAAAGGCTTTCAAAGAAATATCCTCCCCGTAAAGGTTATTTAGATGATTTCTGATGCTTTCACGGCCATTGTCAATAAGTAACAAACGACTTCCGAGATTGGACCGTGTCATGATTGAGATCGAAGAACTCAAAGTTTCGCCCACTTTCGTAACGGGCTTCATCAAAAGGAAAAAGCAAACGAGCACGGTAACTCAACGTGTTAACCACGCCAGAGGCGAAACTTTTTGCAAGGGTAGGGATAGAAAAGCACAGTAACTCAAAGTGTGAACCACGTCAGAGGCGAAACTTGTCACGACAACGGGAAAGAAACGCTAAAGTGCAAAGGAGTTTAGACGATTTATGTCGAAGTTTGGAAAAGGTAAAGGCTTTCAAAGAAATATCCTCCCCGTAAAGGTTATTTAGATGATTTCTGAGGCTTTCACGGCCATTGTCAATAAGTAACAAACGACTTCTGGGATTGGACCGTGTCATGATTGAGATCCAAGAACTCAAAGTTTCGCCCACTTTCGTAAGGGGCTTCATCAGGAGGAAAAAGCAAACGAGCACGGTAACTCAACGTGTGAACCACGTCAGAGGCGTCCTTCACTTTTTTAGATTTCTTGGTGACAAGTTTACGTTTTCTTTGTAGTAACCTATGTTTGCTCGTTTTAACCTATATAGGATTTTTAGCTTAGCTTTGTTTGTTTCTTCAACTAGCAGCTTGCAATTCTGTGGTGAAAAGGCAAAAGGGTATAAGTCAAAAATGACCATTTTACAGGAACATCGAAAAACTATTTTGCTGGAGATTTGAGAACAACATTTAATTCTTTTCGCTGGTAATTAAAGGAATTAAGTCGATTTATTGACTACAGCTTGCTTTGATCTTGATTTTAAAACTATTTCTACTAGAAAATAAATAAATACGTAAGTTATACCTTACCGCATTTCTTTTTATTCATTTTATGAAATAGCAAAAGGGTATAAGTTGACATATGGCTTTTTGCAATTTCCCGGAATATGTATTTTCTGGTAAACAATTACTATGACAAAACAGCATATGTAGACATAAACTAAACAACAATATGTGGTTTCGAGTTCGAATAATGTGAGGTATTTGTAAACTTACCGGTTAAGTTCTGTTACAGCACTTCTGCAAAACCTTGTACGCACGAAAGCGTGTCTCCATTTTGGCACTTATTCGTTAATAACTAATAATAACACTAGAAAACTGCAGCGCTAAAACACGCTATTGCACCTGCATGGAAATGCACTCGTAGTATAAGTGTACATAAGTTATTTGTTTCCAACAAAAACGGAAAGTTATGAAATGGCAAAAGGGTATAAGTTAACATATGCTGTGACTGGGTATTAGTACACATGTATCTATTTGCCATTGAGTAAATTTGTTTTTTATCATTTTTAGTGAATTTTCGGGGAATAAGTCTACATATCCCATTTGGAAAACTTGCTGTAACAATGCGGTTATGGTATGTAGACTTACATCCTCTTGTATTTAGATGCCCGATATTGCTCTGGACAGGGGGCATCAATAAAATCAAAAATGAGATAAGTCGACTTATACCCTTATGCCTTTTTGCCACAGAATTTTTATCGTTACCTTTTTTATTGATTCATTCAAGATATAGTATTTATTCCGCTTGGGTTATTATAGTTTGCCTGATCTACTTCCAATGCTTCTTAATTTTTTGCATTTTTTCCATCTCCTCTCTTCACTTCTGCGTTAATTTTATTTTTATATAATTTTTTAACTGCTTTACCTGGAGTTTGCTAGTGCCATGTAACCTTTATACTTTTCCTTTAATATATTTTGCCTTAACTATTTGTTGTCTCTTCAAACTCCTCAAGTCTATTATACCAGATGCATCTTTTCAGTCAAAAAAAACATTGACAATTTGGATGTTTATCTCATGATGTAGAATGCAGCTTGCTACTTTATGCGTATTTTCATAAGAAATGGTGCGCCAAAGACACTTCGTAAATGTCCCACCAGTTCTGTTTTGTTAATCTGACCATGTCGAAATGCCAACTTGCCAAGAATTTTAGAACTTAGCACGCGAATTTTGCTAATAGCTGCAGCACCAGCGACGTCTTTTCTGCGACACTATATCCGACTTGCGAAAAAACACGAGCCACCCTTGCTGTTTAACAGCAACGCGGCAAAACCATTATTTTGCCTCACTGCTGCGCTTATAGAAAAGTGTTTTATTTTATTATTCTGTTTTATAAACCAAATCGATATCGTGACTATATCAAAATTGTCAAAAAAAGTGACATAATTTAGAAAATAATATAATTTTTATTTATACGTTTTTGAAACAAACTAGATGAAGAGTTTAAATATAATTTGCGAGATGGAACTGACATAGTTACACACTCAAAACAGTGGTCCTTTATAGTTCCTGTGCAAACTAATTATTACTATTGAGTTATTAATATTTAACTTGGCTTTGCTGTAAGTAAGTTAGACGGTATATTCCTATATCTTTTGACTATAATACACAATCCACACATACCAAAGGGCAGCATTGAATCCCTAAATTTAGTACACAAACATTGCAATCCCAGGGAATGTTTGTTTTGAAGAGTGCAGCAAGCTAATTCTATTATCCTGCACTTGCATTTAGCCTCCGGAGATATTGTTGACGTTTTGTGTACTCTGCTGCTCCCCAATGCCCGATTGAAAATAAAACAGGCAGGATGTGTTTCCAGAATTAAATTACTTGGAACAAATTGCCGCGCCAGTTGCGATAAACTGAAAGTACAAAATACAAATATAACAATAACCCTTAGAATTTTACAGCTGAGGAAAGAGAATAACCCTACAATTTCTGGAAACTTGAAGATCGCACGCATCAAAATGACCAGCAGTAGATATAACCGCTTTCGCGCACAATGAAAATGTGATTGTTTACTACATATACTGTTTGTGCTAATATAAAAGTAGGAGCTGTTTTACATCTCGGTTTTTCTGATAGCTCTGGACACCTTCTGAATAAAATTCTAATAAGAATTTCTAGCTTTGAATAGGCAGGAGTATTTTACTGATGCGATTTGCATTTATCTTATAATTATTGGTATTTGTGAGTTGTTTTTGTTATGGACATATTATTCTCGCAAACTGTCTCTTCTCTCTCTTTGTTAGCCTCTTTCATTCCAGTATTGGACATAGGCCTCCTCAATCTCTCTCCATTTGTTTCGGTCGCGGGCTTTTTTCATCCAGACGGGTCCGGCTACTTTCTTTATGTCGTCTGCCCATCGTAGTTGTGGTCTTCATCTTTGTCTTTTTCTGGTCCAGGGTCTCCATTGTTGAATGATGTAGTTCCATCGGTTGTCATCGTAAATAGCGTTGTGCCCTGCCCATTTCCACTTCAGCTGGCTTGCATGTTTAACAACGTCCTTTACTCCTGTGTGCTGCCGAATCCATTCATTTCTTAGTTTGTCCTTTAGTGTTATGTGTAACATTGATCTTTCCATTGCTCTTTGGGTCTTAGCGAGTCTGTCTATATTGTGTTTCGTGAAAGTCCAGACTTGTACTCCGTATGTTAGAACTGGGAGTACACATATTCATTACTTTTCTTTTTAGCTTTCCTCTTGTGGCGACAGTTTCTTTTATTTGTGGGCTATATGGGTTGGTGTAAAACGCTTCTGTTATTTTTAATATGTCGGGTAAGTCTTGCTTTTTAGTTCCATTTTTGTCTTTCAACGTAACAATTTGCGGTCTTCCCAGCTGAGATCTAAGGCATTTCATATTTTTATTTTTCTCTATAACTTCTTGTATCATTTGGTCTTGTTTAGTTTGTCTGTCTTTTCTTATCAATTTTCTTACCATTTTATTTATTTCGACATACTCTTGAGTGTTTCGTTTCCCGTCTTTCCATAGTTGCCTTCTCTTTTCTACCATTTTCTTTGTTTCTTCTGATATTTGGCTTTGTTTGTTGGTTTTTTTTGCAATTTTTGTAGCTGCATCGGTTAAGGTATGTGTTAACAAATCATTTAGAATTTCTATATTCTTGTTTTCGAGATTTTCATGCTTTGATAGCTGGTGTTCTACTATGGTCTTGTATTCGTTATGATTAGCTTTGAGTAATGTTGTGTCTACTTGTGTTTTTCTC